>QEPC01004358.1:2353406-2394057 GCA_003113815.1 Sphenodon punctatus | reverse complement strand
CACACACACACGGCCAGTGAGTTACAGTAGATCCGCTGTGCTGCAGGCCTGTAAATTGTAGCTTGTCTGAGCGAAGGAGGAGAAACGGATTTTCAGACCTTACTCATTTCAAACCTCAAAGATGCCCCACCTGCTTAGTCAACAGCTTGTCAGAGCGGAGATTCCACCCCAAGCCCTCCTGGAGAGATGAGTCACTGGGTTTTACTCCAGCTTGGACACAGGCCGCCAGACTCTGGGGGATATTGCCACTTCTACAACAGAGGAGCTACCCCAGTGGCACAAGTGCCAGAGCGGCTGCTGTGACCACAGAGGTGAGTCTGGGGCCTAGGGATTAGGGGCTTGGATTTCCACGGCTTCAGCGTCCTGCTTTTTCCAAAGAGCGTCTTTGTTGCTTGTGCTGCTTGGACCATGGGCAACTGGCATTAGCTTTCACAATGGCTGCAAGCTGTTAAAAATTCAGCAGTATGTGCTGCAGCAACAGCTGCTCCTGCCTGTTCTTCCCTCCTCTCTTGGCCAAGCTGCCTTTGCATTTGGCACTCATGCTCTGGAGTAGCTTGGTTTTATGCCAAATGTGTTCTCTTTTCCTCTGGGGCCAGACTGAACGCTTGCTTATTCCGCCTGGTCTTCCTGCTGCAGACGCATCCCGGCTGATCCTCTAACTGTTGGATTTAGCTCCTTGGTGTTTCTACAGCAGCCGGCAACCTCTCCCCATCTCCCATCCAACCTGGCTCAGTTTCATTCATACGGATGCATTACAGACACTGCAAATATCATCACATTCGCTGCCCCCAGCAGAGCCCCAGCCTATGGAGCTGCCAGACAGTAACCTGGGAACAATGTTGTGGCTTGCTAGCTGATATCTCCCCTTGACTCTGGTGCTAATGGTCCCGGTGCGTGGGTCTGGTCTGCTGCGGAGGGCTTAAGGACGGCCTGAGAATGTGGAGGTCAAGTTGCGCTGGCAGCTGCTGCAGGCACAGCCTTGACTCTTGCATCTGGCAGACAGATAATGCCCCCCCCCCCCCAACTGTATGGAAACCATGTGGTTCCACAGCACATGCTGCCCTGGATACTGGAATTTCTCTAGGAGGCCTGGAGCTATGAGAAAGTACAAGAAGTCTCTCCTTACTCAGGGAGAGCTCTAAAATGGCCTGACTCTCTGCTGTGCTATGGAAAGGACTTGGAGGAAAGATAGCTCAGTGGTTAAGCCAGCAGACTGGCTGGGAGCTGGAAGACTTGCTCTGCCACAGACTTCCTGTGTGCCCTTGAGCAAGTCACGTAGTCTGGTCCTTGGTTCCCCGGTTGTCTGGTGGGAATAATAGCCCTGCCAGGGGTTTTGCTACTATGGAGGAAGGGGGCTTGGTTGAGCCTGGGTTCCAGATTCTGAGGCGGCCCTTTCCAAGTGACCTGAGTGTTACTAGGAAATGTTCAGAGGGTGAGGAAGCAGGGCCAACACACCATCTCTGTCCACTCTGAAAATTTCCTAGTGGTGCTCAGACTGCTTGCAAAGGACCCTACCATGAAAGAAGTTTTCAGAGTGGGCAGAAGTGGAGTACCCTTGGTGGGTCTGCTGCTATTCCAGAGGAGTGGGGGTGGCACTGGGTGGCTGACTATGCAATGTGTGGATACTGAGGATGGGGATACCAGGAAGGAGTGGGATTAAAAGGATACTCCACCTCCTCATTTGATGTCACTCATGATATCCTACAATTCGTGATCAACAATGATAGCGTTAGTAATTTTGACATTTAGGTGGTCGATGTTGGTCACTAGAGCTAGTGCCTTACAGAGACAAATCCAGGCAGCTACTACTTCCTTTCTGCTCAGTTTCGAACTGCATGCAGAATCCTGCAGTCGTTGCTGCAGCATTCACGCTTTGGATTGTGGGTCCACCACTGTCTTCGCATCCTAGAAGTTAGGAGTGTAAAATTGTGCGACTGGAGCACAGAATGCAGTCACCAGAGATGAGTACTTTCCTGGGCATGCACAAGGGACTGATTCTTGGGAAGTCCGCATGTGTTTGCATGTCCCTAGGGTGTGTGTATGTGGTTGCCAATGATCCTTGCGGGGGCAGAGGGTTTGCATACTGGTGTCGTTCACTGCATTGTATTAGACTGATGCTTTTCCCACCTCCCGAGTACCTGATTCTCTTAGCAAGTTCCTACTGCAGCACAGAGGCAGCTATTTGAGAGAAAAGGATTCACACGTGCGTTTAAATCGCACAGAATCCTCGGCGGCACAGTGCGATTTAAAAAACTCCGCACTTCCGGGCTGGTGTGAATGCGCTGAGCGCGCACATTTCCACTTAGCCCGAATGTTTGGAGTGCGGATTGAAAAGTTGCTCCGAGCAGCTTTTCAAACCGCGCTCCAAACATTCGAACTAGGTGGAAATGTGCGCGCTCACCGCATTCACACCAGCCCGGAAGTGCGGGGTTTTTTAAATCGCACTGTGCCGCCGAGGCTTCTGTGCGATTTAAAGACACATCTGAATCCGCCCTTAGTGAGCTCTCCAGACTTTCATTTTGGTTTGGAACCCTGTTTGTTGCTGTGCTGTATGTTTGCTGACCAGGGGCATAACCAAGGAGGGGTCTCGGTCAGGCCTGTGTCCTCCCATTCAAGCTAGTCTCCCCCTCCCCCTTAGTTTTCTTCTCTCTTTGCATGCTATTGTCGTCCTCTTAGTTGTGCCCCTCTAATAAAGGAAAGTGCCCCCCTATATGAGGGACCTTGGTTATGCCAGTGTTGCCAACTAGAATCAGAAGTATATGGTTGGTTGGAGGGATCCTCAAGGGTCATCTAACCCACCCTTTGCTCTAAAGCAGGGTCTATATTAGAAGTGAAATAGGTACCCTTGAAATCGAGCAAGCCCCATTGAATCTGGACGATCCAACTCCAAACAAACTGAGGGGTGAAAACAACTCGACTGAGCACCCGTTTTTCTCCATTTCAGGTATTTTATTTTGTTTTCTCGTTCGTTTCTTTTTAAAAAAAGTTATTTTATTATTTTTTTGCTTATTTCATTTGTCTCCATTCGTTTTCGCCAGGAAGAGTGGAAATTGGTGGGATAAAAATGTTCTTTTTTGTTTCTGGTAAAAACAAACTGGAATGAATGAAATAAAAGAAAAACAAAATGAACAAAACCAAACAGAATACCTGAAATGGCAAAATCCAGGAGCTTGATTGTCTGTTGTTCAGGTCGAGTGCATGGGGGGGGGGGGGGGGAGAAAAACACACAGACATTTTTTTGGTACCCTTTTCAGTATCTCTTCTTCCTGCAGCATTGTAGACAGATACTTGCCCAGATGGGTTTTGAAAACCTTTTGGAAGGAGAGTCCACAACCTCCCTGAGCAACTTATTCCATTGCCCAAGACTTCTTACCGTTAGCAAGTTTTTCTAGCATTGTTTTTGCTAAGGAATCCACCCAGGAGTGGAGTTTGTGGGCCAGGACAGCTCGCTCTGGAAGCTGCTTTGTTGTGTTGCTCAAACATTGCTTTTAGGGGTGACATGAGTCGACTGTGATGGAAGCCAGCACTGAAAATTCAACCTGGGTCATGATTTCTGCCTTGTCTTCAGCCCTGGAGATCGGATTCTTGCTGGGGGCCAACCCCTGCTCTGCAGAGCTCAGCGTTTACCCAAGCAGGCTGGGTGTGTAAATGGCTCGGTGTCCATCTGTCTTTGAATGAACTCAAACAGGTTTCTGACTTGCCCAGTCACCGGGATTGCCCTGGAGCTTGTACATGTGATGTTGGGCGTGCCCACTGAGAGCCACAGGGCTGCATGTGCAGAGGGCAATGTGGCTCAGAGCATGGACAAGAAGCTCAAAGCAAAACCCTGTGTGCCCACTGAACTAGCCCACCACCACAAGTGGGCTGTGACGTTCGCCCTGATGGGATGGGGTTGCACCCGGGGTGTCTGCTCTGCTGTGTTGCTGAGCCCAGCATTTCCATAGCGGAGGAGGAAATAGTCTTTCCTGTGTCTGTGCAGTTCCAAACGCTTCCCCATTCGCAAAGGGTGACTCGTCCACCCGCACACTGTACAGGCAGGATAGCTGTATCTGCAAAGCTCAGGAACTCCTCCACCTCCCTTGCCCCTGCCTCTAGTCCCTGGTTCACTGACCGGATAGTTGGGGAAGCAGATGTTCCAGGAGCAGAGAAGGGGAAGATGTTGCACTTGTCATGGGAGAGAGAAGTCAGACCAAACTTGCTGAATGCCCCCTCCCCCAGAACATTGGGAGGGGGTGTGGGGAGCTGTTTCTCCAGGCCCCTCCCCCCACCCCTGCTGCGGTGTGAAGGTGAGCCATGGAAACGCGGCCTAGCTTTGCAGGAACCAGCAGAGAGAGCAAGAGGGGACACTCAAAGAAGCTGTAGCGAATGAGAGACGAGTTCAGTGCAGCTCCTGTGGGTTCAGCAGAGGCTGGCCAGGCCTGGCCCACAGTGTTGAGTCCAGGACAACATGGCGGTCATGGCCCATCCTAGAGGTGATGCTACCACCAGAGCAATGGGGCTCCTAGCAGCACAGCCAGCCCAGAGGGCGCAGTGCAGTGTGACTTGCAGGGCTCTGTCTTGCAACGCTGGTGTGGGCACATCCTACAGACCCAGCCGCTCTCCCCTTCTGCTCCTGGCTGTCCGGCCCCCTTGAGCGTAAATCCATAGGGGGCTGGGACAAGATAGAGCCAGAATTGTGGGGGCAGGGATGTACATTGTCCCTGACAGGGCCAGAGAAGGTGGGGGTGTGGAGGCTGTTATTTTGCTTCAGGGCTCCCTGGTTGCTCTGTAGGGTGGGGAAACGGTCCCCTGGCCCGTGTCTCTTAGAACCTGAGCATGCAGCAGCATGTTACGCAGTGGGGCTGTTACTGCCCCTGGCTTGGTGTCCCAGGGGCCAAGGCAGTTTCTGTGACACGCTGGTCTCATCAGGCTGTGCTGGGCACTAGGGCATCCTGCTCTTTCCCACAGGTTGCTGTAGGGGAGTCCATTGTCCTTCCCTTCAGCTTTGCTGCTGCTGCTGCTGTCCCTACAGCTGCTGACAGGAATGCAGGGGCAAGAGCAGCTGCTACCAGTGAACTCGGCACATTGAAACGGGGGCCCTTCTGTTAGGGTGCCCTGGGCCTCTTGCCCCCTGCCTGAGGGCTGCTGGGCCGCACCCTATCTCCCCGCAATAGCTCAGGCCTAAAGCTGGCCCTGGGAGGCCCCAGTAGGAGGGGATGAGGAGCAAGTGGTATGAGGGAGGGGGAGAGCTCTCTTGTGTACAGCAGGGAGGTCAGCTGGCAAGTGGGAGTAAGGGTGCCATGTTCGCCAGTACTATCTGGCTTAGCATGCTTGGGCTGTGGCAACACTAGACCTTGTACCCTCTCCATCCTGGCTTCTCCTTTTGAGTCTGGACAGGCTGCTGCAGTGTGCTCTGAGCTCTCTGCATCTGGGGCCTGGGCACAGAGATGCAGCTCAGCTTTTCTTCTGCTCCAAACGGATAGAAGAAGTGCTGGCGCTCATCGAACGTCCTGTGGGCTCTGCTAAAGAGTGGCACTTGGTGGGGAATGCAGATTCGGGAGCCTCGGAAGGTTGCCTCCTACTGCCTGTGTCCCGCAGCAGGGCTCTTGGTGGGTGTTGTGGGCCAAGGTGCCTTGGTGTCTGCCATATGAGTGGGCTCCGTCCTGCAGCTGCCCCCGCGGCTGGGCTTTGACTCTAGCAGCTGGGTGCCGTGGCTTGGGAGGCTGGGATTCTGGACTTCCCCTATGGCTGTGTTGTCTGATGGTGGGAAATCTGCCACAATGCTTGTGAGAAGGGGGGGGTGCTTTCCAGACAGGCTGGAGAAGTCAGCTAGGGAACAAGATAGTTCGGAGAGGCTCTGACTTGCTGTGACAAGTCTTACTATTATTATTATTATTTTATTAATAAGCATTTATATAGTGCCAGAAATGTACCTGGCACTTTACCATTGTAAAGTGTCCCTCTCACAGGGCAAAGGAAACATGTATCTGCAAAAAAAAAAACCCGCCTGTGAGCCAGTGCTGCGGCTTGGGAGGCGGGGATTCTAAATAGTAAAGTGCTATTCCATCTAGGCCAACGGTGGGGAACATCGGGCCCAGGGGCGTCCTCGGCTAGTTTTTATGTGGCCCCTTTGCAGATGCTGGATCTGGTCCCTGGATCCAGTTCCTACCCTCAAGCACTCAGTCTGGCTCAGGCCAAGGGAGCAGAGATGGGGGCATGCATACAAGGGCAGGGGACAGATCCATGGTTTGGACCCTCCTTTTCCTGAGCGTACCCCGATTAAGCCACCCCACCCCCCAGCTTCTATGTAGCCCTTAGAGCTTGTACTAATTTTCTCAGTGACCTCTCAGAGCGAAAAGGTTCCCCACCCCTGGTCTAGGCTGCAGTGACGGGCCAGGGAGCAGATTGGCTGAGAGGGAATTGGCCGTGGCTGACTCAAGCTCTATGGTAGCCTCTTTGTTGCAGCCAGCGAGGTCACGGAACGTGCAGCCTGCTCGGAGTCTAGCCGTGCATTTAAAAATAACCCATCTCCCCAGTGACACCACGCGGCCCCAAGCACAGTGTGGGGCCCGCTCACAATCGGAGGAAACGCGTTGGCTCACCAGCATTGTTTTTTCACAGACACATGTTTCCGTTGCCCTGTGAGAGGGACACTGATACAGTGAAACACAAAGCAGCCTCCAGAGCCGGATAGTAGTGTCTTAGTTGCAAGCATGGAGCTAAGTGTGTGTTAGCGAGTCCAGATGTCCCATGGCTGGGGCTCAGCACTAGCCAGGGCAGAGAGCTGTGTGTAAATGCTCTCCTGGCAGGACAGTGAATACAGCTACTTGGAGGGGGGCGGGGGGCAGCCCAGGTTCTGGCTGGAAGATGGAGCTACAGGCCTGGGGTGTGAGGAGCTGCTCTGTAGCCTGGGGGACAAGGCTCTCGTGGGTAGTAGCCTTTCTTGGAGAGGCTCCATAGCCTGCCTTAGCTGTCACCTTTCTTTCCATTCCCCTTCACGTGCTGTTCATTATGTTGGTGACCAGGAGCCTTCTTGTGCTGGGCTTGGCAGAGACACAGAATGTGGACCAGGGATTTGGCCTAAGGTGGTTGTGCTATGTGTGTCACTGTTCCCCCATTGCCGAATGATTTGGACAGGTGCCAAAAGGGGAACCGGTCAACAGCTCTGGCTGCTTCCTCATTGCCTGGGAGAGACAGAGCTGGGTGCCAGCGTGGGGCCCCTGTTCCGTTTTCTACCACATCTTCTGAACTCAGTGACATGAAAGCTGGAGGAGAGCACCAGGGCTTAGTGTCATGGGGTCTGTGTGAATGGGGAAGGCCTGTGCGGTTGGAGGATCCAGCTGTGTTTCCTCCCCCCCTCCCCCCTTTCTGGTCTGTTCTGTTTTCTGGTGGCTGTGCCGGTACCATGCATCTGCGGTGCCTCCCACTGTGCCTCCAACTGCTTAAGAAGCCGTCTTTTGGACGCTGACTCCCTGTCCAGCTATCGGCTGTTCTCTAACCTTCCCTTTTTAGGGAAGGCTATTGAACGGGTGGTTGCCTGACAGCTCTCGGCTCATTTCGATACCATCCTGGAACTGTTTCAGTCAGGCTTTTGTTCTGGGTATGGCACGGAGACCGCGTTTGTGGCCTTGCTCAATGACCTGCGTCTGGAGATTGACAAGGGGAATTCCACCCTGTTGATCTTGTTAGATCTTTCAGCGGCCTTTGATACATTTGATCGTGAGGTTGTGTTGCCTGACAGCTCTCGGCTCATTTCGATACCATCCTGGAACTGTTTCAGTCAGGCTTTTGTTCTGGGTATGGCACGGAGACCGCGTTTGTGGCCTTGCTCAATGACCTGCGTCTGGAGATTGACAAGGGGAATTCCACCCTGTTGATCTTGTTAGATCTTTCAGCAGCCTTTGATACATTTGATCGTGAGGTTGTGTTGACACGACTGCAGAAACCAGCGGGGTTGCGCAGGACTGGTCTTGAGTGGTTCTGCTCCTTCCTATTAGGGAGGTCCCAGAGAGTGGTGTTGGGCGATTGCTTATCATCTACTTGGGAGTGCCCCTGTGGGGTCCCACAGGGTTCTATTCTGTTTTCCCTTGTGTTCAGCATGTATATAAGGCTGCTGAGTGAGGTCATTCAGAGGTTTGGGGTCAAGTGTCATCAGTATACTGATGACACCCAGCTCTACCTCCCTCTTTCATCTGACCCAGGCCCTGCAGTTTTAGTGCTTACCCGATGCCTGGCTGCTGTCAGGGACTGGGTGAAGATGAGCCGATTGAAGCTGAATCCAGACAAGACTGAGGTGGTGATGGTTGGCTGGCCTTGTGACCTGGAGGGGATTGGGACTCCTGTTGCTGATGGAGTCCGGTCCCCTCAAGTCAATCAGGTTCACAGCCTTGGCGTGCTTCTTGACTCCTTACGGTGCCTGGATTGTCAGGTTGTGGCAGTGGCCAGGAGCGCTTTTCACCAACTCCATTGGGCGAGGAGGCTGTGGCCTTTTCTTTCTGATTCAGATCTGGCCATTGTCATTCATGGTTTCATCACCTCGAGGCTAGATTACTGCAATATGCTCTACGTGAGGCTGCCCTTGATGGCTGTTTGGAGGCTGGAGCTGGTGCAGAATATGGTGGCTTGCCTCTACGTTACACCGGTGCTCTGATGTCCACATCTCCCTATAGCTTTCCAGGCACAATTCAAGGTGCTGGTTTTGACCTTTAAATCCCTAACCTGTCTGGACCCCACACAACTGAAAGACCGCCTGTCCTTCCATTCCCCACTGAGACTCCTGCAATCGGTGGGAGCGTCTCCCTGTGGGTACCATCAGTTAGTCTTGTTTGGACAACAAGGGCTCACAGGGTAGCGTTCTCGGTTGCTGCCCTGGAGCTGTGGAACTCCCTTCCCCCGGAGGTTTGCTTGAGCCCAAGCCTGAGTGACTTTTGGCAGCAGTGGTGTAAGACGTTTTTGTTTGAAAAGGCATTGGGTGGGTTCGGAGTAGGGGTGTGAGGGGGTTGGATGTGGGGAATGGGGAGTTTAATATTGGGTGGGTCTTATGGGGGGTTGTGGGTGGGTTGGTTTTGGTGGTGGGGGCTTGTTTTTATACATTATGTTTTTATATATTATTTTGTAAGCCACCCTGAGCCTTTTGAGGGAAGTGTGGGATAAAAATTTAAATAAATAAATAGATAAATGGACCCAGGTTGCTGAGGAGAGGAAGCTGATTCATAGCAGTGTCCCAGCCAAGCTCCTGCGGATACTTCTTTCTTCCAGGCTTCTGCTCAGTGGCAGCATCAGCTCAGTGGTTTCCCAGTGGCATGTCTCTGGGCCTGATACCCCTTTCTGGGAGAACTGTACCAAGGAAGGGGGGCACAAAGGTGTTTTTTTTTATCCCAGCTCCTCTGTTGTCTGCCAAGTTCTGTCTTCAATAGAGCAGCCTGGAAGCTGCCATAGTGTGTGCCTGGGCAGGGCTGTAGCTAGATTGGATTGGGCCCTGGTGCGGAAGATGGAATGCCCCCCGCAACATCTCCCAATAGCAGGGGATGCATGCAGCTGCACCAGGGAACATGTCCCTTCACCCCCAGCTTGTGGGTCTTGGTGCATCTGCACTGCTTGTCCCTGTTGTAGCTAATCTGCCTTGTACCTGGGTGTTTGGATCCCCCCAGGAGAGCAAGGAATAGCCTGACCAAAGTGGCATCCTGCTTGGGCACCCAGCTCCTGTACCAGGGAGGTAACTGGGGTTTGGGGTTGCTCTGCTGGCATATCTCCCTTGTGTGCCCCTAGCTTCCAGCCCCTTTACCCCAGCCCAGCAGAGCAGATGATTGGGCCCACCAGTCTCTGGAGCTTCCTGGCGCGCTCTGCCCCCAACGGCTTTGTCTCATGGTACCTGGGACCTCTTCTCTCTCTCAGGTATGCCACCATGCGGAGTGCCAGCAACTGAACCGCAACAGCCCCCTCAACCTGTGTGAGGCATGTGACAGCCGTTTCCACAGCACCATGCACTTTGATGGGCACATTCGCTTTGACCTGCCGCCACAAGGTGAGAGGAAGCCGGCTGGCCGGCAATGGAGCAAGGGTGATTAATCTAACCCCGTCTCCCAACAAGGAATGCAACAGACCACAATCACCAGAGGGTTTTCATTCAGGCTGCGTTTCACCTCCCAGACGCCTGCTTGTCTCACGGGAGAGGAGTTAGCTGGGCAGACCCTATCAGCTGGCCTGGGGAAACAAGATGGCTGCCCTAGGAGGGGTCACCTCCTGGGACCTGGGCCTTCTGTAGCGTCGCCTGTTTCCTGTTGCCCTTGGATCAGAGACCTCTGTGTCCCTTACCTTTTGTTCCTCACCTTAAGTTTGGCGCATTATGACCTGACGGCCACTGCGCCATTAAACCCCAATCACTCGCTCACCTCTTGATCTCATCCCCAAGATGTATGGCAGGCAGGTTGCCTGGCCCTGCAGCCCAGGCCACCGAGGAGGCCTGACCCTACCTGTCTCCTGTCATAGCAAAGTGTTGCATTAGCAAAAAGGACATGTTCCCTTGAGGCAATAGTCGAGAGGGGAGTGTTCAAAGACTTGGGGCCTGCCAAGCATTCCCAATGTCAGCTTGGAGGTTGGCAAGTCATCCTGTGTCCATCATGGCTCCCTGGCTGCCCTTTCCAAACACCTGCTGCCCAGTGCCAGTGGCCATAGTGTAATTCATCTGCTCCTGGCTTCCAGGCTCCATTCTGGCACGGAATGTCTCGACACGATCATGCCCCCCGCGCACCAGCCCCGCCTCAGATGGGGAGGACGACGATGAGGGGGTGATGGATGGGAAAGGGTGAGTACGCACAAGGGCTTGGGAAGGAGCTTACTCATCTCTTTCTGTGGTGTCCCCTTAGCCCTTGACTGAAGCAAGGAGGGTTGCGTGGAGGCTGTTCCCATCCTTGATGGATGCACCATCTCTCTTGGGGCTCCTGGCTGGATCCTGCCCAAATCAGCAGCTGTGCTGGATTGTTTGTCAGGATGAGGGCAGGAGAGAGGTGGCTTCACCATGGTAGGGGCTAGGGAGAACTGAAACAAATAGTGGATTTTATATTCATGAATATTATCCACATTTTGGATAGCACTCTCAATATCCGTGTCACCATCTGGTCCAAAATGGATATTTGAACAAATATCCGCTGAGGAGTTAAAAGCTCCAAATAGGGTTTCCTATTCTGATTTGATCATGAGATTCTCATTTTGCCCTCTGGGAGTCTCGGGGACAACCCACAAGAGCTGACAACCCTAGCTGTAAACTGTTCCTAGGCACAAGAACCGTATGTGCCTTCATTTTTGTTAAAAGAAGTTAACAAGAGAGGTGTCTCAATGACACAGGGCAGACTCAAATTCAGGACCCCTGGCATAACCGCTACAAAGCTTAGTTGCCGCAGCCACACTGCTACTTACGTGGTGCAGCTGCCTTACAAACAACATCTAATTATTGGGCAAGATGCAGAAGCCTTCTCTTGGCGACTAAGTGGAAAGCAGCAACCAGCCCTTCCTGGGAGGTCTGTTAAAGCATGATTGATAGGTCAGAGGTTCAAATCAGGATCTTGTGATGGGCTAGGAGTGAGAGTTCTTTCATGTTTAAGTTTTCATTTTAGAATAATACCAGGGCTTCTGTTTTGCATGGTGTGTATGGATTCTCATCGTGTGTGTGTGTGTGTGTGTGTGTGTGTGTTTTGGCGCAAGCTATTAATAATCTATCTCTCTCATATAAATTTTTTAATTATTTTTTTAAAATGAAAGCAATTGGACAAACACATAATCAGGGGTCACTGTGCTTTGTCCATTGACGGCAATGGAGAAAATGCAGTTAACACAAGTCCCTGCATGTAATGTCCCCTTATGTGAAAGAGACTTTGAAAGCTGCCTCTGACCTGCTTACCTGAAAGCTGCCTCTGACCTTCCAGTAGCTATTTCGCAGCTTTGCCACCTGAACTGCAGGCCCAGCTGCTGGTTCTTTCTTTCTAATCCAGTTCCCAGAGAAGAGCTTTGCATGTTGCTCACTTAAATAGCTCCTGTTAGGTGCTGCCAATGTGGCTCAGTGGGTATGCTTGGGAGTCAGCTTTATCAAGACAAGAGCCTTGGGTTCTTGTGCCTCCTGTCCCCTTTCTGACAACTTAATTTCAAAATGAGGGGCATTTACACACATTTATGAACACACGTGTGCACTCTGCAGCCTTAAATCCCAAAATGGATCTTCCAATGAAGCAGGAGTGAATAGAGGTCCATATCCGCTTTATTTGGGATGAGTTAAATAGGGCTAATTTGACAAATACGGTATTCTCCACTGGCATTAGTCTTAGCTCTAGGGCAGGGTGGGAGTTGGCTCGGAAGTAATGGTTCCATTGGAAGGAGCAATGTTTTCCTCCCTGGGCTTCTCAGCCACCTTGGACAGAGCCCAGCTGCAGGGACTTGGGGAGCAGATTGGCTGAGAGGAGGCCTCATGTAACCCACGCCCATGCTCTTCTCTCACAGGAAGGGTTCGGCCCTGAAGCTGCCCAAGAAGAAGGCCAGGCGGAGACACACAGATGTAAGGAGCAGAGCTTGGTTTGACCTCTTCCCTGGCTGGTCCCAGTCTGGTCAGGAGCTTGATTTCTCCCCCCCCCACACACACACTTGAAGGAAACCAAGAACTTTGGTAGGAGGGGAAAGTATTTTAGGGGTGTCCCTCAGGGCATATTCTCCCCCAGCTGTTTTGGTGGGAGGTACACTCCAGCCTGTTCCATTGTGCCCCCAGTTGAGTCCTGAGGTGGGGGTCTGGTAATAAGATGGCTTCCTCTCTGAATCCTAGACTCTCACAGCTCCCTCCCCTTGTGTCATATGGCTTGATCAGTGTGCCCCCTTCCCCACTGAGGGAGAGGGTACCTGTGGCCCCTGTCAGTAGTGGGCTTCAAAGTCAGAGCTCTGGGCTTGGGCTCTGGACAGGTACCATAGAGCTAGCTTCCTGGGGAGGAGGTGTCAAGGGCCTGCGGTGGAATTGCTAACCCCTATCTCGCTGCTCCAGGACCCCAGCAAGGAGTGCTTCACCTTGAAGTTTGACCTGAACGTGGACATAGAGACAGAGATTGTGCCAGCCATGAAGAAGAAGTCCCTGGGGTGAGTGCTGTGGCTGGCGGATTAGAGTAGGGGTGGGAATCTTCTGGTGTAAGGTAGAAGAGGGCTGGGCTTCTGACTCAGAAACTGCATGTGACCCACAGGAGCTGGGGCTTATTTGGCTGGTTGTGGACTGGAGGCTGGGTGAAAAGCCCCTGTTCCCCACTGCTTCACTGGCTTCTGTGTCCCACTTACCCTACAGAATGGCATTGCCCCCTGCCCCAGCTCTTGGCCTCCTGTCTCGGGGATCAGACTACCTGAGCCAGCACTATCTCCTGGCTAGTAAGCGAGACCCAGGGACTTGTTCCTGTAGTTGCCCAAGGGCCCTTTGACTCCCCATGCTGTGTTTGGGTGATGCCACTGGCATGGATGGAGGGGACTCTCACAGGAAGATTGGCATCTTGTTGGTTCCTGCCAGTACCCAGGTTTCTCAGGGTGACTGTTGCCCGCTCTGCCTCTCTGTGGGGTCCCAGAGGCCGACTGGTTCCACACAATTCCAGGAGAAACTTCCTCTGACTCCCATTGGCCCATGCCACTTCCCTTTTGGAACTATTGGACCTTCACTGCCGGCACAGCTCCTTTTCAGCTCACAGGCCTAGCCATGGTGAAGTGAACGGTGTGGGCTCTGAGCGGAGATTAGCTGGCAAGCTGTGGCTTGGTCAGGGTGCTCTGCTGGCAGAAACTGCGTTCTTTCTGCAGTACAGGAATGGAAGGGAAGAGAGATGCCCACCTCCCAAGACAGCAGCAGCTTTCTGAACTGGCTGCCACTGTGCAGAGAAACTGGGTTCTCTGGCAAGCCCTCCCCCACTCCCCAACCCAGGACATCTGCTCCTGAAGGGGCAATCCCCCAGCCTGCGCAGGCAGAATGCAGGGAGCTCACAAATGTCTCTTTTCCACAGGGAAGTGCTGCTCCCAGTGTTTGAGAGGAAGGGCATCGAGCTACCCAAGGTGGACATCTACCTGGACCAATCCAACACGCCACTCTCGCTCAACTTTGAGGCGTACCGTTTTGGCGGGCACTACCTGCTTGTGAAAGGTGTGGGACCACCTGTCTTTCCAGCCCCAGGCTTGGGGGCAAGGGCTCTCTCAGCAGCACAAATGCTGCCGAAGCGCATCCGGAGAACTGCTAGAGCTGCCAAGCTTGGGACAGCCAACTGGGTGGCCTGGGCCATTGTCTGATTCAGGGGATGATCAGCCTCTAGGGGGTCCCAGCCATGTCTCTTTGGCTGTCTCGGGGAATGGGATAATGGATCTCTTAGGTTTGGGGTTCCCTTTAACTGCAAGTTCACTGCACCTCCAAACACAGCTGAGACTCAGTTTTCCCACTTGTAATTACCAGTGGCTGCTGCCCTTACGACGTGCAAGAGGGTGTATTAATCCATGCCCACAGAGTGCAAGACCTGGGTCATATTTATTGAAAATATATTTGGACAGTGATTCCTGTTCTTAATTTTCTTATACCCCTGTACTCTGTTTTTCACAAGGATTAGAATGACACCAAACATGACTGGTTTACGTTGGCATTGCAGGAACACATGACCTATTTCTGATCATCCTAAATGTGCCATTTCACCTCCGTCCTTCCTAACCTATTGTCGCAGAGCCCTTTCCCCTTCGGAGGGTGCAGGCTGTTGGGAATGTTTGACTTGAGGAGTGGGATCATGAGGCCCTTTCCTCAGTGTGGGGCACCGGCACGGATCTCACCAGGGGTGAGGTGACAGCGGTAATGGCTAGTTCAGTGAGCCCCAAATGGGATGCAGGGCCTTTCCCCTTCTGGCTTCCCTGTGCTCACTCCACAGAGCCCCTCCTGGTGGGATATTTCATCCTTCTCCCTTGTCTCTAGGGAGGCCCCTGCAGGGCAGCTTTTGGCTTCAAGGCAGAAAACAAAGGCATACAATTGATGTAATTTGTTGTGCTGGCCAGCAGGGGGCCCTTCTGAGCAGCGTCCAGGAAGATGGCGCTGACGCTTGCTCCACAAGAGGCAAAGGGATGAGGGAGGGCTCAGTCTGTCGCTGCTTGGGCGGGAGGGGTGAGGCTCAGCAGGAGGTAGGCGTGAGGGCAATTCGGCCTCATGGCTTCGGTCTGTACTTGACCAAGCCGCCCCATGAGCCAGACTGTATGTGCAGGGGCGGAGGCCATGTTGCTCCAAGTCATGGACCCAAAGGATCAGGCGTAGGGTGGCCATACCTCCCCTTTAAAAGAGGACGCTTATGAAAAATACATGGTGCAGGGCTGCACTGGAACCAATGCAGCCCTGCACCATGTATTTTTCATAAGAATCCTCTTTTAAAGGGGAGGTATGGCCACCCTCATCAGGCGCTAACCACAGATTCTCAGTCTTCTCTCCTTCCCGTTGCAGCCAAACCAGGCGACGAGCTCAAGGTGGAGCAGGCTGTAAAAGACTTCAAATCGCTGAGCTTGCCCATCCTACGCCCCTTGGGAGCTGGCTCAGCATTCCTCGCCTCCCCCGCCTCGGACCGGCTAGAGCCGTCACCCTTCTGCCGGGAAAGCGCTGACATCCTGGTGAGTGGGGTTGGCTGCAGGCATGGAGTGGGGCCTGTCAAAACTGCTGGGATGAAGCAGGGCCGAGCCAAGGCCAAACCAAATACCACAGTGATACCTCTGCGGCAGGACTGAATGACCGAGCAACCTCCGGGAAGGGGGTCTGGACAGTGGGGAGCTGAGGGGACTAGGGAGCTGCATCTCGGAGCTGCTAGGAGGAGCCCTTTGCAGGCGGAGGCCAGTGGGTGTTGAGGTTGCCCCAGGCCCTATTGTTTGGGTTTTGAAACCCCAATGCATGCCGGCAGAGCCAGCGTCAGGATGTCTGTGTGTGAGCCAGGGCTCTTGTTGCGCTGCTGAACCTTGAATGCTATCGCTGAATTGCTGCGGTGTCTCCTCGGCAAACAGATCTGTCCGGGATCTAGACAGTCCCTGGAGTTTTGTCAGGGTAGCTGTTTGTTTGGTGAGCTATCGCTGGGGCTTATCCAGCGCCTGCCTCCCTGATAAGGGGACCTCTGAGTAAACAAGCGGCTCCTCAGTACCTCTACGGCCAGCCTCCTGCCCCCAGGTGGAGTCGAGGAGCTTTCCTGAAGCCACAAAGCAAATGCCTCAAGGAGGTGGCCAGCCAGATGACTTGCCAAGCCAAGTGGACACCTTCACCTAGGTCACCTGGCTTTGAGCAAGCAGAGCTCAAGGTGGAGCTGCAGCAGCCTCCAGACCCACGGGGGGGGGGGGTAGCTATAATAGGGACAGGTAGTGGAGCTTCACTGGGACCCACAAGCCTGGCTAGGGGGCCCCACACTCCCTGGTGCATCTGAGTCCCCTTACACTGGGAGTTGGGGAACAGGAAGGGGCCTCATTCCATTTTCTGTACCTGGTCCCATTCCAACCTAGCTTCATCCCTGTTGGGGCCTATGGGGTGCCAGAGATGCTGTGCAGCAGGTTCTAGCAGCAGGAGGAGTGAGGAAGTTGGGATGATGGAAGACTTTGGGGACCTGGAGTAAGTGCAGGGAAGTTGCGGGGGTGATGGGGCGAGTCTGCCAGTGGAAATCCCACCCCATGGGCGTTGCTGAGTGGAGTTAGTTCCTTTCCCCATAGGAAGAATAGCCGTGGAGTCCCCAGTCCAGGTGTCTAGACAGGAGCCAGCCTGCTGAGTTGAGTCAGAGAGAAGAGCGTCTCCTCAGGGTGTCTCTGGGAGCCTGGAAGGGCTGTGGGCGCCGGCTGAGCTTGGCAAGTCTGGACAAGTGCAGGCCCCAGCAGCGGGGCTGCCAGAGGGGGAGGGGCAGAGCCCCATAGAGATTGCTCTGGCCTGGGGGAGCCTCTATCACAGTCCCCAGGTTACCGCAGAGAGAGTCAGCAACGCTCCTGGGTTTAACCCTTCACGATCAAGCGATTTCCTGGGTGTGTGCGTCAGTGGGTGTAGCCCCGAGCAGCTCACCCTGAGGCCTTGTTCTGTGCCCCTGCGTGTGTGATGGGAGGGGCCAGGGGTGGGGGTGGGTGGGAATTCACAATTGACATGGAGACAGCATCTGGGAGGGGTTGAGGAATGAGCCAGGTGGGAGGGGAACGAGAAGCTTTGTTGAAACCAGTGCGCTTGGAGGGAGGGGGGTGGGGGCTATTTTGTGCTGCATGTCTGAGCAGCTCACTGTGCCTCTGTTCACCTGTCTGTCTGTCTGATGAGAAGCTTCTGTGTCATCAGGTCTGACGGGGTGTTTGTGTCAACATATCTGGGTGTGGGGGTCGTGTCTGAGAATGTATTTGCTGTGCCAGCCCGCATGCTTTCTTCCGGTTCCTTTTGCCTTGACAGTATAGCTATAACAAGGACATGCTGTGCAGTTGCACTGGAGCCCAGAAACCTGAGGATCCCATGCTCCCTGATGCAGCTGAGTCCCTTGCCACTGGGAATGGGGCAAGAGGCGCCATTCTGTCTCCTGCACCATAGCCTGTTCCAACCTAGCTATGCCCTCGTGCCTTGCTCTGCATTGCAACCCCCTGTGCTCTGGTCAACGATCAGTCCGCTCACTGCCATTCAGTGCGACGTGCTCTCAAGAGCTTTCCTCTTTCAGGCCCTCTTCTGCTGTGCTCTGATCCTCACCCCCACCCCAATGCTCACCCATCCCCAGAGCCCCCATCTCAGTACAGTTTGCACAGGGCAGTTAGTTGCTTCCATTAGTGTGTGGCTTGCAAATGCCTTTGCGGGTTTTACACAGAAGGGGAGCAGCTGTGGAGTTAGGACTGGTACCCCTTTGTCCCGTTATTAGCCTCCTTGAGAACTCTGTATGCTGCTGCGGTGGGGGAGCCTAGGCTGCCCTTCTCTCCAAGTGAGCTTTTCTCACTCACTAACGGAATTGGATTAAGCTGCCGGATGGGAAGCCCCAGGGTCACAAGCCCCAGGCCAGCCTGTGATGAGGCCAAATGTAATTAGATTGGGGGAGGTAAGAAAGCAGAGCTGTCGGGAAGAAACAGCCTCTCCTGGTACCTCCCCAGTGGCCATTGTGACTGCAGAGAACAGAGCGCTGAGTTAGTGAGGTCCAGAGTGTGCCTGTGTAGGTTGACTCCAGGAGTAGCATGCAGGGCTCAGGGGGATGCCCTCCTCTACGGAGCCGCTGAACATCATTGCTATTGTCCGACTGGTGAAACACTTGTAGGGTTACCACCTCTTGTGGTTTGACCCCGAGACTCAAAATGAGAAGAAGTGGCAACTTTGGCTTGCTGTGTGCCAGGGCAGCTGACCACAGAGGTGCTTACCTTTTTGCCCTTGTTGAACAGGTGTGACCCTCGCTGGCCACTAGCTTTCACCCCCTGCGTGATGGGAGCGGGTTTCAATCCCTCTCCTGACACCTGATGAGCCCTTCCTGCCCCCGTGACTTCGCAGGATTAGGCTCAGCACCCTGGTTTCCTGCATTGCACATCTTTTTATTATAGGCCCCCAAATCAATGTGTTAACTTAGAAAATTTGAGGTAAGCACCTTCCTACTCCTTCCAGTCCTGAGACACATCTGGCCATGCCTCCTTTGGCCAGCCAGCCCCACCAATGCTGTAGGGCTGAGGGTGAGCTCCTGGCCTCTGGCCCCTTTTCTCCCTGAGTTTCCCTTGAAGCAAATTTCAGGCCTGTGAGGCCAGCTCCTCTTCAGTCATCCTTTACTGAGCGTCGGTGCTTTCTCCATGCTGCCAGCTGGGTAATTAGCCACCCTAGTGGCTTCCTTGACCGGTTGCAGATGCTTGCCCTCATCGCAACCCTTCCCAAGGGGTGTTTTAAAGAGGCAATGTAAGACTCTCTTTTGGGACAATTATTCAGCAGGTGGGGATAAGGGTTGGGGTGGTGTTTTTTAGGGGATTTTCATGATTTTATGTAGTTCTATATTTATATGGTTTTTATGTTGTAACCTGCTCTGAGCAGTGAGGAAGGGTGGGGTACAAGTTCAAATAAATAAATAAGAGTTGCGACCTGCCAGAAGTTTGGCTGTCCACCAACCCATGGCTGGAGTGCACCATTCCCAGCAGGGCAGAGGATGCTTGCCAAGGGATGTAGCAGTGACATGTGACCTTCCTGAAAGTCCCAAGCCCTTTCTCATTGAGATGCCTGTTTCCCTAGCACACACTCTGGTGCTGATGCCAGGAAGTTTGCTTTCCCTCCCTTTTTCCTGCTTGTGTACACACAGCTCCTCTCAGCCGGGGGTGGGCAGAGGGGAAGCTGGCAGAGCCCGTGCTTTGTTCTTGTGCTTTGTGCAGCTTTATTCCAGAGTCACCATCCTAGGGAGCACCATGCGCTCGGTGCTGATGGCTCTGAGACACCTGGGGTTTGGTGCAGAGGGAAAGGCCCAGCTGGGAGAAGGGTCTCGGAGCAGTTAGATGACTTGGTGAGAGGCAGCTGATCTCTGAAGGAAGCAGGCCAGGAGAGCTGCTTCTTTGCTGCGTTATGGAGGTGAGTCACAAGGGGGTCTAAAGGGCAGCCAAATAGGAGGCAGCATTACCGATCTGCACTCAAAGCACCTTGGTGCAGGGACCTGAACAAGGGGCATGTGAGGCGGGAATTATTCCGGCGCTGACTTTCACTTTTGGAGTCATAATGGCAGGCTAACGTCAACTCCATGCAGGCAAGCATCAGGGCCACAAGGGGCTTATCTTGTCACGGCACAGACACGCATGTGTTAGTGAGCAGAGTCAATGCTGTGTGCTCGTGCAGAAATGATGTCCTCTCCTCTGTATGTGCGTGCGTGTGTGCAAAAGTAATGCTGTATGAGTGGGTATGCAAGTCATGCCATGTTGTGCATGCGTGTGCAGAAGTGAAGCTATGCACTGGGTGTGTGCAAGGGAATGTTCAGAATAGGAATAGGGGGTCAGCGGTCCTGGGGCCCACAAGTCTCTCTAATGGAGCTGTGTCCCCTGCTACAGTTCCCATTCTTCTATCTTCTACACTCGGGGCCCGTTCCAACCTAGCTATACCCCTGGGTGTGTGTCTGTATGTGGTCATGGCATCTGTGTGCAATTACTGAGTGGAGAGCATTAGATGATATTCCCTCCCATTTGTGGTCTAGACTCTAAGCTGCCTTGTCCCCTTGCTGGGTGTGCCTTCTAGCACAGGTAGTGAGTGAATGGGGCTGGTTTCCATAGCAGAGGCAAACAGGAAGTGGAGTGTGCCCTGCTGTCCCCCAAGGCTGTATCAAAGGTGAGCTGTGCCTGCCAAGCTCTGATCCACCCTGCTGCCTCGAGGACTCTGCCCAGAAGACATGCTGACTGCTCCATACGGCACAGTGCTGCCTGTTGTTCCCACCGCATGAGCGAGAAGAGGCAGTATGAGGAATTTCAGAGCTGCTGTGTCTTTGCAGCCTGTTTGTCATGGGAGGCTTTGCCGTTTCCAGGAGCCTCCTGCTTTCCCAAACATGAGTGCATGACGACTCTCTGGATAACGTGACTGGCAGTGGTGCTCGGCAATGGCGTAACGATGACAAGCTTCTCTTGCCTGGCATAGCGGTGCCAAACTGAGTAACTGAGACAACTTGAGGCCTGGTGGGGCAAGCAGCCATGCTCAGCCCTTGGTCCAAGACCTGGCGTGTTCCTAACAACAGGACAAGCGGTGTCCTGGGTGATAGCTATCTCACCTGCTTCCGCCCCCTCCCTGACATGCCAGCGCCCCAAGCTAGAGAGCCATGGAGAGCAGGGGAACTGACAATATCCCCTGGATTGGTAGCTGCCCGGATCCAGCTGTACAGCGCTCAGTTTGGGAAGCCGGAGCCCCCCCAAAGACTCGTGGGAAAAGAGAGAACCCGCCGCCGCCACCACGAGAGAGAGGAGTCTGCCCAGCAGCCTTGCCAGGGACGCAGGCAGTGCTGAGATGCTGCTGAGCAGGGACCAGAGCACGGGAGTGGCAGAGCCCAGGGGAGCCAGAGGGCACTGGAACGTGGCAAAAGAGTGAGTTAGCCCTTCCCACGTGATGGGGCAGCTATGGGGGCATCGTAACCAACTCTCTGCTGCTAGGCGATGAAACAGGAGGCCGGTCTTGGGCTGCCTGCATCCCAGACAGGAGCTGGTCAGATGTGGGGGCTATCCTCTTCATCATTTGGATTGCCTGGCCCCCTGCAAGCCCTCTGCATCCCTGCCTCCCCATCCCTCCCTCTCCCCTTTGTGGGCACAGTCGCATTTGAAGGAAAGGCCAGCTGCCCAGGGGTAAAACAGCCACAGGTATTCTGGGACAAGTCTCTCCTTTGTCACCATTGGCACTAGTGCTGGGGGCAGGGGTTGGGGGCGGGGTGTTGATTACTATATTGAGGGATTGGGGTTCCTGTTAGCTAATACCCCACTGAACCTCCAAACACAGCCATACCTCCGGTTCCCCACTTGTAATCTTTACAGGCGTTTGCCCTTGCAGCCTGCACTCGACCCACTCTTGAATGAGAATGTAATGGGCCAAATGCCCCAAGCCAAATTCATTTTATTTTTAATTTTTATTTATTTAATTTTTTTCAAACTTATTACCCTGCCCCTCCTGTCAAAGGCAGCCTGGGGTGGCTTACAAAAATAAAACGCATATAAAATTCATATAGTGCCCTGCAGACAACAAAACAGCAAAATAAGACAATAAATAAAACTGTAAATAAATAAATAAAAAGGGGGCATCACCTCCCCCATAATTAAAAGCTAAATGCATAAATAAACAGCACCCCACTTCCCCCTCGCCAAAGGCCTGGCAGAACAGCCAGGTCTTGCATTGACACCGAAAAGAGGGAAGATTCGGAGCCACCCGGGCCTCCACCGGGAGGGAATTCCACAGCCGTGGAGCAGCCACCGAGAACGTCCTCTCCATAGTAGCTCCCCTCAGTATTCGGGGGACCTCAAGACGGGTGTTCTCGGATGACCACGGGCCGGTCAAGGGCACGGGGAGCGAGGCAGTCTGGCAGATAGATAGGACCCAAGCCGTGTAGGGCTTTATAGGTAAGAACCAGCACCTTGAATCGGGCCCGGAAGACTATAGGCAGCCAGTGCAGAGAACGGTGTAACAGGCTCCCGGCGGCCCGTCCCCATAAGGGCAAACCCTCAGCCATTTGTAATTTGGGGGAGGGGGTCCCCGATGATAGACATTTTATGTGGGTCATCTCGCCCTTGTACATAAACAGAGGAGCACTTCAGAATCCCGTAGCCAGTTTCAGGAAATGCGCGCACACCAGCTTTGAAATAAAAGAAAGCGCTGTAAGAAAATTAAGTTCTTGTTAAAGTAAACAATGAAAATGGGTTGAGTTACACAGTTCCTTTTAAAAGTAAAGGGTCAAAATGACATTCTAAATTCACTCAAATGTTTCCCTTTCTCAAAAGCTCACCCTCCAGTCCAGTTCTGAGTAAAGTTTATTTCATGGCTGGGTTCCTCCTTGCAGATGATACCAGGATGAGCATTTCTTCTTGGCTTATATAACTTTCACATTCTTTGATAGCTTTGTGTTAATTTTGTTCCTAGCTTCCTTGTCCAAAGTTTTGCCCACTGACAAAAAAACCAACAACATCCTGCCAGCATGCAGGGAGTGGCTAGTAGTGACTCTCTGAGTTGCTTTGCATATCAACTCATTGCTTCACAGGCTGGGAGTCGTTAGTGAATTTACCTCTGTCTGGCTCAGGACTGAGCATGTCCTTCACGTTGTTAGGCATGTAGCACTACAGTTTAGAACTTCAATATTGCTATATCATTGCACTCTGCGTTTCACGAGGATTAAGGTGACGCCAAACCTGAATAATTTACACGCGAGCATTTTGAAATGATGGGGGCTATTACTTTTTACATAATACCTGGCATACTTCTGATAATCATAAGTTTCTGTTACATAAATCACAGCCTCCCGTTATTGGCTCACAGCCCTGCTCAGGCTGCAGCAGCAGTCGCTCTGAAGCTAGCCACTTGGCTGGCATTAATGTGGGGGACAGTGGCACCTCCTCCTTGCTGCTGTTGGGCTTTGCAGGCAGCTTGGCAGCACTTGGGAGGAAGCTGCTACTATTTTCTTCCCCATTGTCAGGAGACTTTGGGCTCAGTCCCAACGTGGCCAGAGAAGTTACCAACACTGAAGACATTGTAGGGCCAAGGCTCCAGGATGAATCGCAGAGACCCCCACGTCCTGCACGGCTGGAGGGAGGGCAGGGGGCAGAGACCTTGCCGGGCGTGCGAGGCCAGTGCGGTCTTGCAGCTCCATTTAGCCAAGCTGAGGCCAGACAACAGAGCCCAGCAGTGCATTGTGCGAGCCTTTGATCATAGCTCCTGCAATCTCTTTAGCTAATCTGGATGGGAGGGAAATTAGGTTTGCTCTGCCGACCCTCCCCCTCTCTGCTTTGTTATAAAATCTGCATAGCCAGAAGCTAGTTCCAGTTTGGTGAGGGGGCTGGCTGGGGTCTTGCTGCATGGGGTTGGGGCTCCTTTGCTCTGCTGTGGATTTGCGTGGGCTCTCATGGGCCTGTCTGGTTCGGCCTAGGACCCCAGTGGTGGCACTCTGACTCTGGGCTTTGTGGTCCTGTGTCTGGACTCATCCCCACTCGGCATGAATGAGAAACCTGTGAGCGTTAGCACGGTGCTGGGCCACCTCTCGGCCTGGAGGAGCTGGGACCAGCTGTCCTGTGCTGGCGAGAACAGGTTGATGATCCCGTCCTTATGTCCTGGACAAACTGGCACCCAGGTCAGCAGCATGGGGGTGGGAGGGTACTAGCGTGTGTGCTGTCCTACAAAAGCAGCCAGGCTGGGTCACACCCTGCAGGCCCATCTGGAGGGAGAGGACTGCCCTTGGGAGTGCAGTGGGGCTGCACTCCCTGACAGAGGCACCCCTGGCATCATGGAACTCGAGTGGGAGTTCTGGGTTCTAATCCCAGCTCTACCACTTGCTGTTTGGGGCTGGAGGAGTCACTGACTCTCTCTGTGCCTCTGCTCCCCTCCCATGCTACGGAGCTGGCCTGTCCCCCATCGTGAGGAGACTGAAATGCACTCAGACATGGGGCCAGAGAAGCAAAAGCGTGGGAACGTGCCTGCTGTGAGGAGGGAAGAGCCATAAAGGTGTTTGCCTGGACAGGGACTGGTTGGGCCTGGGAGTTTGAGTGGATCAGGGACTTTTATCTTGTTGGAGCCAGTACCCCTGAGGGAGCAGTACAGTGAGCTACTTGTGGGCATTGATTGGACTCTGCAGAGAGACATGTAATGTTTTCCCTCACTGAGTGGCTCCTCTCCCACCGCTCAGCCCCTCCCCAGCATTTGGGTTTGGGGCTGTTTGCAGGGTTCAGACTCTGCTGCTTGGTCCAGTTCTAGGGTATTTGGGACCAGGAGCTGGCTGAGGGGCGGCCCTTGCTGTGAGTGAAAGGCTTTTTGCTAATGAAGTGGCAGCTTTGAGAGGAAGCAGGGGTACAGACAGTGCCACAGTCTGGGTCCTGTACTGGGCCAGGCCCAGACACGGAGCAGGATACAGCTAGGTGAATAGCCCGGCTGTGGCTTTCTAGGGTCGAATCGTGTGACTGAGGGGATGGGACGGAGAGTGTTGGAGCAGGTGTGTGATGTATGTGGTTTGCAGATTCCAGGCCTGTGCTACTGGAAGGCTCTGACTTGGGAGCAGAGAAGGAAGCAGCTAGTTAAACCCCTTGCCCAGTTTGACAAGACTCTGGTTTGCCATTGGGCCATGCTACAGGGAGGGCTTGCTGTGGTGCTGGGTGGAAAGTAGAAAGGGGTGTCCTGTCTGCAGTGATGGAAGAGGGGCTGGGAGCATGTGACAGCAGAGCAAACAGCCTGTCTGTCCCACAGGGCTGGGAAAGGCGTCGGGGTCCCAGAGACGTATTGTTTCCTTGTCAGCTGTTGCTCACAGGAACTCCAAGGGCAGATGAGCTGTCACAGATGCCAGGCTCGGGAGCAAAGAGCAGGCGCCATGTCTGGCTCAGGGGCTTCCCTCCCACCCCCTCAGCATTATGGGCTCTGCTTCCCATGACCCACCCTCCCCAGCTGTGCAAACTCCCCCTGGGCCAAGTGGTGGCTCCTGGAGCCAGTGTTTTCATGCTGCCAGCAGCAGCTTCTAGCACATGGTGTGTTGCTTTACGTCTGGGTCAAGTTATCCGAGAGATCTCTGCAGCTGTGTCCTGGGAATAAGCCTTTGTGGAGAGAAAGGGAGACTCACCGCTGCCAATTCCCTCTCCCCCCACCCCCCGAAGCGTTCTGGTTGCCACCTATGCACATTTTTAAGGAACGTGTACAAAAAATATATGTTGCAGGGCCTGCATGGATGCCTTAGGCACCAGTGCAGGCCCTGCAACATGTATTCATAAGTGTTCCTTAAAAATCTGCATAGGTGGGCAACCCTAGATGCCCTTCCCAGCTTAATCACAGGGGATACTCTAGGAGCTGGACAGAAGCTGCCAGGCATGGAGGGGCAACCCTGGACAGGCAAGGGAGATGACTGCTGGGGAGGTTAGTCCGGGAGCAGAGCCCACTGTGCCAAGATGGTAGTGAGGTGGGGGCGTGCGCACCGTCTCTGTCGGTGACTGCAGAGTGCTGGCTTCCAGCAGCCAGGCCGATCACGTCCAGCAAAAGTGAAGCACAGGAGTGTCCTAGCCCCGCTGTCCCTCTGCAGCCCCTCCTGCTGCTGGTCCGGGAGGCGCCAGGGCTCAGGAATGTCTCATCGCCAGGGCATCATGAAGGCCCCTCTCAGCAATGCAGTGCAATTGCTCTGAATGGGCAGAGGCCTTTTACATGGTGTTGACTCAAGAGCAGCCCTCCCTCTCTGCTTCTCTTGCCTCTTGAGCCAGTCGAGGGGCCGGGGCACTCGCTGGTAGACTTCTTGTGTTTCCAGCTGCCTTTACTTCTGCGACATGTAGCCGCAGACATTGCTCTGAGCTTACTCCTCCAAGCCCCTTCTGGGCAGGGACTCAGCATGGTTATAAGGCTGCTGGGCCGCCACTGTCCTGTCCAAGGTGAGTCTGCAGCATCTGGCCTCTCTGCTTCTCCAGAACTGTGGCAGGAGTAAGGGGCTGACTGCTGGCTTTGCCCCAGCTGAGCCTGATGTGGTGGGGAGCCAGAGGCCGCCGGCTGCTTTGCGAAGATGCCAGTGCTGGTCTGACCCCCAGTCCCTCCCATAGCACCCCGCTGCAGCTGAGCAAGGGGAGTGGATCTGTTTGGGGGGCTCGGAAGTGAAGGGTCTGAACAGCAGGGCATACTCATCACCCCTTCTTCAAGCCCTTGTGTTGTGGGCTGCTGCAGCAGCCGGTTTCTTTCCTTGTTCCTGTTCGACAGGAACTGAGATGCTTTCATAGCCTCTGGCTGACCTGACTGCAGTGATGGCCCAAGTGCCCATGGGTGGATTCAGGGCTGCTCGGCCCAGCCTTGGCAGTACTTGGGGACTCTGGCAATGCCACTTAGTGCTGGCAGACAGCGTGCGGTGCCCAGACAAGGCTGGCCGCTCTGGAGGACGGGAGGGTGCCAGGGCTGTTCTCAGTCTAAGAATAGCAGGACCTTGTGCAGATTAGTGTGCAATGTGGGGATTTGTGTTTCTCCACCTGGCCGGGGAGGCTGAGCCACTTCAGCCTGTGAGACAGGCCCCTGGCAGGCAGCATCTTCCTGTACCTGTTGCTGGAGCTTTCCTTTCTTCTAAAGGTGCAGGGGCTGCGCTGGGGAGGAGGGGACACCTTGGAGGTGGCTCCAAACTGGATTCCCCCAGCTCTCCTGTCACTCACATGTCCCGAATCCCTCCCCCTTCCTGCCCTCTCTTCCCAGCCCCGGTGAGTCTCATCTCTTCCCATTTGGCTTGCAGGCCCCAGGGAGGAAGCGGAAGAACATGAATGAGTTTCTGGGCGACTCCAGCATCCCGGGCCAGGACACCTTGCAGCACTTCAGTGCCTCCCTGCCTAACAATGGCATTGACACCTGGAAGAACCGGGCTGCCAGCCGCTTCAGTGGCTTCTTTGGTTCTGGCGGCAGCACCAGCCCCTTTGGACGGGTATGTCAGCCTCCTTGGCACAGCATCCGGGCTCTTACCCCTTCCTCAGCCCCTTGGAGAGAAACCCTTTTGTGGGGATCAAGGTTGAGGCAGCTGCTGTTGCTTGGGACCCGTTCTCCCAGGGAGAGGTTGTTCAGTCGGGGCTGGAACCTGTTGGGGATGCCTGCTTTGCACCTCCAGTGAGCTCATAAGGCATTCCCCTGCCTCCCATGTCTGCGCCCCTCTTAGTAGCCCAGGTCTTTGCTCTAAACTCAGTCCTGGTTGTTCAGTGTCCTGGGTTGGAGCCTGGATAGCACAGTCACTGTCTGTCCAATTGCGCCTGGATTTCAGGATGTCTGTCTCCGACAGGCCTCAGGGAGTGGGGACTCTCCTGGACTCTTCACATCCAAGAGGCAGTGTCTGGCACTTCCCATCAAATCCGATGAGGCCCCGGGTTAGTTTGCTGGGAGGAATGGGAGCCGTTGGTATGCACAGGTTGCTGAGTGCTTGGCTGCGGGCCCGTACTGCTGATATTTTTGCCTGTGTGCTGTTTAAATCCAGGGTTTAGAGGGTAACTGCAGGTGTCTGGGGATTAGCTGAGTAACACCTGCTGGGGCACAGACTGTCTCACTGAGGTTATATACCTGCTAGAATAGCAAAGCCAAGGGCTGCTCCCTAGGGGGGCGGCCGTACAATCTGGACCAGAAATTTAAGCCTGTAAGGGAGTAGTTCTCAAATGGAGGGACCTGTGGACCCTCCTGGGGGGGAGTGGGTGGGTAGGAGGGGGACAGAAGCTATTCTGGGGGGTAGGGGGAGAAGGACCACAGCTGGCAAACACCTAGCTCTGCACTGACTAAGCAAAGAAGAATCTACAAAATAATGGGGAAGCACGAGTCAGAGAACAATGGGGTGGGGAGCAGGGAAGCAACAGGAGGATGGGAAGCAGGAGAGGGAGGGGAGGTGCCCCCTCTGTACCAAGCACTCCCTCTGAGCCTGACGGGGTGTGTGGGGAAGAGATAAACAAAGGAGCTCGCCCTGCCTTCCATCAGCCCGTTGATTCCCTGGGGTGGGGCTTCTTTGTCAGGATTCCTGGGGTGCTACCCAGCCTGCCATCCTCGGTTCCTTCCACCTGAAATAAAGGGGACTGTGGGGAGCTGGGTCCCTGCCCCCCACCCCTAGGCATTCTCTGCCTTTCTGAGCTGGTGCTTTGCTCCCTCCCCAGGAGATGGATAAGATGGAGCAGCTGGAGAGCAAGCTGCACACCTACAGCCTCTTTGGGTTGCCCAAGATCCCGAAGCAGCTCTGCTTCGACCAGGACTCGTGGGAAGAGGAGGAAGATGACACCAACCTGTGCCTGGAGGACAGTTGGCAGGAGATCATCGAGGGCACGGAGGTGAGGGTTGGGGTGGGAGGCTGGCGGCAATAACCCTCACCTGAGGATAGGAGCAGCTCGGCCAGGGCAGGCTGGGTGTGAGACCAGGTTCCAGTGCATGCAGTCTAGTAGGAGGGGCTCTAATGAGGTCACCTGGACGAGAGCAGCTCAGAGACAGCAGCCGTTTCTACCTGACGGGAGAGGCTTGGCTGTGGGTGGCTTGCCTGGTGCCTATAGCACTGACCCAGGACACCAGCCCCCCTCCTGGAGCAGGCAGTCTCTATCACAAAGGGCAGGAATGCGGCCATTCAGTCCCTAGGCTGCCGGCCTCAGCAAGTGCTCTGAAGGTCAGACAGGCCTCCATCTCTGCAAACAGCCCTGGCTCCTGGGCGAGAGCTTTGCCCCCGGCCACGTCCAGGCGTCTTAAGCCTTTTATCTCCCTTGGGGCTGTGCATGCTGGTTGGATTTGGCCTGAGCTGCCTGTTGATGGGAGTTCAGCTCTGGGGTTGGGGCTCTGTGCTGCTCCCCCCCCTCCCCCAGCAGATCCCTGGAGGCAGGAGAGGGGTTTCCTGCACCCCCTGTCTACATTGGTTTTCTTGGAGCTCTACTGGTCTCTGCCAATGAGCTGCCAGCTCAGTCCTGGGTAGGGATCGGGTCTCTTCCCCACCCTGAATGTCTCTGCCTCTCCTAGCATTTCCTGCTCTACTGCCATTGAGGAGGCTGGGATTTTTCAGCCTCTCCACAAAGGCACCTCCGTGCTCCCATCTGGACTGGACTGAAGCATCAAAGCACTAGGGAGGGTGACCATGGTGCTCGTGGGGGAGTTGCCCATCCCCGCCCCCCAGCACTAACCCCCTCTCCCCTCCCCAGGCTCTGACGCGCCGGCAGTGTCACCAGCAGGAGGCGATCTGGGAGCTGCTTCACACTGAAGCCACTTACATCAAGAAGCTCAAAGTGATCACAGATGTGAGTGTCAAACCTGCCCTGCAGCAGTGAAACACCCCCCTCCACCCCCCCCATTCCAGCCCCCTGCCAGACCAGGGTACCACAGAGAGCTGTCAGAGAGAGGGCAGGGAGAATGAGAGAGACCCAAATAGATGTACGACTAGTATTGCTTTAGAAGTAAGTAGTAGTAGTTAGTGGCTATGGGTCCACCCAGCACCTGCTAAACATGAGGGGTTGGCCATAGGCAACCCATGTTGGTCCCTATTGCCCTCCAGAAGTAGTGTCCTATTCTCTCCTGCGAGCTGGTTGACTCAGGTGCCCCTGTGCTACTGTAGTCTGCAATGTCTACTCTCTCTCTCTCTCTCTCTCTGTGCAGCTTTTCCTTTGCTGCCTGCTGAACCTGCAGGAATCGGGCTTGCTGGGCGAGGTAAGAACTGCACGGCTGGATGTGCCCCTCAATCCCGCAGGCAAGCCATTCTCCCTTGGAGCTGTTCTAGCAGCGCTCTCTGTGCTGTGGGGGATCCCCAGGAGCACTTGCGCCCCTCTTCACCTCCCCATAGGCAGGCTGCAACCCAAGCCAGACTAGAAGCAGTAACCTCTGGCTGGCGGGCTACATCTTGCCCCAAGAGAGGAGCATACCCCTGGGAGCGTCATTCGTGGTCTCACTCCAGGCCTTGAGCCACTACCAAGCAAGGGCCTGGGGCGAGTCTCTTCTGTTCCACCTAGCTTTGCTCTGAGGCTGAGACTCATCCTCCATGGGTGGGAGCCAGAGAACAGGGCATCTGGCAGCTGCTCTGGAGTCCCATCCTCCCATGCCAGAGAAGCCAGCCAGAATCCCAGGCTTGGCATAGAAGCCCAGGCACAGTCTCCTTCCAGCACTCCACTCACTCCTGTGCCTTCCTTGCAGGTGGAAGCTGAGCGCCTCTTCAGCAACATCCAGGAGATCATTCAGCTGCACCAGGCCCTGTGGGGCAGCGTCATGGCGCCTGTGCTGGACAAGGCCCGCAAAACCCACTTGCTGCTGGACCCCATTGACTTTCTGAAAGGCTTCAAGATGGTGGGTGCAAGGGGCTTGTTGGCACCCACTCTGTGTGTGCGGGGGGTGGAACCTGGCTCAGGGCAGCTCCCTCTGCCCCCCTCTGCAGTTCTGACTGTGCCCTTTCCCTTGCAGTTCGGCTCCCTCTTCAAACCCTACATCCGCTACTGCATGGAGGAGGAGGGAAGCATGGAATACATGCGCACGCTGCTGCGGGACAATGAGCTCTTCCGCATCTACGTCACGGTAAGGCCTGGAGCCCCTGTTCACTGGTGCTGCACGCCCACTCTGCTAAGACTGCCTCCTCCCCGTCATTGCTACCTACTGGAGCTGCATGTTTGCTGGCTAATCCTCAGCCACCACCACCCCGCCACACATGCTCATCTCATCCCATCCCATCTCACGCGCTGAGTTGCTGCTGCCTCTGGCCCCTTTGCCCATGGCTACTCCCCATGCTAGTGCAGGTCTTTCTGCCTCAGAACCTTATCTGTGGGTGCAGATCTCTTCCCCCCACTAACCCACCCCCCTTTGTGCTGGCAGTGGGCAGAGAAGCACAAGCAGTGCAACCGGCTGAAGCTGAGCGACATGCTGGTCAAGCCGCACCAGCGCCTCACCAAGTACCCGCTGCTGCTCAAATCCATTCTCAAGAAAACCGAGGAGCCGCGCACCCGGGATGCCATCATCACCATGGTAACTAGTGGGGGAGGGGTGGGAGGCATCCCCGGTGCGTCTGGGGCACTTGCCGCTTCTGTGGGGCCAGGTTGTAGGGCCCTGCTGAGCCAGTCCCCAGTGGCAGGCTATTTATTTTATTTATTTATTTAAAATGTATATTCCCACCCCTCCTGCCCACAGGGCAGCTTGGGGCGGCGAACAACGTTCATTAAAACAATATAAAATTTTAAAACAATTAAAAAATACAATATGTGGGGGTTTGTCCCTACCAGTGCCCTGCCCCCTAGGTTTCCCCAACCCTGGGAGTCTCCTTCCTCAGAACCATTCCTCCTTCTAGATCAACTCGGTCGAGCGCTTCATCAACCATGTCAACTCGCGCATGCGCCAGCGACAGGAGCAACAGCGCTTGGCTGCCATCATCAGCCGCATCGATGCTTACGAGGTGGTGGAGAGCAGCACGGACGAGGTTGACAAGGTCAGCCGGGGAGGGGGGGGGCGCGTTAGCCTGGAGTAATGCTGGCTGGGGATAGGGCTGTTGAAGCAGCCTGGGTTTGGAGACCTGGCGGTGGGGTGGGGGCTTCTATGGGTTGTGTCAGGGCACAGGGGGAGGGGCATCCAGGTTGCGGGGCTTGGGATGCAAGGTCAGGTTTGAGCCAGCGAGCAAGGCTAGGTCCTGGTGGGTTGGGATTACCTGGGGCTTCTTTGCTGAGACTGGGGTGGACATGTCTCCCTGAGGCCCAGCTCTCTGAGCCCCTACTTTTCTCTTGCTGGCAGATCCTAAAGGAGTTCCTGCGCCTGGACCTGACAGCCCCCATCCCCGGCACCTCCCCAGAAGAGACACGGCAGCTCCTGCTGGAGGGCAGCCTGAAGATGAAGGAAGGGAAGGACAGCAAGGTGAGCAGCTCCCCCCACCCTTTCCTCTGCTCCTGGGATCTCCCTGACCCATCATCTAGCCTGGGGCCTCAGCCGAGACCCCTTGGAGGACACAGGACATCGGCTTGTCAGGGTCCCTGTGCCGTTCCATGCCAGCGGCCCTACTTCCTCTGGTGCCCATGCTGGCTGAGGAAGAGAGACCCTTCCCCTGCATTTTCCAGGTCTTGCAGCGTCCCTCTCACCCGACACCCTGTGGTGGGAGGGGAGATCCGCTTCAGGCTCTGGGTAGGACCCCATTGCTCTGTGAGCTGGGAAAGGGACAAAGAAGGCTAACAAAACGGGTCAAGGAACAGCTTCTGTGTGAGAAGAGGTGCGATAAGCGACGGCTTTTGAACTTGGAGAAGAGATGATCGAGGCTTTCAAATCATGAGCCGCCATGGAACACGGAAATTGGAAGCTGTTGTTTAACCTCTCAAATAGTACTAGAACTAGGGGACACTCCGTGAAACTAACTGGCAACAGTTTTATCACTCGATGTGCAATTAACTTGCTGCCAGAGGATTTTGTGAAGGCCCGGTAACACAGCTGGGTTTATAAGGAGCTGCCTAACTGAATCAGACCAATGGTCCATCTTAGCCCGGTATTGTCACAACCTGCCAAGGCAGCAGGGTTTCAAATCCAACTCTCCAGGGTCTCCGGCATAGGCCTCACCTGAGCGTGCTACCCGAGACCCTCCCTGATCCCCAGCAGAGGCCTCCCCCAGGCGTGCTACCAGAAGTCCTGAATTGGAGATGCCGGGGATTGAACTTGGGACCTTTTATACATGCAAAGCATGCGCTCTGCCACCTGAGCCATGGCCCATGGTTTAAACAAGGTTAAATTCTTTGAGGCTAGATCTCTAAATGGTTATTAGTCGGGCAGGTTGGGGAATGCAAACTCTGACTGCCTGCAGCTGGGAGTGAACAGTAGGGAATGGGTCCCTCCTTTATGACCTGTTGGGTACTCCTCTGAAATGACAGGCGGCCGCTGTCGGAGACAGGATGCTGGGGCTTGACAGACCATTGGTCTGACCCAGTGTGGCACTTCTTATGCTCTTACGTGCTCTCCCTTCTCTAGATGGATGTTTATTGCTTCCTCTTCACGGACCTGTTCCTCATCACCAAGCCGGTGAAGAAGGCCGAGCGCACCAAGGTCATCCGCCAGCCGCTGCTTGTCGACAGAGTGGTGTGCCGTGAGCTCAAGGATCCTGGTGAGGAGTGGGGAGATGAGTGTGGGCAGGGGAATGACTCTCCTGACTCAGAAATAGGTCTCCTGCCTGAGGATGCACCTATTCCCTCTATGCTGCTCCAGTGCAGGGAAATCTTTGGGTTTGCTTCCTGGCACCTGCTGCTGGTTCAACAGGCTGAGACGTTCCCTGCTACCTCAAGATGCCTTAGCACACCTAGCCCTGCTGTTCTCCCTCCCTGGGAGGCCTGCCTGGAACCCTGGCCCAGGCTGAGCCCTGAGCCACCGGCGTGCCCCCAGGAGACTGCTTGCTCTGGGCATTGCTGGGCGGTGTGTGAATGGACATGGCACACCTTAGAACCCCTGAGACTCGGGTGCTGCCTTCCTGCTTCATGCAGGTATCTCTTGGCACCCAGGGTGCCCCTTTTACTCATCTTGGTTTCCCCTGTCTCCTCCCGCAGGCTCCTTCCTGCTGATCTATCTTAATGAGTTCCGCAGCGCTGTGGGTGCCTACACCTTCCAGGCCAGTGGGCAGTCGCTGTGCCGGGGCTGGATCGAAGCCCTCTACAACGCGCAGGTGAGTCCAGGGACGCAGGAACCATGGGGCATTTGCCAGAGCGATTGCAGAGGGTCTCTTCCCCATTGGGCTCCAGGGTGATTTTGAATCTCTGAACCCCAGCCAGGAGCCCCATCGTGCCTAGACAGCGAGAGCTGTGAGAGCAGGCGTCTCTCTGTCCAAATGGGCCCAGCACAAGGGTCAATCTTTGTCGGCTCCGCGTGTGGCTGGTGAAAATGATGGTGCCCATGAAGGCAGCCAGTATTGGGCCCCCCTGTGTCTCATTTTTTTCCTGCCCTTGCAGCACCCGTCTTTCAAGCCACTTCTTGTCTCACCCCTCCCCTTACTCCCTGCAGAATCTGCTTCAACGGCTGCGTCTCCAGGAGCACCAGCGCACTCAGCATCAGCTGCACAGCCTGGAGGAGGAAGATGGCGAGAGTGATGCCTCCGGGGCCAGCTCCCCCACCATCCTGCGCAAGAGCACCAACAGCCTGGACTCCCAGCAATGGTATGTCCCTGTATTCCTTCGCCTCCCCTCCCCACAGTGTCTGCAGGGCCTGGCCACGCGGTGGCTGCAGCCAGAGGTTGGTTGTGGGGGGAGAGAGGGGCAATGCTGTCTGGAGCAGTTACCCACAAAGGAAACCCTGCTCCTATGAATGTGATTTGCTTGCAGCAGGGATGGGGAACATAAGGCACAGGGGACCAAGTGCAGCCCATGACTAATTTTTATTTGGCCCCCTTACAGTTTATGGATCTGACCCCTGCATCCAGCTCCTACCCCCAGCTCAGGGTAAATGAGTAGAAATGAGGGCATGCACACAAGGATAGGGGACAGATCCGTGGTCCTTATGGGCAGTTCACTCCTCTCCAAGCTAGGGTGCCAGGCTCTTTGCAGATTCACATAGGTGTCTCTGCATTGGTTATGCTCCATAGTAGTGCAGAGTAAGGTTGCCGTGTTGGTCTCAAATAGAGGCACAGTAATACAATGATACCTTTTGCTGGACCAATAACACTGATCGATGCTGATATAAGATTGGTCAAAAACAGAAGCCAAAGTTGGGAGATAGTGACTTGTAAAAGGCCCCACCTAGCGTGGCCACGGCTAGGCCAGGATTTGAACCCAGGTCTCCCAGCTAAGTACTTGGGGGTAGAAACTGGATCCAGGGGCCAGATCCAGGAACTGGTCCAATAAAAATTATCCCTGTACTACTTTGTGCCTCTATTGGTTACGCTCAGATCCCAGTTCCAAAGGGCAGCTTTAGAGGTTGGGTTTTTTTTTTTTTTAAAGGATGGTGAAGACTCTGGAGAGCCAGGAGAGAAACAGCCAGAGTATAACACTGATCTCTCTGAACACGCCAAACGCTCCATGCTGATCAATGCTGACAACTGGCTGATCAGAAAAGGAACCAAGGCTGGGAGACAGTGACTTGCCGAAGGCCCCACCTGGCGAGGCCATGGCTAGGCCAGGATTTGAACCCAGGTCTCCCAGCTCCAGGCTTGAGGCACTGGGCCCTGCTGGGCCTCCGAAGTGCTGTTCTCTCGGCTATTGCATACTGGCTGCTTCCAGTCCCCAGTGGGGTTGCTGCGGCCCACCCAATGCTCTGGGAGACAGCAGGGTCTCCCATCTCCACCGTTCCCAAACTAGCCTGGCTCTTGTGTTCCCCTCAGGCAGAGTTGCCCCTCTTCCTCCCAACCTGGACTCTAACCCCCTCTCTGTCCCCTTTGCAGCCCCTCGGACAGCTCCACCGAAACCATCTCGGTTGTGGTGGTCGACGCCAGCGAAGAGCTGCCTTCTCCTGACTTCGAGGTGGGCCCGTTCAGCTCACAGTCAGATGAGACCTCCCTCAGCACCACGGCCTCCTCAGTCACCCCTACCCTGGAACTCTGTGAGGCCTTGCCCATCAGCGCTGCCCACTGCCTGAAGCCAGAGCCTGGGGCCTGCCGCTCAGCCTCCATTGACAGTGCCTACGGCACCCTCTCGCCCACCTCCATCCAGGAGTTTGCCGAGCAGCAGCAGCAGCAGCAACAGCAGCAGCAGCAGCAGCAGGAGGGGGAGGTGGAGGGGGAAGGGGAGGAAGATGGGGCGGCCACACCCCCACAGCGTGCTGGCTCTCCCAAGCTGCGCCGCCGAACACCTGTGCAACTCCTGCCCTCCAAAGCCAAGGTGCTGAAATCCAAGTCCGAGGCCAACCTCCTGCAGCTCATCTCCGCCTCCCCAGAGCTGCCACTGGCTCAAAGCAAAAGCCTCTCCGAACTCTGCCCGTCCCCGTTCCTAGTGGGCTCCCCCAGGACTAACAGGGCCGGGAGCCGCCGGGCAGGTGCCATGAGCCCCTGCAGCACTAGCAGTGGCAGCAGCACGTCTGAGTTGTCGGAGGCCGAGGAAGGCCTCATCCCCCCCATGTCACCGGCTGCTTCAGAAGGGCTGCAGCCTCTGTGCCAGGTGTCCAGCGAGCACAGCGGGGAGGAGCTGGCTGCCGCTCGCCAGACTCTGTCAGATGCCCAGGCAGCCCAGCACCGCAAGCTGACTTTGGCGCAGCTCTACCGACTCCGCACCACGCTGCTCCTCAACTCCACACTCACCGCCTCGTGAGTGTCACCAGGGCTGGAGTCCATGGCTACAGCTGGGGGGGAGGCAGCATGGCAGAGCGTTATTTATTTATTTATTTATTTATTTAGAGGGCTTAGTGCAGGTTACAATCCATAAAATACACAAAAGCCAGCTCAGATTCTTAATTCCCTCCCTCCCTACACCTTATCCCTGACTACCAAATGTCTGGCTAAATAGAAACATCTTACGCTGCCTCTGGAGGATGAGCAGGCTCGGGCTTAGACAAACCTCCAGAGGGAAGGGTGTTCTGTAATTGTGGGGCAGCCACCGAGAACGCCTCTTTGCGGGTCCTTGGCATCTGGACTCAATGAGTGGATGGTCTCTGCAAGAGGGCGCTTCCGGCCAACTTCAGGGGTCGTGATGGGACATAAGGGAAGTGGCGTTGCAGATACTGTGCACGATATTGAGTGGGCTGCCACAGGAATGGGCTCTTTGGCCACCACTCAGGTTGGGTGTGCTGTGGGGCGCTTCTCTCATGTGCGTTGTCCTCTGTGGGTATCTCAGTGAGCTGGAGAAACTCCCCCATCATCACGAGGAAGGGGGCATGGGACACTGAGACTGGCCAGGGTCCAGGCAGGTAGGGATTCCCAGAGAGCCATGTGCCTAAGCGTCTCTTCTCTGTCTTGTCTTTTGCAGGGAGGTCTGAGAGCAGCAGAAGAGACATCTAGCACCAGGAGTAACACGTATTGTTAAACCATGTAGCATTGAAGCCCTGGGCATCGGAAATGCCTGCTGCGCACGCCCTGCATGGCAAGAGCCCAGCGACACAGCGCAGCCCGTGTGTGCGGATGGAGACCGCATGTGCGTGTGTGTGTGTGTGAGTGTGCTGCTTGCATGGGGGTTGTGTGCGTGTCCGTGGCTAGGTGCGCACCCGTGGGCCAGAGAGTGTTGGTGGAGATGGGGCTGGTGTCACCCCGGGGGCACGGAGATACTCTGGGCTCCACCCTCCCTCCTTTGCACTTTGAGCAGGCAGGAGCTCTGTGGGGTTTCGTGCAGACTCTGTTGAGAGACAGTTGGACAGAGGTTGCCCCCTACTGGACCTCGCTTGTTCTACAACCAGCTCCCCCCAAACCTGCACTTTGGGACACGGCCGTGCGAGACATCGGGAGAGAGAGGCAGCATCTGGGAAAGAAAACATGGTGCGGAACTAAAAAGAGCAGAGCTCGTTCTTCCATGCAGAGGGGGCTCTGCCGAGCTTGGGAACAAAGCCGCCGGCTTGCATGCCCTGAACCAAACCCCTGCTGGCTGTGCCAGTCTGGGCAATTGTGCGACCTGCGTGTGCTACTGGCGTGGCCTGAGCACAGCCAAACATACACCCCTGCATCGTGTGCTTCCTGGAGCAAACCAACAATGCAATTGGAAGGGGGGGGGGGATTCTTGGGGCTGTCATGTACCACTGGTTTCTCCCCCCCCCTTTTTTTTTTTTTTTTTGAAAGCCTCTCTGCAGCAAGGAATTTTGGGTCCTTGGAGGGGTGGCCCAAAGTGCACTTTAGAATAGCTTGATCCCATGCAGTCTGTGGGCTTGGAGCAACAGCCAGCAGGGAAATGGCCAAAGCGTAACTTTGCCCATAGCCACAGTCCCTTGGGGGAGTGGGTTCTGGGGTAGCAGTTGCAGTAGGGGCTAGGCTGGGTGGGATTGCTGAGGTGCCTGACTGCACATGAGTGAGAGAGCAAGCGGGCCCCTTCAGCCTGGCCCCTGCCCACTTGGATTCCAGATCCCACTACAACCCCTGCCCCCTGCGCATCGTTGATATGGCTCCGATCCCACTATAGGCAGCTGTCTTGGGACCATTCAATTCCTTGCTCCAGGGAACCTTTTTTTTGGGGGGGGAGGCGTGGGGGGGGACTGAACTGTTGTCAGGGAAGAGGAGGAGAAGAGAAGGGTCCCAAGGCAAAGCGAGAGAGCCAAGGGGACCAAGGCTCCTAGCGGGACTATAGAGTCACTGGCTGGCTGAGTGTTGCCCCCTGCTTGCCAAGGACAGAATAAAGTGGCTAGGAATGTGCATAGGTGGTTGGATGGGGCTGGGGTGTTGGGCGGTGCCAAGCTAGGGGAATGGTCGGGGGGCAAGAGTCTCTTTTCTGAGGCCTCATCGCTCCTGCCTTGCTGTGGCAGAGAAGACTGAGCTAGTGCAAGGGGCTAGGAATGGTGCAGACTGCGGGGTGGGGGGGTTGGCACTGGGGACAATGCTTCTTAGAGGGCATTTCCACAGGAGGTTCTCAGGGGTGTGGTTCCGGCCACCCCCCACAAAGAGCCAGAGCCACACGGAGCTTAGCGGAAGAGCAGGGAGCTTAGCTCGGCCAGCAGGGGTGGGAGGTGGGGTGTTTGCCTCCCTTTCTCCGAGTCCTAAACAAGTTGGAGCGCCCACCTCACTGAGGAGCCAATAGCAATAAGCTCTCTGCAGCCCAGGCCTTGGGATACGGGCACTCAGCCCCATAGCCATCCCTGGCACTCGGCAGCAGGAACTGGGTCCTGTGCTGGAGCCAGGGGTGCTCTCCCCCCTCCCAGGGCCAACCCACCTGTAGCTGATTTTGCCCCAGGAGCAGGAGCCAGGCTGCTATTTACCTCTCCAGGCAGGCGGGGGTGCCCCAAGGCAGGGCACTGCAAGAGGCTGGTTGCAGAGTCCTAGTGCCGTCTTCCTACTTCCATTGTGGGCCCAGTTCTGGATTAGCCAGGGAGTATATTCTGTGTATAAAGTTGCATATTTATTAAGCTTTACTTGGTCTCTTTGATCCAGCTGCGTCTTGTATATTCTCTGGTTTGGGAGACGCAGTATTAACGGTCCACTTCCTCTTCTGCCACTTTGTGTATTAATGTCTGTGCCCCGCCTGCGGGGGAAGTGATGTGTATCCAATGGATGGTGTCTGCTCATGTAGCTATTCCAGACTGTCCATGTAATACTAATCCCCCCCTGCACTGTACTGCCCTGACTGGGCCCTCCCGCCACGCTGCAGCGTAACGGACAAACCATTAAACATAGACCAGACCTTTCGCTTGGCCTGCCTGTTTTGCAACATGTGCTGAGACTGACCCCCTGCAGGGGGCGCTACACTTCAGGTGGCTTTGGAGCCACAGCCTCCTCTGGTAGAGATGATGCCACGTTCCTGGGGCTTGGCTCTGTGTACTTCAAACAGGAACGTAGTGGGGGGGTGAACCACTCCAAGCCACAGCAGCTCCAGGGCTGCTTTAACTTCTCTGTGTGTCTAGGAAAGGAGGCCATAACGCAATGCAGACACCTCCCCCTCCCTCCGCAAGCTGGGGAAGAGCCAAGAATGAGAGCCTTATGCCGGCCTGGGGAGGGAGGGTTCTGGGCGGGGTTTGTGTGTCTGTCTTTATTCCCTTTGAGCTGGCCGTGCCACGCAAGGGACCCTTGTAAGGTGTAAAAGAATATCCGACCTCTGAATTGTTGCTGAATTCCTAGCTCTGGCCCAGACAGCTGCCTATTCTGAGTGCAAAGTCTGATCCTGTGTCAAAAACATGGATCTTCATGGAGCCTCAATTTTCTTTTCCACCCAAACTGACAAATTCCATTATCCAATCCAAGATCATTCCCTCCCACGTTAAATCCCTGCAAAAATTCTGGAATTGGGCGTACCTTGGCAACGCAGCACTGCAAACATCTAGATCAGAGCATGGATCCATGTGATTTCTTCACCCAATTCCAAAAATTCCACTTTCAAACTACACAACACATCACCCTACATCAAATGAACCCCAAATTTCTGAAATCCAGCGCACCTTGGCGCCACAGGGATGGAAAAAACATAACCAAAGCATGGCTCCTCATGGACCCAAGTGATCTTTTTTCACCCAATTCCCAATATTCCACCTTCCACCTATACGACGCATCTCCCTGCGTGAAACAAAACCACAAAATCCGTAATCCAGCACAGCCTGGTGCCGTGAGGGTAAAAAATCACATTTCCGAAGCACGAATGCTCATAAATGAAACTGTTTTTTTTTTTTTTAACCTGATGCCAAAAATTTCACGTTCCCACTACACAACCGTCGTCCTCATCAAATGAACCCCAAAAGACTCGAATTTGGCACACTTTACCCCACAGGGATAAACCTCCCCCCACCCCCATATCAAAACTAAGAATGGATCCTTATGGATCCAACCCAAACATTTCGTTTTTCCACTAGACAAAACATGATCATCACCACACATCACATGAACCCCATATTTCTGGAATCCGGCGCACGTTAGTGTTGCAGTGGTGAAAAAAAATTAAAAAAAATGTTCACCTGATCCCCAAAACTTCATCTTCCCACTACACAACACGTCACTCCATATCACATGAACCACAAAATTCCAGAATTTGGCGCATCTTGCAGCTGCAGAGTCCCCCCCCCCCCCCCCCC
>QEPC01004358.1:2306328-2319245 GCA_003113815.1 Sphenodon punctatus | reverse complement strand
CAGTCCTTTTAACTTTTAACAATAATTAAATCTCGGTTAGGCAAATTGACATTTTATGTTTGTCCATATTGTTTTCTTGTTGCAAAATGTTCCATATGTTTGTCCATACAGCATAGAACTTTTCTAATTCATGTCGGATTTCTGCTTGCACTCGTTCCATGGTGATGGTGTGCCATATTCTTTGCATTCATTTTTTGTGGGAGGGTTTTTTTCTCGATTTCCAGTTGCACACTATCGTGTGCATGACTGCCAGCCTTAATTGTTGACAGGCTAGTACCCTTTCTTGAATAATGTGTAGGTTCGGGAAGATACCTAACAGTGCCGTTTCAGTTTTTTTCAGAATTTCACATCGTGCCACATTGTTCATTTGGCTCCACACTTTGTCCCAGAAGTCTTGTATATGCAGGCACTCCCACCAACAGTGAAGCCAGCTCCCCTCTCCCCCACATCCCTGCCAACAGTCTAAGGGGTAAGCATTGTTCATTTTATTTAATCTCTGGGGTGTGAGAGACATCCTGTATACCACCTTAATCTGTGGTTCTAAAACTGATAGAGAATGTGACAATTTCCTCATATTCAGCCATACAGTATTAATTTTTTTCCCCAATATTTTTTTGCAGGTCTTTCTCCCATGCCTTAAGGTATCCCGCATCCGGTAGGTGTATTATGTTCTGCAGCACTCTATATATTTTTGAGATGTCGTGCTTCCATCCCTGGTCCCCATACATCACCCTCTCAAAGTCCGTGACTTTCCTGGTTACTTGCATCTTTATCGTTTTGTTGCTAAACCTGTTCATTATTTTAGCATATACCCAGAAGTCTGGGGGCACCTCTAGTTTTTCCCTGATTGCCTCTCTCATCAACATATCCTCACCCTCATATAGCTGGGCTGCCCATTTTAATCCCTTTCTCTCCCAATTCTCTGCTACTTTACGGGCTATGCCTGCCCTCTTACTCCATTCTCCAAATATTGGGGTGTCCTGGGAGTGTTCTTTAGAAATATCTAACTTATTACTTACTGTCTCCCATATTTGTAATGCCATTCCTGCAAATGGATGCATCGTGACTATTTTTTAATTTACTCTCTGACCGTCTGTTAACACATTGGCAAATCTGTCTACTTGGCATGCTTCTTTTTCTAATGTGAGCCAGTCTGGGTTGTCCCTCCCCTGGAACCAAATTTTTATCCCTCTAAGGGCTGCTGCCGAGTGGTATAGTTTTATATCGGGCAAATATTGACCCCCCATTGTCTTTACTTGTGTAAAGTATTGACTTCCTTACCCTGGTTTTTTTTCTTTACCACAGGATCCTTGATATGATTTTGTTTACTGTCAGCAAGCAATCCTTTGGCAGTTGGATTGGTAGGATGAAGGAGGTATATAGCAATTTGGGGAGTACCAGCATTTTAATCAAATTTGTCCTGCCTAACCAGGACACCTGTATTTTTTTCCACTCTTCCTCTTTACGTTTTATATTTTCCAGTAATGGGAGGAAATTTCTCTTGAATAAGTCTTTCCCCTTTTTGGTGATCTGCACCCCATGATATTTAATACTGTCAACTTGGACTGCAAAGGGTGTGGATCGCTCTTTTTCGGCGTCAGTGAGTTTTTCTTCATTAAATAGCAGCATTTCTGATTTGCTCGCCTTAACTTTATAACCCGAAATTTTCCCCAAACCCTCGATCACCCTCAATAGTCTTGGTACTGATCGGGGCAAGTCAGAGAGGCTCACCATCATGTCATCTGCATATAAGGAGAGTTTAAATTCCCTGTCCCGCACTGTTATCCCTTTGATTTGTTGGTCTGCTCATATAGCCATAGCCAAAGGCTCTATGGCAATGTTGAACAGTAATGGAGATAACGGGCAGCCCTGTCTTGTTCCTCTGGTTATTTTTATATCTTCTGTGGGGTTTCCCGCTAGCATTATTTTGGCTCTGGGCTCCTTATAATTTTAACCCACTGCAGAAAGGGACCTGTAATTCCCATCCTTTTCATGGTCTCAAACAAATAGTTATATTCCACCATATCAAAGGCTTTTTCCAGATCAAGCGCTACGATAGCGGCTGGGATCTGTTTTGCCTTCACATGGTTTATAATGTTTACCACTTTCCTTATATTGTCTATCCCGAGTCTACCTGGGATGAAACCAGTTTGATCTGAGCTAATTATGTATGAGTTGTATACTCTGACTAATAGAGGTGCTGCTTGATCCTTAAACTTCTTATAGAATTCGGCTGGGTAGCCGTCAGGGCCTGCCGCTTTATTGTCTGGAAGTGCTTTTATTGTATTCTTTACCTCCTCCAGAGTTATTTCACTGTTTAGGAACTGGGTCTCTTCTGTTGTGATTTTTTAAAAATTTAACTCGTTCAGAAAATTATTGATGTTATTCTGCGTTGGATTGCCCGTTTCATATATTTTCTGATAAAATTGGACAAAACAGTCTGCCATGTCCTTATCTTTTAGCAGGGGTGCATCTGGTGTGTTTCTAATATATGGTATGGTTCTTTTTTGCCTCTTCTTCTTTGTCAACCACGCCAATGCTTTATCCGCCTTGTTTGCCTTGTCAAAGTAAAAGGCTTTTGCATACCGAATTTTTCTAACTAGGATTTCACTTTCTAGTAGGTTAATCTGACTTTTAATTGTGGCTATTCTGGTTGCATTGTCTATAGGGTTTTTTAAAAGTTGCTTAATCAGCAAGTATTTTTCACTGATCTGCGCTTTCTTTTCTTTTTTTAGGTGTGTCCCCAGAGAGATGAAATGGCCTCTCAAGACCACCTTTGCTGCTTCCCACAGTGTGGCTGCAGATATATCGGGCAGATCATTTTGCTGTATATAATCAGTCATTTGTTCCTGAATTTGTTCTGTGATCCACTCATTTTGCAAATAAAATTGTTTTAGCCGCCAATTTTGTTGTCCCCTTACGTTTGTATTGTGTTGTTTCATAGTTTCTAGCGCTACTGCATTGTGGTCTGAAAAGGGAGTAATTATTATATAAGATTCTTCGAATTGCTGCATCATATCCTGGTTTACGAGGATATGATCAATCTTAGTTGATATCTTATGTGGATTTGAGTAAAATGTAAACTCTTGTATTGTTGGGTGTAAAGTCCTCCATATGTCTACCCACTGGTGTTCTTTAATTATCTGCACTATCTTGTCTTGTTGCCTCAACAATTTATTTTTAGTAAATAGATCTAGTTCTGATAGGGGAGTATTGAAGTCTCCTAACAAGATTGCCTTGCCCTCTATTTTTCCTTGCAATTTAGGGATAACTTCTGCAAAGAATGCTTTAGTATTGGTGTTAGGGGCATAGATTGTGCCTATAGAGTAAATATCCTGTTCTGTTTTGCCCTTAATGAACAGCATTCTTCCCTGCTTATCCTTATCCATCACTGTTACTTGCATTTTCAGTGATTCCTGTATCCCTATCATTACCCTGGCTCTCTTTTAAACCCCATTTGCATTGTATATCCTATAGTCTTTATTTGTAAATCTTGCGTTATCCTTCCAGATTAGATGAGTTTCTTGTATGGCAAATATGTCTGGGCATAATTTATTTAGGAACTGCCATACCCGCTTTCTTTTTGTGGTTTGTTCAACCCACAAACGTTTAGTGTAATTATTTTTAAGTGTGCCATTTATTAGGTTTATTTTTACCCCCCTCCACTGCCCACTTTGTCACTATGCCTTTGCCCCCCTGCTCCTTTCAAATGTATCCCTATTAGTTTTGTGGACCTTTCTTATTATTGTTATCATTTTTTTTGTATTTATGTTCGATTGCCAACCTGTTGGTTTTTTTTGCCTTATTTCACTAACCTTCCCTCCATCATCCCCAACCTCCTTCCCAGTAACTTTCCTCCCCCCACCCCATCCACCTCTTCTCTTTCCCCCCTCTTACCTCCCATCCTCTTGGGGACCTCCCTGTGGAGCCAAGTGGTTCTATGCCCCCCGTCTGCCCTCTGCAGGAACACGTTTTAACTTTACCCTTATGTATATCTTTAAATATAAACATAACTTCATATAACTTATAGTATAACATACATTCCCTTATATTTTCACTCCCAAAAAACTTGTATAACATTATCAGTTTTCATATTTTCATTCAGCTACTTATTCCTTCAAGTTGCGAGCTTTGAAATCCTCCAATTCAGCTTCTTTTAGGAAAAAATATCTTCTACCCTGATAGCTAAAAGACAGTTTTGCTGGGTAGTATACTTGGGCTTTAATGCCTGCTTTACTGAGGGATTCAACTTGACTCCTCCATGCTTTTCTCCTCTGCACTGTTTCCATTGCTAGGTCAGGATAAATTGAGATCTTTGCTCCTTCAAACAAAAGTTCTTTAGCTTTTCTCGCTTCCCTTGGGATTTCCTCTTTATTCATGTATCTTAGGAATTTTGCAATGACTGCCCTTGGGGGAAGCTGATCTTTGGGCTTTGACCTCAGAGAGCGGTGGACTCTTTCTATTTCTACTGTGTGCAGCATGGGTTTCTCTGGCAAGATGCTTTTAAAGATCTCTAGTAACAATTCTCTCATGCCACTTTTTTCTCTTCCTTCTGGAATACCCATGATTCTAAGATTGCTCCTCCTAGATCTGTTTTCTAGGTCTTCTACTTTACTTTTCATCATCTGCATCTCTGCTTCTGCTTCTGCATGCATTATTTTTTGCTCTGCGCTGTTCCCCCAGTCCTCCTGATCACTAATCCTTTGCTCCATTGCCTCCATTCTTTTACTGATCCCCTCCACCTGCCCTTTTAAATCTTCCAGCATGAATTTGGTTTTGTTAATTCCAGGTTTTGTTAATTCCTTGTTAACAGTCAGGTCCTTTTTGTTAATTCCAGGTTTTGTTAATTCCTTGTTAACAGCCAGGTCCTTTTTAATGGATTTAAGTAGGTCTGTTATTTGCATTTGCGATTCTAAGTCCTCCGGCGGGTCTTTCCCTGTCGTGCCTGCCATTTTGCTTTCTCCCATGTCTGCCTTCCTCGAGCTGCGGCGCGGGGTGCCTACGCGCTTGAAATTGGATTCAGTGTCTTTTTTTTTTCCTGCGCACATACCTTGTTTACTGCACCAGGTTTCTGGTTTCTTTTTGGGAGTTCAACCGGTTTTTTGCCGTGTTCCTGCGTTAGGCCCGCCGGGAGCTCAGCCAACCACGACCTGCTGCCTTGGCATGCCCACATGACCCCCCGGCCGTGCAGTCTCTTTATTTTCCATGGACCTGTCGGCTGTGGGGGCTTGGATNGGGGTAGGTTGGGGGAGGTGGGGTTTGGGAGGGAGGGTGTGTTTTTATTACTTGTTTTAAAATTTGTAGATTTATTTTAAAATGTTTTATTATTGAATTATTTTGTTTGTGTATGTTGTTCGCCGCCCCAAGCTGCCTTTGGGCAGGAGGGGTGGGATATAAGTTTTGAATAAAATTAAAATTAAAATAAAGCATGTGCACCTGAGACTTCGCATCCGCTTGAATGTTTTTATCCCTTGTCTCTCCCTATGTCCCCATTCCTTGTCCCCCCCTCCGTGTCTATTAGATTGTAAGCCGTAGGCAGGGACGACGTTTATCCTACTCTTCTGTAAAGTGCCAGGTACACTGCTGATGCTATACAAATGCTTATAATAATAATAATAATTAGACTGAAGTGTCCCGGTGTGATAGTGTGTCTGCAAGCACATTCTGTTTACCTTTTACGTGTTCAATTCTCATGTCAATTTCCTGCAAAAACAAGCTCCATCTCAGCAGTTTGGAGTTGGAGTCTTTAACATTATTGAGCCATGTCAGAGGTGAGTGGTCAGTGTATACAGTAAACGTCCTACCAAATAAGTAAGGTTTAAGTTTCTTAACAACCCACACTATGGCTAGACACTCTCTTTCGATGGTTGCCAAACTCTTTTCCCTTGGGAGCAGTTTTTTGCTAAGATACGCAATGGGATGGTCTAGTTCATCCTTCCCTTTTTGCGTGAGAGTTGCTCCCAGGCCAGTGTCAGAGGCATCAGTCCAGATATGGAATTACTTGTCATAATCTCGGCTGATTAACACTGGTGCCTCAAACAGAGCCCTCTTAAGTTTGTCAAACGCGCTGTGACACTCTTCTGACCATTGTACCTTCTCTGGGCAGCGCTTCATAAATTTGTCAGTAAAGGGGGTCGCTATGGTACTGAAGCGTGGGACATAGCGGCAGAAGTAAGTAGTCATGCCTAGGAACCTCTGGATCTGTCTTTTGGTTGTGGGTGAAGGCCAGGAGCAAATAGCTTCTATTTTGTCTTTTCAAGGATATAATTTGCCACTTCCCACCTCATGCCCTAGATATGTAACAGTGTCCATTGCAACTTTACACTTTGATGGTTTTATTGTCAGTCCTGGCCTCTCAATGCTGTGTAGTACCTGCCTTACGTGTGTCACGCGTGTGTCCCATGTGTCACTGTAAATCACCAGGTCATCTATAATAAGCCAAGGCAAAGTCACGCATCCCTTCTAGGATGTGATCCATTAGTCTCATGAATGTAGATCCACTATTCTTTAACCCAAAAGGCATCACGGTGAATTCATATAGGCCCTTGTCAGTTATAAATGCTGTTTTGGGCCAGTCCCCCGGGTTCATTCTAATCTGCCAATACCCCTTGGTCATGTCTAGGGTAGTCAGGTATTTAGCCCCTGCTATCCTTTCTATCATGTCATCTGTTCTGGGCATGGGATACGAGTCTGACACAGTTATGGCATTCAATTTACGATAATCAACACGGAACCTTGTGGTGCCATCAGGTTTGGGCACTAAAACCACTGGGCTTGCCCATGGACTTTTTGAGACCTGTGTGACTCCCAGTTGCAACATTTCCTCAATCTCTTGGTGGATCTGTGGTTGAACCTTTCCTGTGCGAAAGGGACTAGACTTGATTGGGCCCTTCGTCTCTGTGTCTATGGTGTGTACAACCCAGCTCCTTATTCGAGGCTATGCAGATAGCAGGGGGTGGGTGGGCGGTGTATGCCAGGCTGGCACGCCGAAACCGCGGTCTGGGTCGGGCAGGGGTCAGGCGTGGGTTCTTCAGGAGAGTCCCCCTGTGACGGGGCGGTGTGAAGTGGGGTGACCTGAAAAGGTTTTTGTGCAGTAATCCCAGCCCAAACCCAGCTCCTTATTCAAGGCTATGGATATAGCAGATTGTGTGTGTGTGTGTGTGAGTGTGTGTGTGTGAGAGAGAGAGAGAAAGAGAGGGGCTGGCATGCCGAAACCACAGTCCGGGTCTGGTGCAGGTTCTTTTTGTTCATTTCTACCTTTGGTAATTGGGATTAAGAAATGTGAATAAAGAACGAATAAGGAACTGGGAATAGGGAACCAACTTCAGCCCCATATCAAAACCCTCAAATTCTGACTCTTTGGAGAGAGCTGGCCAGCTAGACCAAACGCCCATCTTGCAGGGAAAGCCTACTCTACACCTGACACTCTCCTCCCTGCCTGGGTCTCCCTGGGGCCCCTCCCGGGTCCAGGGCTTACCTCCCACTGCTATGTGGGTAGGCTGCTCTGACGGATTCATTTCCCAAAATGCATTTCCTCCTGCCTTGGCGTTGCCTGTATAAGTCTCAGCTGCACAGTGCTACTTTCATTTCCTCCCCTCTGCTGTGGCCGGACCCAGAGAATGGACTCCCTCCTGTCTCCCGGCGTGGCAGGTGTACCCCGCAGCTGGGCACTTGGTGCCATGCTGATGCTCTGCTGCAGAAGCCCTGCTGGCAGTGTTTCTCTCTGGTGAGGTATGATCTCTCTGCACGGGGCTAAAGGATGAGGCTCTGGCCCCTCACCACGGCTGCTGCTGTTGGGGTAAGTGCAGCTCCTTCCATCTCTAGCAGTTTGGGAGGGGGGTGGGACTCTGCACACCTACAACAGAAAACACCTTGACCGTTCAGGTAAGAGAGCAAGCCAATTGATAGTGCTGTCAGATGTTACGTAAATTATGAGAAGGGCATTAAAGCCCCCAGGTCCTGCTGTGCTGGGCACTGTACAGACACATGATAAAGCTGGACTAAGGTGCCTCTCCTTTGCCTGATGCTTCTTTTCAAGCTAGAGGAGTTTCCAAGAAGAGAGCTAGCTGGGTGGGTAGGCCTTGGGGCTTTCCAGAAATGGGGAGATGGCAACCCATCTGAGACAGAAGCTCCCTGCTGACAGCTGAGTCACACACCATGCAGAACAATGGTGTTGATTCCTCCCCAGATATCCAGGAGTCCCCCCTAGCAACTAAACATATGGGGGTGGCTGCACCAGCCCAGCTGTTCTGTGGAAGGATGACAGTCCTTAGTCCAGGGGTGGAGAGACCTTTCCCCTCCCACAGGCCACTTTGAAAATCCATGTGAGTTTCAAGGCCTGCACAGGGGTTGGGAGTGGGGTGCTTAAGGGGGGCACTCGGTAAGTGGAGGGTCCAAATCACGGACCTGTTTGCTATCCTTGTGTGCCCTCCTCTCTGCCCCCTTGCCCTGAGTTCAGTCAGTGCTTGGAGGTAGGAACTCTTGGGGGCAGATAGAAACTAGCTGCAGGCCACGTTTGGCCCCCACTTCTGAGGTTCCTCATCCAGCCTTCCAAAGGTTGTGGGAGAAAGAGGATGGCGATGTTCCTTAGCCTGGGAGTGATTAGAGCGGGGGGATGCCCCCTGCTCCACCCACCCACCCCAATAATTCCAGCTTCCTGGAGGTGGTGTATATGTAGGTAAAAAGATCTAGCATCGACACCGCCGCCACAAATTTTGGCCCCCAGGTTATTTCACTATTCCTTAGTATTAAAGAACCGCATCTACCTATGGGGCAGTATTAGAGTTGAGCCGCCCTGAGCCTTTGCTCAGGTGGCATAGGAATGTGAGTAAATAATTGGTAGGGTTGCCACCTCTCCTAGTTTTGACCTTTTGCCCTATAGGGCCGGGCGACGCCGGAGTCAAACCACAAGAGGTGGCAACCCTGGGCGGTTTGGCAGCTTTTACACCGGGGTTACCAATGTTCAGCAAGAAAGCATCTGCTGCTGTTCCTTAAGCTGTAAGCCTGGTGGGGCAGGGCTCGCGCAGCTAATGCCTGCCTGGGTGGGAGGCAGGGACCAGCTGCAGTGCAGTGGGGCAGGGTGTGTGGTGTGATTCAAATTACCTCACACGGTTGTATCCTGTGATGATGAGTTTATGTTATCAGTAAAGTTTTCTTTCTTTTGATCTAAAGGGTCTGTGTGTCTGTGTGTGTTAGCTAATACGCCTCTGTACGCTCGATGCGGCGGAACCTGGGAACTGTTTTTNAATACGCCTCTGTACGCTCGATGCGGCGGAACCTGGGAACTGTTTTTACAAAGAAGTACAAAGGGTCTCATTCTCCTCAGTGGGATGAGGCAGGAACCTGTATAAATAATAAGCACAGAGGTGGTGGCAGCGGTTAAGAGGCCAGTAATAAGTGGGTAACGGGATTCCGGGAGGCTGGGGCGAACCCCAGTGGGCTCCGTTACGCCACAGGGTGGACCAGGCTGAGCGTGGGTCTAGAACCTGCCACCCAGGAAGCATGGCAAGGAACAGAGTGGGAGACTTGGCACCAGAGCCCATGGTTCCGAGGGAGGGTACCACAAGCCCCATTGCTCCTGACTGTGCGAGCTAGATGCTCTGTCAGGCTCCGCGGCCATCGCTGCCTCACGCTGAGCCTGCTTGTGGACCCATCGTCCCAGCTCCCCCTCTCTTAGGGTGGCCATACCTCCCCTTTAAAAGAGGACACTTATGAAAAATACATGGTGCGGGGCCATATTGGTTCCAGTGCAGCCCCGCACCATGTATTTTTCATAAGTGTCCTCTCTTAAAGGGGAGGCATGGCCATTGGCCACCCAACCTCTCCTGGGGTTCTCACAGAGGCTGACATCGGGATAGATTTTGCATGTTGGGTGGTAAATGGATGCAAAGTGTTGGGAGCGACACAAGCTTCAATGGGCAGACGCTGCTCAACCGGGGTAGGAGCACAGGCCCAGGCACGCATGGGGGTGGGGGTGGGGGGGAGAGCTATAGGAATACAGGTATAGTCCGGGGTGGGGGGACAGCTTGTGCAGCCCTCTGTGGCCGGCTGCCCCAACCCAGACCCTACGTGCTTCTGACTGAGGAGTGGGGGTGAGCACAGAGCAAAGCAGAAGGTGTTGAGTCAGCCAAAGGGGGGAGGGGAGAGGATGAGGGTGGTGGCTTCATGCTCTTGAGGCTGCTGCAGAATGGCCCAGATAGATCCTATCAGGGAGCCATGTGTTGTGAGTAGGTGCTTCCCAGATCAGCTGGGATGGGCTTGATCAGAAATGATTCAGTATTGGCTGGGGGAGGGGGTATCTGAGCTTGGAAATCTGCTTGTGGGGCAGGGTGTCCCCAGCTGGGCAGGACGGCATTTTGTGCTGGCTCTACAGAGATCACAAGAGCCCTGCCTGCCCTTTCTCTGGCAAAAGAGTCCATCACTCCTGTCCCAGGGGCATCACTGCACTTCTCCCTCCCCCCTCAATTGAGCATTAGTGGGCAGGGAGGAGAATGCATTCCCTCCAGGAGCAAGCAACCATATTATTTGCAGTTTTGTGCCAGGGGACAGTAGTACGGCCTGTCGGCCTAGTCAGTGGCCACCCATACGCAGACCACCCCCCGCTCCTTGAACCCCAGAGGGGAGGGAGATCTGTGTGATAAAGCTAGAGAAAACAACATCCGCAGACCACGCATGATCTTAGGGTGATGCAGACATCAAATGTAACTTACCCATATTTCATATCTATCAAATGGTCTATTAACATTAACACCTAATCTAATGAAGATTAAGATTGGTGGTCTGAAGAGGCTTCCTGGAAGTGGGAATTCCCACTGCCCCATATGCTCTGGGGATGGGCAGGTTCTTCTTTATAGATCCGAGCTGGGGAAATTACAGCTCTCTGGCACCTGTGCTGTGGTTCTTGTAGACGATCTACAGGACCGTCTTGCCCTCCGGGTTCTGGGTCGGCCGGGGGTGCCCTCCTTGAGCTCCCCCCGGGTTTCCCAGGTGTCGACCATAAAGGGGGCATTCTCGGTGGCCACTCCGTGGCTGTGGAACTCACTCCCGTTGGAGGTCCACCTGGCCGTAGACCTCCCCTCTTGCCGTAGACAGCGTAAGACCTGGCTGTTCCACTAGGCCTTTGCTGAGGGAGACAGGATGGGTAGGCTGGGTTAGGGTGGGGGTTTTATTGTTGGGTTATTTTAATGGGGGGTTATGTTGAAGCATGGAGATGCTTGTGCAGGAGCGGACAGCAAATACATAAATAAATAATAATAGTAACTACTGTCCATGCGCTTCCCTCCGGAGCAAGACAAGATGAGCTGGCTGGAGCAGGGAGAGCATGCCCTGTAGGCTGTACTCCTGTTGCTGCTGATCAAACCCTCCAGCAGACCACCTGGGATCTAGAGCTTCTATGTCTAGTGGGGAAGTTAGGGAAAGCCATGCTGCCCCCTACCTGGTATCAGGAGAAGCTGTGATGTAATGTGTCGTTATGTGGCTCTTGGCCATATGAAAACTTTAGTAGGTGGCTCTTGCCTGCCCCTATTATAGATCCTCTCCAAATGAATGGACAGAATTGCTGCTTAGGGTCTTGGTAGGGTGACAGTAGGGCCTCCAGTCCCCAGTGAGGGATCAGGGCCTCTTTGGTGCTTGGTGCTGCGCAGACACAGAAGAGAAAGCTAACTCTGGTTCTGGATGGCGCTGAAATGTCCAGCTCTTTGGGGTTCTCTGGGAGAGTGTGGAGTCTGGCCCAACAAGGACCTTATCTGGCCTGGTGGATCTGGAGGCTAAGTAATCTAATCACGCTACGTAAGGCCAAAGGCCCCTTGGGTCGAAATGGGAGCTAGGTGTATGAAACCAGCATGGGGAAAGGTGGGAATAGAGCTTGCCCCGGCTCGCATGGTCTGGCCTGGAAATTGGCACAGCTGGGATTGTCCAGCAGAAAATGTGTGTGTGTGTGGGGAGGGAGGCTTGTTGTGTGGAAACAGTGTTTTCCTGGAAAATGACAAGCCAACATTCCAGTTCTCCTGATGATTGTTGTGTCTGGTTGTTTCTATTAGCATTGGGGGAGGTGAGGTATTATTTAGCCCTATATCTTTTAAAGTTACCAAATCCTGAAGTTTGGGTTTCCGCAAACTCTGTAATCAAAATGGATCAAACATCCCCCCATTTTTTTCTTCTTCTTTGGGGGAACTTGGAAATGAGTGAAAGACAGTAAAATTGGGAGATTTCAGGAATGGCCCATTCTGAGGCTTTAGAAGGAAATTTAGAGAGAAACAGAGTTTTGAATTTCCCCCCAAAAAAGAAGTGATGCTGAAGGCAGTCCAACTGGGAAATGTACAAGTGTCACCTTTGAGCAGGAGTAGAGCCGGGCCCGGGTTGCATGTGCCACTCCTTCCCCCGCAGCACGAAGCCTGCCTTGACCTAATTTTTTGGGTCGTCCATATGTGGTGAGATAACATCAGGGGAACAGCGTGAGCCAGGCACGGTTTCCTCTAAAGGAGGAAATCGCCCCCTTGCTGCCTTAGAGACACTGAAATTGCACAGATCATAGGGAGGCAGCAAATCAGTGTGTCGCTTTAACCCTTCAGTGGCTGAGCTCCTGTCCTGCTCAGCTCCCTGCAAAGCCCATGCCTCCTTCCAGTTCATGTTGTTGTTGGTTGTTATTATTATTATTATTATTATTTTATTATAAACATTTATATAGTGCCAGCCATGTGCCTGGCACTGTACAGAACATAGAAATAGATGCGGTCCCTGCCTGTGGCTTACAATCTAAAAGACAAGGCGGGGGAGACAGGGAGAGGGGACAGTGGGAGAGACAGGGGAGAAGACAAACAAACATTCAGGCGGATGCGAAGTCTCAGGTGCGTGTGCTTGGCTTGGTTACAATCAGGTTGGTTGCAGCAGTCTGCAGAGGAGGGCAGACAGTAAGTATA
>QEPC01004358.1:2277774-2297873 GCA_003113815.1 Sphenodon punctatus | reverse complement strand
TTTTTCCCGGAACGGGTATCAGACGGGGGATTCTTTGGGGTTTCTGCAGCTGGGAGCATGAGTCCCATCTGATCCTGTGTGGCCTGTGAGTTTGGTGGACGGGGATGCCTGGGACGTGCGGGTTCCGGGTTGTTTTTGTTGTGAAAAAATTGGTTTTGGGCGTTAAGGGGTTAACGAAAATCACTATTTCTGGGTCTAATATTTAAAAAATCAATCTAAACACTGTCTATCATATCGCGCTGCGTTATGCACGAAATCTATGCGATATCTGGCCGTTCCGGCCCGTTCCGGGTTTTACCCTGTCCCACTAAAATGGGCTTTGGGGCTGGGAAAGCAGCTTTTATTGTTGAACTTGAAACTGCTGCAAGAAAGGTCCATTTCACGGGAACTTTTTTGTGGGGGAATTGGGGAGCGAGCCTCTTCAAACTGGAAAATGCTCCAGTTTCTGCCAAACAAAAGTCTTTTTGTTCCCTCCCCACAAATAGAAAATGGGGAAATTGTCATTTTTTGGACAACTCTCCCCGCAAATACAGGGATAACGATTTTGTTGCTTGAATTCTTTTGTGCCCTCTGTTCCCCTGTCCAGCTCTGCCACCAGCTGCTTTGTTGGTGCCAGTCATGCCTAGTCTGTGCCAGTCATGCCTGAGCAGGGACATACGCTCTCTGGCCCCACTCCTTCAGCCAGTCGTTCAGCTCACTGGGATGTTCTGTAGGACCACTCCTGCACTGAGGCTGGGCCTGGGGAAAGGGGCTCGAGGGGGGCGGGATGGGACCCAGCTTGCAGCGCATGCACTGGGCCAGCTCTGGGCCATAGGTTTTTTTCATTGCTGTTCACCAGAGTATTGAACGGATCTGGCGCTGCCTTGAGTTTGCTAGTGATTTGCGCGGCAAGGAGGCTATTCAGAACGGTTAGCAAACAAATACACAGTCCGGTTCCAGCAGCAGACCCTCGACTCCCTCTAGTGGAGGCCTTAGCCCGGCCCCATTGTACTCAAAGCCCAGGCCTGACGTGAGACGTGTGGTACCGGTAGGGATGTATGTCCCCAAAGCCCAAACTGAGACTGGGGTGTCCATTGTGCCACGGATTAGGGTTACCAAGTGCCCCTTTGCTTAAGAGTGCATCCCCTATTGTAGAGCCCTATCACTGCGAACAGCATCCAGACAGCCCATGGAAATCTATTATTCAGAATACAAGGGACCTACAGCTGCAAATCTGGTTTACCTCATTCAGTGCACTGAATGCCCATGGGAACTATGTAAGTGAAACCCACCAAGCTTTGCACAAAATGCATGAACTTCAACTTGCACAGAAAAAAAATTGTGGACAAGAGCACGGCTTCTACCGTTGGCACTTGCTTCTCACAAAGTGACCGCTCCCTTTCTGACCTCTGTCCTTTCTACTTCTGAGCTCTCTGTCCTTGTCTTAAAAGGAAACCTATGCAACACCTTTAAAGGGCAAGCCTGGGAACAAAAATGCATAGCTCTAGTGGATGCAAAGAACAACGGACTCAATTGAGACATGAGTTTCACAAGCCATGACGGAAATCTGTCAGTCTAATGACTGTCTCAGCTACGGGAAACTTTACGTTCACTTACTAGCAGCCGCTCTTACTCTTCCCACCTTGTTTTATTCCACCTTCTTGAATCGCGGAGCCTCCTACCTGAGTCTCGTTCTCACCTCCTCCCCCCACCCCCTTCGCTTTGCCATGGTTTCCCATCACTGTGTATATACCTCCCTGCTTTGCTCAGGCTCCACTTCTAACTCCTGACTTGTCTGACGAAGGACCCTTGTGAGGTCCAAAAACTTGTATACCTCCACCGACTGGAGTTGGTCCAGTAAAAGATATTCTATTTTATTTGGTTTATTTGTGTTGGTGTATTTGGGACCAACATGGCAAGCTTACTTTCTTTACACTTCTGTGGAACGCAACAGAGAGATTGAGCAGGACAAGACTGGACAGAGCTGTAGGCTTAGTTAAGAGAAGATCGTTGGTGATTTTGGAGAGAGCAGTCTCAGCCAAGTGGAGAGGGCTGAAGCCAGACTGAAAGGGGTCCAGGGTGGAAGTGGAGGTGAGGCAGTCAAGACAGCAGGCGTAGACATCTCATTCCAGGAGCTTGGAGGCAAACGGGAGGAACAAGATAGGGTGATAGTTGGAGGGATCAGAGGAGTCGAGACTGGGTTTCCTAAGGATCGTGGAGACAGTGGCATGTTTGAAAGCAGAGGGGAAAAGAGCCAGCCATGGTATTGGCCTTCATAACTTCCCCTGGCAATGGGTTCCGCAGGTTAATTGTGCACTGCATGAAAAGTGACTTCCTTTTGGGGGGTTTAAACTTGCTGCCTGTTAATTTAATCCGATGTCCCCTAGTTCTGGTATTTGGAGCAAACAAATAAATGACCGCTTCTTCTCTTTCCTTGCTTTGAGTCACCTGTGATTTTGTAAGCTTCTACGTGCAATGCTGCAAGGGGCCTCTGTTGTCTGATCCCAACCCTACCAGAGAGGCCATCAGCTCAGAGCTAGTGATATCAGGTAGTCTCTGACGTGCCTGGACTGTTCAGAGGTAATATCGAGGTGGTGGTGGGGAAGCCAATGATGCTGTGAGCTGGTGGGGTTCTCTCCCAATCTCAGGGGCTGGGGATAAATGCTCCTTGGTCTATTTCCCTCGATCTTTACCCAGGTCTCTCTGATGGTGCTCCTGATTGCAGCAAGCAGTGCCCATCTCTCCGGAAACATGAGCCAGGGAGCCTGGAGTCAGAGGGGCCTTCCGCATGGCTCTAAACGGCAGAAGAGTGCCTCCTGCCCCGACGGGCAGCTCAGTGGGATAAATTGGTGCTGCAAGACTTGCCCTGAAGGTGAGAATGCCCGGGCCATGCTCCAGAGCAACAGCTGAGACCATGAAATGAGAAGAGCAGGACTGACCATTGCCTGCCTGTCTGTCTGTGGGGACTGCAGGGCTTTCCCTGATGGTCGGAGTGGACTGTGCCCAGTTTGTACAACAAAGCTAGAAACCGGACGTTCCAAGTCCCAGGTCTCTGCACGTGCTCTAAACAAACTGAGGGGGGGAGGGGAGGGCAGGTGCAGAGGCTGGATTTTGGGGGGAATGGGATCTAATCTAGGGGAAGGGGAGCTGCCTATGCGCTGGACGCTGCTAGCAAAGCAGGCTGTGACGGAGACTGGGGAGTGGGGCTAGTCCCCTGTGCTGGAAGGGAGTTCCTAGCATGAATTGGTTTTACGTGATACTGCTGAGAAGCGATGTTCTCATAACACAGCAGTGACACACAACCCCCATGACAAAAGGCCTCCTGGATCTCGGCAGAGCCAGTGGGAAGGCCTGGAGGGGTGCATCTCCACTTGGGGAGGGGAGCTGAAATGCTAGAGCAGGCGGGGCAAAGCTGGCTTTAAACTCGAGCTCGCTACTCAAAGGTGTGAGGGAGAGAGTTCACCCCAGCAGCTAGCTAACTAGAGTGAGCCTGGCCCATGCTAAAATTTAATTCAAGCTGAAAATCTCTCTCCCTTGTGCAGATGAGCCGTGGGCAGTGTCCGCTAGTGCAGAGGGCACCATGGCCTTTCCTGCACCCCCACAGCCCCTGAGCTCTGTTGCTGTCTCTGCAGGGAAGTTCAAGAAACGGACCTGCAACGGCTCCGTCAACGCCAGTGAATGTGAAATCTGCCCCGTGGGAATGTACCGGACCGATAAACGTCCCGAGAAGGAGTGTCGGAGCTGCATCGAGTGCGATTCACAAAGTGAGAAGCTGGGGGAGCTGGCGGGAAGCAGGGACAGAGCGGGCAGCACCACGGGCAGGAGGAGAGGCAGCCAGGCCTTTCTGGTCTCTCTGTGCTGCAAGGAGGGGGTGGCCCCTCGTTGCTGCTAAAGTAGGCATCTATCTGCCTGTCTTCAGATTTCCATGTGGAGCTGAGTAACTGTATGGCCACCGCTGACAGACAGTGCGGCTGCAAGCCGGGCAGCTTCATGGACTGCTTTGAAGATGGCTGCAATACCTTCAAATGCCAGAAATGCCAGAGCTGTGGGAAGAAGCTGATGCTGCAGAACTGTAAGTGCCCAGGGGTAGGGTCCCTTGCTGCCCAATCCTGCTTGCCCTGCCGGGCCTTGGGCAAAGCCCCCCATGCCCTGAGCTGCTTCTCCTCTTGCTCTGTCCTGGAAGGTCAGACCCACAGGGAAGCACTGAGCAGGCAGCCACCCATACCTCAGTCCCCAGCTGGAAGGGGCACAGTGAGCCGCCTCATGTGCTAGTACCGGTACAGTCCAGTGAGTGGTACTATACAAGTACAGTGAGTACTGTACAGTACAAGTACAGTACAGTGCAAGCCAGTACAGTGAGCCGCCTCATCTGCTAGTACCGGTACAGTACAGTGAGTACTATACAAGTACAGTGAGTACTTTCCAGTACAATCTACTCCCATTGGAGACTGAGGGCACAACCCTCCATCATTAAAGTCAATGGCAAAATTCCCACTAACTTTAATGATGGAGGATTATCCTACCTGTCTGATGTTTTGGGAGAGTGGGGGGGACGTTCCATGGTTTCCAAACAATCTGAAACGTTTCAGTTATTCTCTACATTGTCGTTATTCTGGATTTTTTTTTATTGGTTACTAACTTTTCAATTAATGAAACATTTTCAACAAGAACATTTTTGAGAGGGAAAGTGTAATCCAGTGACATCGGGCAATGTCCTAATGTCCATGTCTAGGCATCTATCCTGCCGCGGGTCTGCCTGGGCACCTCTCCCCCCTTCCCCCACCCATCCGTCTGCCCGTGCTCAGTGTCCGTCCTAGGAAGTGGTGAGAACCAGGCTGGCACGGCAGGCACGTTGTACCTGCAGATGAGATGAGCAGATGGAACGTCCCCCCACTCTCCCAAAGCATCAGACAAGTAGGATAATCCTCCATCATTAAAGTTAGTGGGAATTTTGCCATTGACTTTAATGATGGAGGGTTGTGCCCTCAGTCTCCAATGGGAGTAGATAGAAACCAAAGAGTTGAGTATATTTTCAATTTTTGTTTTCATGAATTGTAAAATGAAGATTCCAGGGAGCTGCAAGCTAGAGAGCAGCGGTTCTTGGGGGCAGCCCCACAGACCTGTCCTGGGGTAATGCCTCTCCCAGAGCCTGCCTGGAGTCCATGCCTTAGGCCCCCACTCCTCCTCATAAGACCACAAGAAATGCCATACTGGGTCAGACCCATGGTCCATTGAACCCAGCATCCTGTCTCTGACAGTGACCAGCTACAGTAGCTCGAGAGAAGTCAAGTACAGGTTAGGGAGGTGTGACACATCTGCTAGCCACTCCTAACTACTGGTAGTCAGGGGTTTAAGTTCCAACTAGTAGGTGTTTATGGCTCTATCCTCTTAAGAATGCATCTCGTTTCTGTTTGAAGCTAGTTATGGTGCTGGCTTTCACCACCGCCTCTGGCAACAAGTTCCACAACTGTATTGTCTGCTGAGTGAAAAAGTACTTCTCTCTGTTTTAAATCTGCTGTCATTTAACTTCAGAGAGTGTTCCCTTGTTCACTTATTGTGAGAAACAGCAAACAACAGTTCCCTGTTTACTTTTTCCCCACCACACATGATTTTATAAACTTCTATCATATCCCCCCTTAATCGCCTCTTCTCTGAGCTAAACAGCCCCAACCTGTTGAGCCTCTCCTCATATGAAAGTCGATCCAACCCTTCTATCATCCTCGTTGCCCTTCTCTGAATTTTTTCCAATTCATCTTTCCTGAGATGGGGTGACAAGAACTGCACATTTCTGACTAGTTCTTTCCCATCAGAGTTGCCACCCACAGAATTTTTTAAGTCCAGGCCAAGTTCTAATGTTTCTTCTCCCCACCCTGCCAAGGGTATTTATGAACCATTAACAAAATCAGCCAGCCCAGCCCCCCTGGACCTCAGGCCCACCCAGGTTCAGCCTAGGCCAGAGGTAAAATTCCTAGTTGTTTCCCACTATGGAGAACGCTCCTCTCAGAGCACTAAATAGTAAACACTGACTGTTTCTTGCAGGTTCAGAACGGGAGAACACCAAGTGTGGGGATTGCAAGCCGAACTTCTATCTGGAGGCTGGCGAGTGCAGAGCTTGCGTTGAGTAAGAACCTGGGCTTCCTTCTTCCCCTGTCCCGGGTTAGCTGCTTGGTGGGGCGCTCGGACCATCCTGCTGAGCAGAGCTGGCCTTAGGAAAGGCAGGGCATGGGCTGGGGCTCTGGGAGGGGAGCAGGCCCTAGGGCCAGGACTCCACTACTGGCGGGAGGGGCGTTTCTTGGTCCCCTTCCCCTCCTCCTGGCAAGCATTTCTGCGAAGACCTTCACACTGCATGGCCCGCAGAGGGAAGCTCCCCCCCCCCGAAGCACCAGTCAGGAGGCTACCAGGGACAGTGCTTCTCACAGGTCCATCCTAAGGCCAGTGATGCTGCTGAGGGGGGAGGGGAAATGGGTTTGTCTGTATAGGCTATTGGCAGGGAGCTGTCGGAGCATTCCTGCCAAGCTCACATGGGCTGGGGAATTCAATTTCAGGTCGAGCCAAAAGGTTTCTAGTTCAGGCCAAGCTGTCACGGAGCGAGGGGACTCAGTTGAGCCTGGGCCCCGCACTCTGAGGGAGCTCTTTGCAGAGTGCCTCCAGGAAGTTTTCCCATGGGCAGAGAGTGGGACCAGCACCCCACCCCTGCCCACTCTGAAAATTTCCTAGCGCCACTCAGGCTGTTTGCCAAGAGTCCTGCCAAGAAGGAAGTTTTTAGAGTGGGCAGGGGTGGGGTGCTGGCCCCACCCACTCTAAAAACTTCCTTCCTGGAGGGGTGGCTGCTGCTCCAGGAGTGAGGTGGGGCACTAGGAACTGGGGTAGCACTGCCTCCAGGGGTTAGCACTGCCTCCCACCTTGGAGGCCCCACCCCTTGCCCTTAGAAGGACCCATAGTTGGGACATGGGCTTGGGTGGGCCCACCACAGTCCACAGTCTGGTCCAGTTAAAAGATTTCCTAAGAAGCCAGCACCCTCCCTAGCTGCTGTGCAGGTCATCTTTTCTCCAGCCTGCTCTGACACAGCAGGCCTCCTCTCCGTCTTTTCCTTTTGCAGAACACAAACCTGCTTTTAACCCGCCCCCATGTGCTTGTGATCTCTTTGCCTTCTAGAGGGACTCCTGAGAAGTGCAACGAGGACTGTGAGAGGGTTTGCGGCAAAAGGACTGATGGTAGGTAGTCATGCGTCCAGAACATGTGGAGGCCCTTTGCAGCAAGCAGCTCCGTGTGGCCCAGCACAGCTTCTGTTGCAGTGGGGTGCGTAGCCAGTCCCCCTTCCCCACGTGGAAGAGATCTCGGCCTGCTCCCCAGTGGCTCCTTCTTGTGCTCACAAGGTGACACATTGGGTGTTTTAACACGGACACAGGGGTGCTTATTATTATTATTATACGGAGCAAGTCCAGGGCTGCTTACCCCCGTGTCTGCCTGCTTGCAACCCTGCCCGGGTCTGTTTTAAATGGATCCAGCATCTGCCGCAGCCCACAGTCCACCCACGTGGTGCCCCCTCCCCCAAACCATAGAGTTGTGGGTGGATCGCTCGCAACTCTGTGGTGTTGCTGGGGCAACCCCCAGCTGAGAGTAGGGCCGCAGCAGCTGTCCGAGCAGTCCCACTTCCGGCTTGTGCCCCATTCCGCTGGCGGTGCTTCTGGATGTTTCCAGAACACCACCGGCAGGGCAGCCCCGGAGCAGGGCCCCACCTCTGCTCCACCTGCACATCTGGCAGGCCGCCTTTAAATGGATGGCCCACCCAGGGGTATGGTGGGTCAGGGGCAGAGACGGGTCAGCTGTCCATGTGAAGACATCCAATGGACCAGAAGGGCCTCAGCACAATCAGAAGAGGCTGATGCTCCGGGCCCATATGGCAGCACTGCAGAAGTTAATCCTAACCAAAATTCCTGCTCAAGAAATCCTTACTGCTAGAGCTGCTTGAATCTTTTCCAGCCCATTTTTCTCTCTCTGAAAAACAGCATTGTTTCTTTTCACTTTTATTAAAATGTTCCTGAAAAAAATTGTTCAGAATTTTTTTTCTTGTATTTTTGGGGTGCCAGTGACTGAAATATAATGGATGGCGACAGAGTAGTTCAGGTGATCTCTTTGATTAGACCAACTTCCGTTGGGGAGAGTACACAAACTTCCAGGCCGCACAGGGCCTTTAAAATGGAAAATTAAAATTCTGAATCTTTTCAGTTTCAGTCAAACTGAAAGTTAGAGAGAGAAAAATTGTTCTTGGAAACTAAACGAAACAGAACATTTTAAGAAAGTGTAGCTGTTTTTTTGGGGGGGAATAGATTTTGGAAACCGAAGCTGCTTCCATTCAGGATGCCAAACTGCCCTTGGAAAAGTTAGCCCAAACTCCAGCAGCCATTTCAGAACTGCATAGCCATTCCATGCTGCTGGCAAGCCCTCGCTGAGGCTCCTGGCCTTCTTTCCTCTCCCTTTGCCAGTTTAGATTGCAAGCTCTTTGGGGCAGGGATCCTGACACTTGAGCTCGTCTCAGTTGTGTTGGCAGAAGACCAGAGTACCTCTGATAAATGAGACTGGGCATGGTTTCTTGTTACTGCCTCCTGCTGGTTCTGTGGCACTGGCTCTGCCCCTGCACACTCTGGCTGTGAGAGAAAACCAAAGAGCTACTGCAGGGGTGTATGGCCTGTTCCATGGTCTGGGACATTTGCACTGGAGACCAAGCCGGAGCCCTAGGTCATGTGCTGAACCCTCTCTCCTGCAGGCTCTGGGCTGATGTATCTCCTGCTGTTTCTGGTTGGGCCGCTGCTCTTGGGAGGTCTCTTCATCTATCGTAAGAGGAGGATCAGTGGCAGGGATTCCCGGACATCTGGTAATGTCCTGCTCCCCCCAATATCTGAGCCCCTCCAAGGGGGCAGCCACCAAAGGAGGCCCCCGTTGCTGATAGGGGCTGGCAAGCATGGCTGACTCACCCTTGTTTCTTTGTCCTACAGATGAGGCAGCTGCTACAGAGCTGACTCTGCAGCAGGTAAGAGCCGAGTGATCTCGGTTTGAGCTAAACTCACACCTCGCTTCCGCTGGGAGCCTAGATATGTGCCTTAGTCCAGGCTTGATGGCCCTGATCCTAGCAACAGAGCTCAGACTACTGGTTCCGCGCTGCTCCTCACACCTGCCCCTCCGTCTGCTCCCTCCTTCCTGTTCTCCCACACTATCTTCTTCCCTTCACTCCTCCATCGTCTTCCCCCATCTAAGGCTATGGCTCAGCCATCCGATAAGCCACCCTGCTTGCTGGGCTCCTGCCTCTCTCCAAATGAAGGTCTCCCCTTCTCCCTCCCGTGGGTTAGAAGCTACTCTTACCCCTGGCACACGGGTAGCTCCTTGCTTCATGACTTCCTGTCCAGATGACCATATCTTTTGTCCTTTGTTCCAGATCTCGGTGTCTCCACTGTATGTCACCCAGACATCCCCAGAGCACCAAGGTTTGCTGAACTTTCGCATCACTGAACCGCCGCAAATGAACGGCAATTCTTGCTATGCTGCTCCCTCCCCAGGCAGCCTGGATATGCAGGGGTCTCCGGTAGCACCCCAGAAGCCTGCAAGTAAGTGATGCACTGGGGCAGGGCACTGATAAAGCATTGTCCTGGTACAAGCTGGAAGCACTTGCTCCATGCCCAGAAAGAGGAAGGGGTGTGTGTGGGATTTTCCAAGCAGAATTATTTTCATATTGGAAAAACTACACTCTTCTGAAGATAAAAGTTTTGTCATGAAGAGAGGCTGTGTCACTGCACCCTTATGAGAATTGAAGTTATTGCAGGCTGGAGAAGCCCTGTACTTTATTCTGATTCACGAATCCTACACAAAATATTCATTTCCATTAACAAATGTTTTGATCTAGGTTAGCTGAACTTGAATGTTCACATGAGCTTCGAGCTGAATTGGTGACTATTAACAAAGATAGTTTAGGGAGAAAGTGTGGTGCCCACGTTGGTCCCAAAAGCAACGATGGAGACCAAGTAGTTCAGATGATCTCTCATTGTGAAGGCCAGTAGTCCAGCTGGGTTTAAACAAGGATTGGGTAAGTTCTTGGAGAATAGCTCCATAAATGACTATTAGTCAAGCAGATTGGAAGACACAACCTCTGACGGTCGGGGCTGGGAGAGAACAGCACTCCATTATGGCCTATTGTGCACTTCTCCCAAGTGACTGAGGGTGGCCACCATTGAAGTAAGGATGCTGGGCTCAGTGGACACCCAGCATGGCACGTCTTACGTTCATCTTGGAACAACTTCTGTTGGTGAGAGTGTGCAAGCTTTCGGGCCATGCAGGGATCTTCCTTAGGCTAATATGGCTTGGAAGCTTGCGCACTCGCAGAAGTCGGTCCAATAAAAGAGATCGTCTGGACTAATTTGTCTCCATCTCAATAAGGGTGGAATTAAAAAAAAAATTGAGTAGTTTGTTTGAATTTCAGATTTGTTAAAATTCACTCGTCCAGTCAATGAGCATATTCATCACCATGTGACGGCAACTCGCCGACCCATTATAGTTACAGAATTATCAAATTAGGAAATGGCCACTAACAAGTTTGGCAGTCGCCTCGCCAATAGAATGCAAATTTTGAATTAAAATCAGTTGGGAAAAAAAAAAAAAAGGAAGGCTATTCCAATTGCTTTGAATGCTATCCTCTGGCCTACCTGTTTTCTGCAGTGCAATGCAGTCGCAGGGTAGCAGCTGGACCATGTGCTACGAGGGGCAAACAGCTGCCTGGCTGGGTCTCTCTGCAAATTCATGTCCTCTCATCTCAATTGTTTCTTTTGGCCAGAATGAATGCCTTACCTACAAGGATTCTTGAGGGGCGACGTCAAGCCATACCTTTTTTGCTCTCGCCTTTGCCCTTTTGACCTTGTTGAAGCCGAAACAGTGGGGCATGTTCTTTTCGAGTGTCATCTCTATCAGCTTGGATTTCTGACTTGCCTGACGAAGGATCCCGTGAGGTCCGAAAGCTTGCAAACCTCCACCAACCTAAGTTGGTCCAATAAAAGATCTCTCTACACTACTTTGTCTCTACGACCTTTTTTAGGGACCAACATGGCAAACACACTCTCTCTGCAACTCTATCAGCCTCTCAGATCACAGTATTTGGCACCTCTGATGGGGTGCTACCCTGGGAGAGCAAGGTCGGAACGTCTTTCTCTCTTCCTTGCTGATTTGCATCCTGAATTCACACATGCAGTGGCTAAATTCTTGACTCAGGCTCTTAATAAGAGATACCAATTTTTAAAGTTTAAGTTGGTTTAATTATGTTTTGGATAATTGTGGCGGGAGTGATGGTTAATGTACCACTGGATTTTCCGATGTAATTTTGGTTAATTTGGGTAATTTTGCTTGTTAGGCAAGTCTGTAAGTTTTAAAATGTTGAGTGCATGGTTTTAGGTTTGTTAATTTTCTTTCTTATCTTAGCAATGGCCAGCTGGCCACGCCACCAATAAAATGATTTGATTTGTCCTGTCGTGAGCTGACTCTCTCCCCTGCCTCTCTAGGGTTCCAGGAGGGCAGCCAGCTCTACGCCATCATCGACGTGGTGCCGCTACGCCGCTGGAAGGAATTCATGCGGGTGCTGGGGCTGCGCGATGCCGAGATCGAGAGAGTCGAGCTGGAGGTTGCCAGCTTCCGGGATCAGCAGTATGAGATGTTGAAACGCTGGCACCAGCAGCAGGGGGCCACACCGGATGCCGTCTTCACAGCCCTCGAGCGCATGCAGCTGGCAGGCTGCGCCCAGGAGCTGCGGGAGCAGCTGCAGCAGAGCAGCCCATGAGCAAGGGACGAGCTAGCTGCACCCTGCGGTGATGCATGCCCTGGGCTGAACTCCTACCCTAAGCCTGCTCTGGTGCCAAATAGAGCTTGGTTTACAAAAGGGTGTGATCAACACTGCGAGTGTCACAGAGCCAATGAACAGGGCCCCCTGCTGGAGGAATAGCGGGCACCATGGAGCATGCCCTGTGGTAGAGCAAAGGCTGGGCGGTGACTGGCAGCACGAGGTTTCGCAGCAGAGACGAGCAATGCAGCCGCGGCGTGGAGGAAGCAGGACGTAGTGAGGGCTGGATGTGTATGCAGAGCAGGACTTCCCTGCTGTGGCTTGGAGTTTGGGTCATTCCCTAGGGCAAGGAGCTCTGCCTGCTGGCTGGATCCTAGGCACCAGGGCTCTTTTCTGGCCACTGATGCTTGTTGGCTGCTGACCTGCCTGATGGGGATGTGGGAGGAAAGTTTGTCCAGAGAGGCTTGGGTGGAAGATACTATGCTGTTCCTGGAACACCTTTACTGGGGGGGATCTGAGGATATCTACCCCTTGAGACTGGGGTAGGGAAGATGCTTTAGGGGAGTGCAAATCCTTAGCTGGGAGAGAAACCTGTGACTGCCAGGGTGCCAGAGCATCAGCACCAAGCTCCCCTGGTTCTCAGCATCCTCTCCCCAAGTCCAGATGTGCTCCTCCCTTACCTGCAGCTGCTACAGGGACACGCCTGACTTTCATAGTGGGTTGGGGAGGACCCGTGAAGGTTACCCAGTCACCTTGTGCTCCAACAGGGACTTGGCGAGTCGGTCTCAGGCTGGCAGGAGACCTGCAGCAGGTGCTGTGCCTGCATGAGATGCCAGAACCCAGCTGCCAGGCCTACCTTGGAACACTGTACCAGTAAGTATTGGTACTGATTCTCAGTAGACATTTTATGTCGGCTATTTTTTTATGGATGGCTCTGCCCTGCAGTAGCAAAGGCAGAGCTGATGTTTTGGTTCATGCATGGGGAGGCAGGGGGACTGGAAGTTTCTCACTCTGTGGTGGTGTGGCTGAATGGTTAAAGGCACTTGAACCCACAGCCCTTCAGATAGGTAGTCAAGTCCTACTTAGTCTTACGCTAGCTGGCTGCCTCTAGACCACTCAGCTGTGAATGGGAACCTGACCATCGGGTTGGGGAAGTCAAAGGCAGTTAGACATGGTGCTAACTGCATCCCTCCCTTGTGGGCTTGTACCTTACCCCCACCAGCCTGATGGCCCACGGGATTTGGATATGGGGTGGAACAGAACGTTGCTACCTGCAGCAGCCCCAATGGATTTTTAATTCCAAAGGGGGTGCTGCGGCAGGGGGAGGGCGCCAGAGGAATGGGAGATGGGACTCTGTAGCTGCTCAGAATCACTTGGGATCAGGCTGTCGGTGTCTCAGATTGAGAAGAAACAACAGTTAATGATGGGACTTGTGCTACTGCCACATATGGAAAATTCTGGGTATGAGGGGGTCAGGCAGCCACCTTCTTAAGCCATCTCCCTTGACCCAACAGATCCCACCCCTCTGCCTGTCTGTTGGGCGTCTGCTTTGGGCTGAGCGTGGGAAGGAAGATTAAGTGCTGTCTCTGGTGCATCATAGGAGAAGCCTCCCCCACCCCCCTCGTTTCTTTCTCATGTTTGTGGCGGGTGAGAATGAATTGGAATCTTGTCCGGCCTCGAGAATCCTCTGAGCAGATCTTGGGAAAATCCCTGACGCACAAGCCTTGGGGAAAATAAAAATCTTATTTCTGGACATGCGCTAGGGCTCGGAGAACCAGTGCGATGCCGTTTCCAATGCAATAAAGATGCTTTAAGCTGGTGCTAATGAATTCTGCTAATTTTGTTAATGCTGCGCTAATGGTAATGTTTGTTTAGCTAATTAGTTAAACAAACTTAGCTAAATCTCTGGGCTGTCCTTAACAAATTCAGCAAGCAGAACCTGTGCAACTCTAAACCTCTTTTATCCTAAAAAGCTGCCTGATTATCCTGCCTAATTTGTCTCATTCCAGCTGGGATTGGCCTTCTTTCTGGTGTGGGTTTTTGTCCCCAGCCCACCCCTTGTCTGAGTCACAAAACCTGGTTACTCTTAACCTGGGACCCATGTTCACATGGCTCGTTCCCCCTTGGTAGCAATGGGGACTATGGGTCCCTGTTTCTCAGCCATGGAGTCACGGGCAATGCACCCAGCTCAGATCAATCTGCTGGAAATGAATACGAAGCATCCAACCTGAAAGCGTGTGTGCATCTTTGTGTATGTAGAAGGGGCACCGGCGCAAGCCCCCACTCCCCATCTCCAATCACATGTCCTCTGCAATGATTCTGAGAGTGCCTCTGTTTTTAGAGCCTGAAGTCCTAATTCTCCTACAACCGGGCATTCCTGAAAAGGTTTTCTTTGGCATCTGGAAGGCTGCAGCTGGAAGAGGCATCAGTCGCGATCAAAGCAGTTAGAGATCCATGTCTGACCCTATAAGTTCATGACCAAATCAATATGGACTAATGGGAGAAGTGAATCAAGCAGATGCAGGCAAGGGGTCTCATGTCTGCACAAACTGGCAGGATTTGGCTCTAACCTAACAGAACATGTGTTGACCTTGGGGTTATGGGAGTATGTTGCTAGAGCACGCTTGTCTCTGCCAACTCTGATTGGACAAACATAAGCCCTGCTCTGATTGGTTGTGGATACCTATATATAATATAGTCTCAGGTACCAGTACTTTGCCTTGTGCAATAGTTACCCCACAGGCTGTTACTGTCCGTCTCCCTGTTGCATTCCTTGTGCTCCCGTGACCCTGTCCTGAATTCAAGCCTTGCTCCCTCCACCTCATGCCTTCACCAGCCCTTCAGCCCTGCTCTTTGTTGCTTGCTTCTGAATCTTCCCCATCCTCTCTTAGCTTTCCTGTGGATAGATCACCTGGCTCTGACTTGGTGCTCTGGTATCGGAGGTTGCCTCTGGAATGAACCCCTTAGCTGTTTCCTCTCTGGATTGCTTCCATGGAATAGATCCTTGGCCTGTACCTTGACACTGTCTTGCCTCTGCCACCACCATTGTTGCGCTGGTCGGGATCCTGAACAACTTACCAAGGTACCGCTCCAGGGAGCTTTCTGAGTGCTCAGTGAAAAACCAGGGTGCTGAGCTTCTGAACATCTTGCCCAGTGCGCGCTCAGAAATCCACATGTCAACGTACCCAGGCCTGGGCTGCTGTTGGGAGGGACTGGTCAATCCAAGTCATAATTGCCTAACACACCCATCAGGAGCTCAGAGACCAGGGGGATGGGCTTGGGCCCAGAACCTGTTGTAAGAGCCAGGCAGGGGACAGGAAGAAGGAGCAAGACTGGTTTGTGCAAGGGAGTTTATATCTTTAATTGCTGGAAAAGTAGAAGGTCTAGGTCAGAAACAATCCGCAATTCTCCCACTAAAGGCTCCGGGGAAACACGTGACAAAACTGTATAGAAAAAAAAAGCCCAAAACGACTGGGTCTGTTCTGCTGGCGACGCCGTATGGGTGGGAGCAGGATGGGATACGGCAATATGGCAGCTGCAGAAACGTCTCGCCTCAACCCGTCACATCAGGTTAATAGAAATATTTTTTTTTCTTTTTTAAAATCATAGTTTTTTCTTTTTTTCTTTTAAAATATCCATTTTTGCAAAATAAAAATGTACATCCAAAGCACGTTGTCATGAAGAGATACTCTACAGGCTACCGGACAGCGACTGGATGTGTCATGAATAACAGTTTAATATATTGTATATACATGATAGTCATGGACCCGCATGCAGCCTTGGACGCATTCACCTCTGGAAATCTCCACCTAGGACTGCTAATGGTTTTACTTAATGGTAAACAAACGACTGACGGGGGGCCAGGGTGGGAGGGGAGGGAAAGCTGTGGGTTTGAGACACTGAAAAGAAATGCTGTTCAGTACAGAGGTGGAGGGAAGGTTTAATGTAGAACAGAACAACCTCCAGGTTCTACCATATGTCAGACGAATGGAGGGGGTGGGGTGTCTTAGTTCTGGCCACCCAACACAGTGATGGGGGAGACTTGGTTGTTAAGTGCCACTCACGTAACACCTTTTTCCTGGCCGTAAAAAAATCCTTTTGAAGCAAAGTTGTTTACAGAAGTATAGGAACAGTAGGGGAGTTTTAGATTTAGCTAAGACACCAGGCTGGCTAAGCTTAGCGTATTGATTTCGCTACCCAGCGACAGACACTAAGTGGTAAATACTGTGCCAGTGAGAAGGGGGGTTGGGGGGGGGCAGTGGCAGAAGCGCCCCTCTTCCTCCTACTGAACAGTTGCCAGGAATGGAGATCTAAGGAAGGAAGTGCTTAAAGTCACAAGAGGGAGGGAACGGGAACACTGAGCTCCTAGTGCTTTGCTATGTCGCCTTTCTTTAGAATGATCTGCCTCTGCCAGGTGGCTAGTTTGGTTTCATCGTACCCAAGAGTCCTTAGCTTTTCTGACTGCTCTTTTTCCTTCTCCTCCTCTTCTCGCTTTAGCTTTTCTTGCTCTTTTCTGTTTTAAGAAAGAAAACACGACTGCGGTGATTATGAGGCACAGGAGCCTGATGCTGGGGTGCTTGCTGGATGGTGTGTGTGTGTGTGTGTGTAAAAAACACACAACTGCTGTGTAACCAGCCCCACAACAAGACAAGGCAGAAGCCAGGTAGAGCTGAGCTCCTTCCCCAGTGGAGTAAATTTCCCAATTCATTTTAATGAACAATACATTTAAAAAAAATTCTATCTTGGATTCTCATTTCTTAGAGCTCAAAAATGTTTTTCATTTTCTGACATTCAAATGATTTTCAATTTTAAAAACAACACACCAACCACTTCCTGATACTTTCAATATAATTCCCACCTTGGGAAACCTGTAAGACTCAGGTTTTGTAAAGTCACATTTGCTGGTTTGAGCCTGTCTCACTCAGGTTTTGGCCCAACATCAACCAATAAATGGAAAGGTTTTGTTGGAACCAGAAACAGGCCAGGCTGTGGAAAGACTGTCTCATGAAGGAGGGTTTGACCAATACTGATCTCAAGCTCTTAATCTATAGTGGAAAGAGAGAAATGTATCGTGTGACTCACCGTTTTTGCTCTCTGCAAAAAGGAAAAAAAAGAAAGAAAAACACCAGTTAGAATCCAGCTTTGCAGCTATTCGGTAAAAACCCAGCCTTTGGCAGGAGCACCGTCCTCACACTCACCTTTCCTCTTCCATCTTCTTGCGTAGGATGTCCCTCCGCCAGGCCGGCATTGTGGCCAAGCGAGCCTCCTCCTCTTTCTCCTGTAACACAACAAAAGGCATGAGGAGCTGCATTTAGCGTCCGCGCAGGTGGAGCATTGGCGAGAGGACATCTTGGGAAGGAAGAGGGTGGGTTCTGATCAGGCTGCGGGGCACTTTGGTTTTTACCCCTGCCTGCGGGAGGCGGAAGAGAAGGGTCTGCAAATCAAGAGGTGAGGAAGGCAGGGACGCCAAGCAGCAATGGAGAGTGAGCTCCAAGGGCTTGCAGATGAGCGGGGGTCGGGTAGGGTGTGTGTGAGGGATAAGGATCTGGATACCAGGTCTAGTATTCTCTGTTACTCTGGGGGGGATACTGGACAGAATCCAGAGGTATAAAATTCACTGAGTGCAGGGAAGAGTTGTTGGGAAAGGAGGGGAATTGGCATAAACAAGTCACCAATGTGCAGGATGGAGGGCCTGCTACTTCATACTATAAAAGAGAGAAAACGAGGCACTGCCTCTGCTCCCGCTGCAGCCGCAAGAGATCCCTCTGTCCCGTGGAACACGCAACCCCCTCACGTGGCTGAGCTCTCCTTGAGGGGAGGGGGCTGGCAGGCAGCTCCACAAGCCCAAAGGGGGCCAGAAGCTTAAGCTGCGCAAGGGGCGAGGGACTTAATACTGCTCAGCTCCCACGGGAGGGGCCGCTCCAAAGTTCCCAGGAGATTTAGCATTGAGAGGATAAGCAGAGCATGGGATGCGGGGGTCACTGGAGGCTGTTGAGTGGCTCGGGAGTGGAACTGTGCCCATGCAGGGGGCTATGCTGGTGCAGGAGGCTTGAAGGGTACAAACAGGGTCACGTCAATGGTCTTGCTTGGGACTAGCTCCCCCATCTACCCAGTGCAAGCTCACTCAGTCTGCTTTGCATGCGATCACAACCTGTCTTTGCCATGCTAGGAGCCAACGTAAGGATGGGCTGGGGGGGATGCTTCCCTGGCAAATGATGGGGGAATGCCAACAAGGGGCAGTACCTTCCACAGAGGAAGGAGAGACAGCGAGCTGTAGGGGGGCTTCCAGCTGCAAGCAGCGGTTGGGAGCAAACAGAAGGGGCGGTAGCAGCACATTTTCTCCACAGTGTCCCACCCACCCACCCACATGCTTCATGTTTGGCCTGCAGTGCGGGGGAAGGGGTTAGTTCAGCACCCAGGCCCTGACTAATCAGTCTCCTAATGTCCGACTGAAGAACATGGAGACATTTCTCCTCTGGGGCAACCCCTGAGCCTCTCTGTGGTGTGGGCTTTCGGCCACTGCCTCCTCAGCTGGCTTCGCGAGGACCAGAGCCGCTCCCCATCCTGCCCTGCAGCCCCAACCGCTCTCCCAGGAGAGAGGCAAACAATTTGGTGCCAGAACCCGATGTGCTGGATCAGTCGAGGGATTAGTGGCACATGGAAAACCCCATTTAAATCCTCTGCCTGGACCCATCCAAATCCCCATGGAGCATTAAGCAGGACTTGGCTAAACCTGCACCACCATTTCCCCCTCCTCTGTTCCCAGCTCCCTGCTTTGCAAAGTGACGCCTGCATGACTTGCACGCCATCACAAGGGACCCACTGCTTTGAAGGATTTTGGACGGGGGTGGAGGAATCAGCGAGGCTTTAATAGCTCCCCATGATCCGCCGACTCCCCATCCTACACTGCCAGGCTAGCCATGCCTACGGCAGCACGACAAGTTGCTTGCGTGATGCACCAGACAGCAGGTCCTTCTGGAGCCCCAACCTAGTGGTCCCTGGCCATCGTGTTGTGAGTGTGGTGGCTTGCATGGGCTTCTCCAGCCTCTCTTAGTCCAAACACCTCCCAAGACTGCCCCTTGCTGGAGCTTTGACTAATCCCTGGGTTTGACTAGAAATCAGGGTTGTCGCCTATTCAAAATGTTAAGGAGCACTTATGAAAAATACACATTGCCGCGTCTGCACTGCCTCCAATACAAAACATGCATTTTTCATAAGTGTTCCTTAAAAAACTAGAAATGCTGCCCCTGTTGGTTATTGGTACAGCCTGCCTCCAGTGTCTTGCATAAAGGGGGCATGATACAAACGCCCCCTCTCCTGTCCTGTAGGATTGAGGAACTTCTCCCCTCCAGGAACACTAGCCATGAGACAGGAAAACATTGTGCACCACAAAGAGACAGGGCTGCTGGCTCTGGGGGTCATGCTAGCTTGGATTCTCCCCAAACTGGCTTGTGTGCATTCATCAATGACACAAAAACCGGCCCTGTCACCAGCGCAAGCACTGGGAGCAGAATCAGGCCCGGGATGCGGGCCAGAAAGGGAACTGGGCCACTAACACAGCATGTGTGGGGCAGCATGGGGGCCTGCTGGCCAGCAGCTTCTTTGCATGATTCTTGGCATGTGAACAGGCTGGGCAGGGCATCTAGGGCTCTGACCTGCCTGAACGGCTCCCAGAAGGCCCAGCTATAGCTGCCATGACATCCATCGGAATTGCTAACACATATAATCTTCCCTTTGTGAGAATGGCTAGAGTGTGGACATTTGAACCACTTTGTCTCTAAGAATGGGTAGCAAGGCCCAAAGGCAGCTTGCTGCAGAGCATGGAAGGGCACGGGTCCTTAGGGCATCCAACCCGCTAGGGCAACTGGCACAATGGAGTTTAAATCCAAAAGAACTTGCTTTACAGTTAATATTTTATTGTTAACTGTCCCAAGCAACTGTCTGCTCTGTACAGGGCCAAGCATTAAGCTTCCTTGGTAAAACTAAGGGATCTCATTGGTCCTTTTGCTTGGGTCTTTGGAGGACAATTGATCTGGACCAGACGTTTGCCCGCTTGTCTTTGTTGCAGCATCGGCATTGCTACCTGTGCCACTCAACCTGACTGAACAACCCAGATGTGTCCAGGTTTCCTTGCTTGTAGGTGCTGGTAACCCTACCAAGTGAGGGCGAATGACATCGGCAAGGCAACTGTGAAACAAAATCCCCAGAGCAATAAATCCATCTACATTTCCTCCATGGAACACAGATCTTTATTTCTTAGATCACACTTATTTATGAGAGAAAAATGCACATCACCCCCCCCCCC
>QEPC01004358.1:2254372-2277737 GCA_003113815.1 Sphenodon punctatus | reverse complement strand
GGAAGTTCACATACAGCAACCCCCCCCCCCCCTCTTTGCAAAGCACTGGGCCACAAACAGCTCAGCAGAGCCTGAGAGACGCACAAATCCAACTAAGGCAAACCACAAATGTTGCAACCTTTAAAGAACACCCAAATCAAGAACGATCCACAGTTTAAAAGCACACAAGGTTAAAGGGAATTTTACATGGGTTTTCCCCTCCCCCAGTGCAAGGCATTGATAATCTGGTTACCATGCTCTTTGAGACCAATTAGCACAATATACAGTTTGTGCGCAGGACAAAATCTGGGTTAATTAGGGAGTTGTCGCTAGGGTAGACTCTTCCTCTTCCCCAGAGCATAGGACTGAGCTATTCAGAGTCTGTTTTCCCTGCTGTTACATGAAATGCTTTTCAATCAAGTGTCTGTAAAATGCGACATTAGAAAACTGGGCGCAAACCATTACTGTCACCTTACCAGGGAGTAAGTGCCCTCCTCCCGCTGGTAAAGGAAGAGAAAAACAGACCCATGGGAGGATGTCCAAGAGGCCAAAAATAGACACACTGCACTAGAGGAAAAGCCATGGAGCACCCCTATCTAAAAAATCCCAGAAAACAGCATCCTCAGCAGCTGGGGGGATCATCACCCTCTTCCACTGCGTTAGCTGAAGCAAAGGGCTTCTCCACTGGGTTTAATTTGGGGATGAGAGATGCACTGAGATTATCCCTGTGGGGAGACTTGAGGTCCAATCCTGCAGTCCTTATGAAGGTTGAACGGCTGTGGATGTCACCCCAGTAAAGACTGTAGGGCTGGGCCCACCTGAGACTGCTCCAGAAAATAACAGCTGCTTTCTGTTTGGAGCTCCAGCCTTCCCAGTTGGATCCTTTTAATTGGGTGCAACTGGGGAGGAGGGTAGCTGTCTCACTGACCTACGTTTGGTGGCTCTTTACCCAGGCAGAGTTCAGAATGCTATAGGCAGCTCCCTAGGGAATTCAGGGAGAGCCCAGACCGTCTTGGGGAATGCGTCTGGGCCCTGGGCTAGCAGGCTGAGCCAAAGCCCTTGTGGAAGACAGATGGGTCCCATCCCTCTACACTGCAAACAGCTGCCCTGCTGCTTTTCCCTGTGTATAGGCTGGACAAGATCTCCATTCAGAGTGGAGACTGGATTGAGGAACTAGTATGTCCTGCCCTTGAGGTACAGGGGTTGGGAGCAGATGCTCCCTCTTGTGTGTGGGGCAGAAACAAGTCTGCACTGGAACTCTCCCTCCATCAGATGTCGAACATCTCAGCCTCCTTCTCTTTCCAGAAGGAGAAACTTCGGTCTATGTAGCGGCAAATGTCCTCATTGCTGAACTCGCCGAGCTCCGAGACCAGCTGGATGGAGTTCTTCCTGCTCTTGGGGGCGGGAGTTGGGGCCAGTACATCAGGAGCTGCAGCCACCTCTGGGACACTGCTCATTAAGCTCTGAGATGATTCCTGGTGGGAGAGCGAAGGAGGTGGTGTTTCCACCGGCAGCTCCAGTTGTGTTGTGGGGGTTTGGTCAGGCTCCAGACTGTCCCCAAAGAACTCCTGCTTGAGATCCTCAAAGCCGTCCAGCCAGTCCCGCTTTCCGGTCTCGATCTCCTCCATCACCACCTTGTGAAACTTTCGGATCAGTTCCCAGCTGTGGCTGCCCAGCCGGTCAAACATTTCATAACAGAGCAGGTGGCGAAACTTGCGCTCCTCCCGGCTCATGTTCATCTCTAGCAGCTGGAAGTAGCCCAGCATGAAGAGATCCAAGGTCAGGCTATTGTACTGGGCGGGTCCACCACTGATATGAGGCAGAAAGTGTTCGGGCCAGTATAGCATGTTGGTACGGCTCAGGCGCCGGATCTGCCTGGTGGGCACTTGGCTGATGATACTTCTCCAGTGGGTTATCAGCTTCCCCACCACCTGTCTCTGCTTCATGAAGTACAAGAGACGGTCATCCTCACTGGGCATCTTCCTGGCAGCCACTGCCACAGTGGCCTCCGGGCTGTCATATGTCCTGTGCTCCTCGCTGAGGTCAGGGTCCAGCATCTCTGAGATTCCCATCTTCCTCTTGGAGGGAGCATGCTGGACCGACTCGGTGAAGGTCCATTTCTTCCAGTGTTCTAGGAAAAGGTAGACGATCCGCTCCTTCCGCATGTCAATGTAGTCTTGCACGAAGCTGAGCTCCGTCTGCACCGGGAGGCTTCGGGTCATGTGATCAGGGCTGAACAAAGCCTCCCCGAAAGGATCTCCGGCTGCACTGTCTATGGCATCTGCTTCTCTGGGAAAGAAATGTCCAGATTCGCAGTAGGTCAGTGGGGCATGCACTAGCCGGATGGGCGGCTCCACACCATTGTCTAAGATGTTTTCGCCCAGTGCACTGAACGGCTCGCCGCCCATGATGTAGTCCTCTTCCAGGATTGGCTCTCGGCCATAGCTGAAGGGTGTGGTCCCCACTGGCAGGGAGCGCTTTCTCTTGTACACCCTGCTGGATGCAATGTCAGGCAACCGGGGCTGCATGTGCAACTCATAATTGGCCTTGAGGTTCTTCACCGACACCCCCCACTGCATAATCTCCTTTTCCACCTCCTCCCGGGTGGAGCTGAAAGACTGTGACCTCCCGATGTTCACTGGGCCCTCTTTGAAAGGATTCACTGGCTCAGGTGAGATGGTTGTGGCATGGTCCCCCCGCTCGGACGCATTAGAGGTCACCATATCGGCCAAGCTCACAGCTTTGCCCCCCAGCGTGGCCAGGAGGATGGCCATGCTTTTCAGGAGCGTGGAGATCTTGCTGCACCAGGCTGGGAGGTCGTCGGCTCGGCCTTGCATGCGCTTGGGGTTGACGGTGAAATGCTCTTTTGCCAAGGCAGCTGAGACGGGCAGGAGCTGCTGCAGCTCACGCTCCAGTTGCTCCAGCTCAGTCTCCACCTTCTGGACCTTGTGCATCACTTGGAGGTTCTCGATCTGTTTCTCGATGCGGATTATGTCCTCCTCAGTCATGAGTTCCCCAAAGGGTCCCAGAATAGCATTGTGTGCATGCGAGTATCGCCAGCCTTCCTGGGGGTAGCAACTACCGGTATGAAGCTAAGGCAGGGGGAAAAGAACAGAGGGAAAAATATCTCCCTCAGGATCGGGCTCCACATTGTCCGTTCTCTGCACACTACAGGCTTTACATGTCCTTAGTGGTGTAATAGCAATGGCCTGGCTGAGGGTGCTGAACGGAGGTGGGAGAAGCACAGGCAAAGGTGGACGGTGAAAGAAGTTGGAGGGAGAGACACTTACTGTCCATAGGAGAGAACAGATTTCTACCAGGAACACATTGTTGCTTGTCGTTACAGCAGCAGACCCCTCCAGGAACCGTTCGCGCATTACACCACTGAGCGAACATGTAAGGCATTTAACCCTGCAGTATCATTCCCGGGAGGCCATAGGGGTTGTTCCAATTTCCAAACCTTCCCTTCATCCTGAAGGACAGCTCTAGCCTCCAAGGCACAGCTTGGAATTGGTTTGGATGGTATGCTTGGTCGCTTGGGGATTCTGCTAATCACACTGGACCCCTTTGGCAGGCCCTGGTCAGAGCTGAGAGCCCTGCGTGTGGTAGATACTGCAGTTTAAATGCATTTCAGAGTCAACCAAACCAACACAAAGGGTTCAAGAGTCATGCTGGATGCACCGAGTCATGCAGGGGACTCCACTGCACACGGAAAGACGCAGCTAACCCAAAGGCTAGGAAGTGGGACCAAAAGCCCTTATACAGGACCAGGGCCGCACGACAAGGAAATAACTAGTGAGTGAGCTAGAGCTATGGCAACTGGGAGTGTAAAACTCCCAAACTACCCCCAAAACAAATGGCACAAGACAAGAAAAGCTTCTCAGGCTCTTTCTGCTCCCAGAGCGCTTCTGTGAGACTTGGCTGTGCTCTCAAAAACACAAATGAACCCACTAATGGTTTGTGGATCATGGCCCTAGTTGGGATCCAGAATAGGGGTTGCTAGAGGGTGCGGAATCAAAGAAGAAATTATCCCCTCATCTTTGTGGGGGATGCGGAAGGAATAGCGGGGGACAAGTCCCACAACTTACCAAGTCTTGGCAGGGGAAGGAGGCAGGGCAGCTAAGGGCCCTCTTCCTGGTGGAGGCAGTGGGGAAAAAGGGGCAGCTGAGGGCTCTCTCCTCCCAATGGTGGCGGTGGCAGGAGGGAATGAATCAGTGGGACATGGTTGAGAAGACTCTGGGCAGGGAGCTGAGCTGAGGCTGGGGAGAAAGATGGTGAGGATGCTCTGCTGAGTGAGAAAAGAAAATCCCTAGCCCTGCTCCCCTATTTTGGGAGGTGAACCCCGCCCAGTTGAGCAGCCTAAATTACCTGAAAATGTAGTAGGGAATGAGGCTATTGCCATTGCTCCACACCCTTTAACTTTGTGTGTGTGTGGGGGGGGGGGTGGCCTCATGTTCTCCATAATAATTAGTATTACACCCATGTGTGGAATCAATCTTGGGCTGTCATTTGATACAAATGTAATGGCCGTGCAGGGCCCGGCTTAGAATTTCCAGGGTCCAACGTGAAAATAAAATGCAGGGAAGCTCCCCACCCCAGTAGGAGAGGCAAGGAGATTTGGGGGGGGGGGGGGGGGACACACAAGGTCCCACAGAAAGCAGCCACCCCTGGGGGGCAGAGAGGGCCCCGCAGAAATAGCCCATCCTGGGGTCTCAGGAGCACTGGAATTGAGGCTACCAGGACTGGCCCGCCCTGCTGGGCTCCCTCTGATTGCAGGGCCTGGGCCATGGCCTCTACTGGTCCTGCTGCCATGAACCGGGTGCTGCAAGTAGACCGCTCCTCTACGTAAGACAAAGGAGCTGCTGGCAGCCTCACAACCAGAAAGGAAGAGAGAAGAAAGCTGGATTCTCTCCAAATCACACATTGCATTTCCAACATGGCAACCAGTCTGCCCAGCTGAGAAGCACTAGGGATTTGCCCCTATAAGCAAAGGGAGCAGGGGAGGGCTGGGAGCAGCTTGCCCTGTCAAAACATCTCCCTAGAGTCTGTCACCACAGAACCCAACCGCTGCCGCAGCTGGAAGTGAAACTGGGGAATATTTCTGTGAATTTCTGCCTTTCTGCCTCCTCCCTGGGGCCAAGCCTGTTCTTGCAAACACGGCCTGCTCACTGGCCCTTCTGCAACTACGCTGTGTCAGCAACACAATATACAGAAAGGAGGACGCTCTGCAGGACTGAAGCCAGGAGGGAGGAGGGATAATAGTTGGCTCCCCTTCACCAAAACCCTGTAGGCACTTGCCTGTCAGTGTGACGTGTCCTGATCTGTAGGCACCTCGAGAAGAGTTGGTAGAGAGGGGAAGTGGACATGTAGTAAGTGAGGCTTACGAGAACAGCCTAGCTCAGAGGTGGGGAACCTCAGGCCCGGGGGCCAAATGCAGCCAGTTTTTATGTGGCCCCTTTCCAGTTCCTATATCTGGCCCTTAGATCCAGTTCCTGTCCCAATGCATTGAAAGACTGAGCTCAGGGGAAGGGAGCAGAGATGAGAGCACGCACACAAGGATGACGAACAGGTTCAGGGCACAGATCCATGACCTGGACTCTCCTGATCTTGCGGGCACTCTTTAAACATCTGTAGTCTCAACTTCTATCCAGTCCTCAAAGCTTGTATGAATTATCAAAGTGGCCCCTTGGGAGGGAAAAGGTTCCCTACCCCTGGCCTAACTGATCGGGAAATGCAAGGATTAACCCGATCCTCTGCTTTTCTGCAAATCTTTATTGAGGCCCATCCTGGAGCTGGTCTGAATTTTTATTTTTATCAAAATGAATTTTCAATGTAAATCAGTTTTTGAAAGTAATGAACTTTTTTGTGTGAAATGTAGTTCACGTTTTGACATTTTTTGCCACTCCACAAAAAAAAAAAAAAGGGGGGGGGGGGGGAAGAGAGCCTGAAATGGAAAACAGGTGAAATCACCAAATTTTAGCATTTGAGAGTGTGAAACATCAACATCCCTGATTTCAACCTTTTGCTATTTTTGACATCCAGCATTCCCAGTGCTGGGAGCAGGGAAATGTCAAATCTGGGTATGTTTCATGCTGAAATATCAAAATCGTGTTTAGTATAAAAATCTGGCAATTTTGTTCAAACTGAATTCAACTCAAGCCTAATTTAAATTTCAGCAAAAAATAATAATTGTTCTTTCAGCTGAAAGAAAATTCAATGTTTTGAAGTTTGTTTGTTTTGTAAAAATGATACTGCTTTTTCCAAACAAGTCTGGCTATGATGTGACCAGAGAAGAACTCTCCTTCCCCTTCCCTGGAGCAGGCTAAATCGGTGGCTGATTTAAGAGGTGAGAAGAGGAGAAGCAAACTGGGTTAGCGTGCTGAGTTTCTCTTTCCACGTGAGGCAATAGGGGAGGGTTCGACTAGAAGACCCTTGCGGTTCCTTCTAGCCGTACAATTTTATTATTCTATTGCTTATTCTAAATTGAGGGGGCTGAGTGGGGAGACAATAATTCTAGCATGGGGGTGATGTGCTAGTTGGGGAGGGGCATTTAGGGGGGTTCAGAAGAACCCCCTCCAACAAGACAGATGTTCTAGTTAGCCAGTCTTTTTATCAGGGAGTTTGCCAAGGTGAGGGGGCTGCTCTTCCACTTTGGGCAAAAAGGACCTTACACTTTCTGAGCAACATACGGGCCTGCCTTAGTTTCTGCACCCAGGGCAGAGAGGTTGTGGCAAATGAGGTAAAGGAAGCTGTGGTTTCAATGTGCCCATGCCCCCTGCTGTACTACTGCTGTCTGACTTTGCACAACCCTCTTCTCTAAACAGCTCAGCCCCTGGGGGAGGGTCTCACATGCCACAAGCCTTCGCTCACTGTGAGGGCCAGGTTGTGTGCAAGGGAGGCGGAGAGTCTGTTCTCCAGATTGCCACTGCAGGAGTGTGTAATGACTACAATGCTGCTGAGGTGCCTAGGGAGATACCAGCTTAGGTTTACGTACATGGACAGGACTGCAGTTCCTCACAGTGCCTTGATTAGGGACTGCTTCAGCCTCCTTCCCCCTCACTGCAAGCAAAGGTTGGGGGATTGGGCCTTTGGTGAGCTGACAGCTTTTCGGAGAGGCTAACGGGTGAGGGAGCCCCCTCGCAGTCAGGGTTTGCGCTGAGGGTCCCATGCACTGGCCCTGCTGAGTGAGGCAATTCCTGCCATACTAGACTTCTTTCACTAACTGCAAGCCCCGAACATGACAGAGACACAGTCTCTGAGAAGAATGACAGCCTCTAGTTCAGCTGCTGGCCTGCCACCATTAAGATAAAAGCTGCTGGCTCCTTCAGGGGAGGCACTGCTGTCTTGCTCTGTGGCTTCCTGAGTGACTTTTGCTGGCTTAGCAGTAATGGGAACCATGGTGGAACATCCCCAGATCACTATCCTGCCAACCTGATGCTTCAGAGTGAGGCGGAATCTCCCACAATTCACTGGGCCCATTGGCGGGAAAGGCTCTGACAAGACACAGGCTGATCCCTAATCCAGCCCAGAGTTAACTGGATACCTGGCTGCTCTGGCGTACCCCATTGATTTCTCGTGATCTCATTCTCTACTCACATGCTTGTGTGTTACAGCCTGTGTGTTACCACTGCCAGGGCTTTGGAGAGGGCACTGGCTTTCCTCACACCTTGAAAAAGAAAGGTCGGACACAGCACACAGGATGGTCACAGCACACTCTGAAGAGCACCAGCAGCCCCCCACTGCCTCTTACCTTGCGCCTTTGCTCCTCCTCCTCCTGGATTTTCATCTGCAGCTTGCGCACCATCACCTGCCGCTTCCACTCAGGGATAGACCGGCCCTGCTCATCGTGGGTGGGGATCAGAGCCTCGATGTCCATCTGGCTGCTTGGGGCTGATGAGGCAATGAGTGACAAGGTGCCGTTGACCACCGGCTCTGGCGAGCTGAGAGCCCTGGGTGTGGAGGCTGTCTCAGGAGTGGCTGGAGGGGTCGGTGTTCTCACTGGGGAGGAGGTGGGAGTCTCCACCTAGAGGAGAAAGCAAGGGGAAGAGTGTTAATTCCAGGGCTTAGTACAGACAGGCCTCCTTCCGTCTCTGCCTAACATCAACCTCCGGGGAGGCCCAGTCTCCCCTCCTCATGACATATCTCTCTCTCTCTCTCTCAGTCCTATATGAGATTGATGCTTGGGAGCCCTAAACCAGGGTTGGAGAACTTCAGGTATGGAGGTCCCCAAACGTGCCCTTCCTCATCATAAGGCACAGTGGCTGAGTGCTTAAGGCACTTGACTATTATTGAAGGATTGTGAGTTAAGTCCTAGTCCTGATGCTTGGTCACACACCAGATGGCCCCCCAGTTGTGAATGGGTACATAATCCATTGAGTTGGGGAGGTCAAAGGCAGTTGCATGTGGTGTAAGCTGCCTCGAGCTGCCTAGGCAGGAGAGGCAGGATATAAATGGTATAAATAAATAAATAAATAAATAAATAAAATCACTCCTTTGTGCACTGTAGGTCACAAAAGCTGATGGGCCTTAATCACATGGGCCATATGACTTGGGATGGTCTTTGACTATCATAGCTCTCTGCTAGCAGGGCTGAGGTGACCCAGAATTCCTTTCTACGCTTGGCAGAGGGGAGTGATGTGGCAAACCGGGATCCACCAAGGTTAGGTTTACTTCTGTCTGGTCTCAGACGTGCTTGTTCTCTTTTTTCCCCACACTCAGAGTCTTTCTAGTGCCAATTACAAGCCAGATCATTCTCTGCTGCTTTCAGACCAGAGTAATGATGATGCCAAGCAGCAGGGTGTGGTCAGGAGCTCCCTGACAAGTTGTGTGGGCAGTCTCCCAAGTTTCTGCTCTGGCAGATGCATTTGCCCCACCCAGAGTCCAGCTGCCCCACCCTCCCTGCTCCTTAGAAGCGCAAAGCGGATCACGCTCAACTTTGCAGATGATTCCAGCTGGTTGTGACAATGACAGCCAATCAAAGCTGCCGCCCTTAATTAAAGGGAGTTAATCCTGCTCCTAAAAGTAGCTCCTTTGCTCCCCCTCCCCCCTGCAGCAGAGACACTTGGCTGAGACATAACTGAATGGCAGGCAGCCAGCCTGGTCACCTACGTTGGCTCCTGCCTGGCCACTGCCTGAGAAAACCGTGGTGAAACCTTTGCTCTGAGGGGTCGGCTTGAGGCTCTTCCCGGCCTTGATCTCTGCCAGCAGCTCCGCGTTGTCACCGGTCGGTGACATCATGTTGAATGACTTGGTACCTGGGAGAAAGAGAAGGAGGCTTGGTGAAAAGGAAGGCAAAGTGGGAGCCTTCGTGACTCAGACAGGGTCTTGAGGCGGCCTGGGCACCAACAGGTGTCAGATATTTCCAGCTCCTTCTCTCTCGGCTAAGACTCTGGCTCCAGTGCCCCTCCTGTGGTAGCGTGGCGAGCAGGCCTGCCAGTTTTCAGTGTGGGGGATCCTAACTGTGACAGCCAAAAGAACAGAGAATGTGGGGCAGGGGAGGGATTGGGATCACTTCAACACAGAAGGGAAAGCAGGATATAGGAAGGAATGGGCTTACCAGCAGGGATGAGGAACCTCAGGCCCAGGGGCCAAATGTGGCCCACAGCTAGTTTTTATTTGGCCCCTTTGCAGTTCTTGGATCTGGTCCCTGGATCCAGTTCCTACCCCCAAGCACTGCAAGACGGAGCTCAAGATAAGGGAACAGAGATGAGGGCCTGCACACATGGATAGGGGAAAGATCCTGGGGTCAGATCCCTCCTCTTACTGCGTACATTGTTTAAACATCCCCATCCACAACTTCTATGTGATTCTCGGCTCTTGTACTAATTCTCAAAGTGGTCCCTGGGAGGGAAAAGTTTCCCCACGCCCCCTGGCTTACAGCTAAGGAGGAAAGGTTTGATGTTAATTATTAGGAAGAATAAGAGTTTCCTAACTGGCAGTGAGTGTGTCAGTCTGGTGCAGGGCAACCTGCTGGCCTTGGAGCCAAGGGCCTGAGGAGCTCAAATCCTAGCCTCGCTGGGCAGCTATGGGTCAGTCACTGTCTCCCTGCCTCAGCCCTTGTCAATAAAATGGGACTGCTGCTGTTTGGTCTAGCCAGCTGGCTGATGGAACGTGCAAGTATTCTGGCCTGCTCTCAGGAGATGAGAAGGACCCTCGCCCACCCCCAGCCCCAGCCGGGCAATGGAACAAGCTTCCAAGGGAGAGTTGGGTAACCCTGTTACTGGAAGTTTTAAAAGCAGGTACGGATGAAACCCTGGCAGGGATGAGTTAGGCCCAACTGGCCCTTTTTAATGGTAGGAGGATGGGCTAGATGACCTTTAAGGTACCTCCCTCCCAAAAAATTTGGCGGTTCTATAAAACTATTTCAGGAAGTTCTAAATACTGGGCTTTATTTGTTTATTATTAGGCATAAAAGTTGAACCAATGAACAGAAGTTTCTCATTGCATCGTTAGGAAGCACTGCACAGAAAACATAGGCCTCCTTCATGTTTGGGCAATAAGAAGGAATCGGGGTTAGTGTCAATCAATCAATTATAGTTTATCGCTACAATGTAAGTGATGATTCCTAATTTGGTGCTTTTGGCTGCTCCAACATGACTGTGTTGGGATACTGACCAAGCATCCAGGACATTCTATAAAATTCAGCAGGGCGGGCAAGTCTAATAGAATGAGAGGAGACATTTTTTTTTTTTTTGGGGGGGGGGGAGAAATCTCATGCCACTTGGAGTTTTCTAGGTCAATGCCAACACTCGCCCTGGCTCCAACAAGGAAAGCATGGGGGTCTGTCCCTGCATCTACACTGGCATGTGGCACCCTCCCCGCCCACCCCTGCTGAGCCCACTGCAATAAGCTAACCCTGCGGGGATGCAGGTGCAGAGTGTAGCGGGTGGGAGCTTCCCAGCTAGAAACCAAATGGGGAAGCAGCAGGTGGGAATTAGGGGAGGCAAGGACTCTCTTCTTGCAACAGATGCTCAACGGAGATCCTGCAGCAGCCCTGGATTGTGGATTCAGGCACCATGAAATTTATTTATTTTAATTTAATTATTTATTTTAATCGATTTGTATCCCGGAAACCTGGCACAACAGAATTTAGTTTGAGCTCCACTGAACAATCCAGGAGACTGGCAAAATGAAAGGGAGGGACAGCCCATGGACCAACTACTCAAGATTATAGAAAGCTTTGCACTGCACCCCATCCAGCTTGTGGAGAGTCAAACCTGCCTGACCGTGCGGCTCTGAGATCATCCAAACAGAGCAACCAAGTCCCTTCTCCAAGTCACCTCTCACAAGCCCTGCTCCCCAGGATGCCTCACAGCCTCCTGGCTAGTACTAGTCCGGTCAGGTCTCAGTCCCTGGCTGGAAAGAGAGGAGGACTCTCTTTGGTGATCTTAGAGAATCTTGGGTACCTAGATCACGACCACCCTGCCAACTAGAGCCCATAACAATTACTAATCCTAATGTCATCCTACTGTCCCTGTAAAATGCCATTCAAACACTACAGTGATGGGCACCTTAGAAACCCCCCACAGAGAACAGACTACAGCTAACTTTGTTTGCATCCAAAGGGCTTCTGATAAGGCAAGGGAAACATAGCGAGAGAACCGTGCAGCTACAAACACATCTACAGACCCATGGGGCCTTTTCAAAGACCTAAATCCCATGTGCGAGAGGAATGATGCATTGATCCAAAAGCACAAAATCCCTCTCCTCTTAGGTAAGTACTAGTTCCCTAGATCTGTGTCACGCTGAGCCGTAGATTAACCCACAAGCTCCAAACCCTCCCTTAGCGCTAGGAAAGCCTTGATTGAAAACCTCGAAATGCACAGCCAGGGATCCAAAGGCAAAGAAACCATCTGGATTCAAAGAATCCACCTGGCTAGGAAAAGGGGACCATAATGGTGGGGAGCCGGCTGGCTTTAGTTTGCCGAGCTATTCCTGTGACACAGGAGCTACTCCTAGATCGGAAGGAGGCCAGAGACCATCAAAACACAACAGCTTAATCAGTGTAGCAAGCAATGGCCCGGCGGATCAGAGGGGAGCGGGGACTATGGAGCAAGCCATCCCACAAGCTTTGCTACCATAGCACCTGTGGGATGGTTTAATTTGGCCTCAGCAGCCTCTGTCACAATCAAGACTTCACCGATAACTCCTCAGCCAAACAAAAAGCATTTGGATTAGAACAAAGAGAAACAGACTCACATGGAGAAGCAGAAAGCGAGCCCCAGCCCTGAGATCTGCACCAAGCACGCTGGGCCAAAATCAAATCAGGCCTTTGTAAGACCCATTTTGACAGCAGCTCGGCTGTCCCGGTAAGCCTTGCAGTGTGCCACAGCTCACCCCCGGTACTGGCATCACAGGACAGTTGCCGGACAGGGAGGAGGAAACGGTCAGGTACAGGTTAAGAAGGGATAAAGCATTTGGGGGAGGGGGGGTCAGAACAAGGTCAGCCAGGTAAAGCCCAACTCTGCAAGGAGCGAGGACAACTATTTTCACTCTTTGCAGGAAGAGACGCGCAGGTGCCGAAGTGGTGGGTGGACCCCTGGGGCCTGTCCCAGACTGCCCTCCCCTCAGCTGCTGCAGCCTCTGGAGCAGCAAGTCTGCTTTGGCAGTCAGCTCTGATTAACGACAGCATCTGCAGTCTCCAGACACAGGCTCCCCTGCAGAGAGACACCTGCAGGCTGACGTTCTTCTAGATTATACTGCAAGTGCTCGCCACGAGGCTATTTTTGTAGCTACTTGCCTTGCTTTGCCTTGCTTCTCGTGGTGCGTATGGTGCAGCCCCAGCACTCCTGTGCAGCCACAACCCCTGGCCCTTCTCCCCACCATCCGTCCTGGGCCATGTGAGACGGGGCTTCCTAATGACCCATTATGTTGCAAGGAGGCAGAAAGCTTTCCCTGGCTGCCTCCCTGCCAGAGCGAATGAATGGGTTTGAAGAGCTTTCCCCTCTGGGATAAGGACAAAAGGCTGTTGGTATTAATGGCCCACTTTGGGAAAATGAAATGCCATTAAGCGTCGGCTGAGACCCCAAATCCTCCTGGATTCAGAGGGCTGAACGCCTGCCAAATTGTAAACAGTAATAAGCTGTTGATGGCCAAAGACATGATGGTATTCACGTGGCCGGTTAATGCTGGACGTATGAGCACAAACAAAGGAGCCACTGTGCCTTCTGCAGGGGAGGCTGCTTGTGGCTTCCAGGAGGAGCAATGGCCTGGACTGCAGCAGTGGCTGCTATCTTCCCAGATGCAAATTAGCATGCAGGCTGTATCAGGTGGTAAAGCAACACAGGAGCAGCTACACGTGGGTCTTGAGGTCCTGCAAGCAAGGGCTCACTTTGCAGTGCCAGCAAATAACACTCCCAACAAAACATATGTTGTTCCGTCCTCTGTAAAAGACACTCTGGTCCTTTGAAGGCATCCAATGCCTGACTCATCCAATATAGAGTTGTGTCCACCTTATGTTCGAGGCTGGGGATAGATGGGGGATTTTGCTGGTGTACCAACCACCCTGCTGCACAGCAGACTCCCTGACTGAGTTAGTCTGAGAGATGGTCTTGAGGTCACCCAGACTTATAGTCTTGGGTGACTTCAACATATACACGGAGACTAAACTTTTGGGGCCAGTGCGGGACTTCACAGCCTCCATGACAACCATGTGGGTCTATCCCAAATAATATCTGGCTCGACACAAGAAGTGGGACACACATTGGATTTGATGTTTTGCAGCAGCCTGGAAACAGGAGTTCCGATTATTGAGGGTGTTGTTACAATACCCATTGCCATTGTCGGACCATTACCTTCTGAAGACTCATACCCCTGCCCTCTTATGCTCCCGTCAGGGTGGTGGACCAATTAGGTCTGCTCCTGGAGACTAATGGATCCAGCTGGTTTCCAGAACTCTCTGGAGGATTTACCCACTGACCTTGATGTCTACTCTGCTCTGCTAATGACCTGGTTGCCCTTGAAGAATGACATCTTGACCATGGCCAATGACCCAGTTGCACCCAGGAGTCCATTCCCACTGCTGTGACAGCACAGATTCTCCCTGATATATGGGGAACCTGAGGTGGCTGAAGCAGGAGGGCAGGTGGTTAGAGTGCAGGTGGCGCTCGACTCACACAGAAGCAGACTGATTGTAGTACAGATCATTTCTGAAAGACCATGCTGTGGCTGTGTTGGTGGCAAAAAAAGCTTGCTTATCTGCTATCATAGCATCTGCAAAGTCTCGTCCTGCAGAGCTGTTCTGGGTGGTGAATGGCCTGGTTAATCTGGTCTGTGAATTAGAGTCATCTATTGCCCGCTATGACATTTTTATTCATTACTTTGCAGACAAAATCGCTCGTATTCACCACAACTCGGGTACTGCTACTTCGACTGTAGTCAGAGTTTGGGTTGTGGAAGCTCAGCCGTATCCTGTTTGTCTGGATCAGTTTCAATTAGTGTTGCCCACTGATGTCAAGGATGTGCTTGGAGCAATGAGGGGAATCAGTTGTAAATGAGATCCTTGCCTGTCCTGGTTGGTGGAAGCCAGCTGGGAGACATTGGGGCCGTTGCTGGTTGGGGTTGTCAACGGCTCCCTTTGGGAGGGTAGGTTGTCAGACAACTTTAATACTGTGGTTGTTTGGCCCCTGCTCAAGAAGACATCTTTGGAAGCTGACTCCCCAGCCAACTATCAGCCTGACTCTCTAACCTTTACTTTTTAAGAATATGTTACTGAATGGGTGGTTGCCCAGCAGCTTTAGTCTCGTTTAGATGCTGTTAGATTCCTGGACCTATCTCAGACAGGTTTTCGTCCAGGGTAAAGCATGGAGACTGCACTTGTGGGCTTGGTAGATGATCTATGATCTTGTTAGACCTTTCAGAGGTCTTTGATACAGTTGATCACGAGGTGTTGTCGACACAACTATGGGACTTGGAAGGGGTGCGCGGGACTGTTCCAGTTAGGGCTTAAACACGAATTTAAATGTTTCTTGTGAGAAATCTCACGAGAATGAGAACCAGGCTTAAGATCTTGCAGTCAATTTCAGCCTGAAATGGAAATTTCAGCACCCAGCCAAACCCCTTTGCAAACCACTGTGTCAGGTGGAGAGAGATGGTATTATCCATGCCGTTCCCTCTCTCTCCGGCACCGTAGTTTGCAGCCAGGCCTGGCCAGGGTGTGCTGAGGGAGCCAGTTCCCAGTACCTGTTCTTATCAGTTACAAAGACCTTTGTGTTCTTGGTGAGAAGTGAGCAAGAAGCTGTAATTTCTCAGCTTGTTCTCCTTTTGCAGAATGAGACAAGAAATGTGCATCTTGCCAAGAAATGAAAAAGCAATGAGAATGAGTTTCAGTTGTTGTATGAGTGGTTCCGTTTGTTCCTGTCAGGGCAGTCCCAGTGGGTGGTGACGGGAAATTGTTCATGGTCCCCTCAGGATCTCCCCTGTGGCATCCTGCAGGATTCCATCCTGTCTCACCTTTTGTTCAATGTGTATCTGAGACTGCTGGGCAAGACCATTTGGAGATTTGGAGTGAAGTGCCATCAGTACGCTGATGACACCCAGCTCTACCTCTCTTTTTCATCCAACTCAGGTCCTACAGTCTCAGTGCTTGCCCAATGCCTGGCTGCTGCTGGGGACAGGATGAGGGTGAGCCAATTGAAGCTGAATCCAGACAAGACTGAAGTGATGATGGTTGGCCGATGCTGTGACGTAGAGGGGATTGGGACCCCTGTCATTGAGGGGGTCTGGCCCCCTCTGATTACCCTGGTTCGCAGCCTTGGAGTGCTTCTGGACCCCTTGCTGTGCCTGGAACATCAGATTGCGGCAGTGGCCAGGAGCACTTTTCACCAACTCCATCTGGTGAGGAGGCCATGACCCTTTGTTTCTGATTCAGATCTGGCCACCATCATCCATGCCTTCATTACTGCAGCACGCTCTCCACGGAACTGACTTTGATGACTGTTTGGAAGCTGCAGCTGGTGCAGAACACAGCAGTCCAGCTCCTTTCAGGGGTAGGTCGCCGTGAGTACATTACACCTGTGCTTTACGGTCTGCACTGGCTTCCTATAGCTTTCTGGGCACAATTAAAGGTGCTGGTTTTAACCCTTTAAAGCCATAAACGGCCTGGGCCCCACAAAACTGAAAGACCGTCTTTCCTACCATGCTCCACTGCAACCCCTGCGGTCAGCCGAGAATGCTCTCTTGTGGGTACCACCTGCCAATCTTGTTCATACGACAAGGGCCTGCAGGGAAGTGTTTTCGGTGCTGCCCCAGTACCGTGGAACTCCCTTCCCCCGGGGGAGNACGCTCTCCACGGAACTGACCTTGATGACTGTTTGGAAGCTGCAGCTGGTGCAGAACACAGCAGTCCAGCTCCTTTCAGGGGTAGGTCACCGTGAGTACATTACACCTGTGCTTTACGGTCTGCACTGGCTTCCTATAGCTTTCTGGGCACAATTAAAGGTGCTGGTTTTAACCCTTTAAAGCCGTAAACGGCCTGGGCCCCACATATCTGAAAGACCATCTTTCCTACCATGCTCCACTGCAACCCCTGCGGTCAGCCGAGAATGCTCTCTTGCAGGTACCACCTGCCAATCTTGTTCATACGACAAGGGCCTGCAGGGAAGTGTTTTCGGTGCTGCCCCAGTACCGTGGAACTCCCTTCCCCCGGGGGAGGCCCGTCAGAGCCCGAGCCTGAGCGTATTCTGGAGGCGCCGGTGTAAAACCTTTCTTTTTGGCAAAGTGTTTGGCGGGGGGGGATAGGAGCTGGGGGGTGTGTGAGTTTAGGGGCGAGGATGGGTTTTTTAAAGGGATTTTAATTGTATTTTGTGTTTTTAATTATGTGAGCTGCCCTGAGCCTTAGGGGAAGGGCAGGGTAGAAATTTAAATAAATAAATAAATGTTGTTAACATAGCCCTATAAAATCCTCCTGCAGGCATCCTTGCCCCCTTCCTGATGGGTAGGGGAATGTCTCTTTTCCTTTCCAGTAGCCATTTGTCTGTATTGCATGATTGCTGCTTCCCAGGGCCGTGTATGTAACACAGGACACTAGCAGGATTAACTCTGCCTGAGGGCTATCTTGCTGCGGACATGGCAGGGGTGGGAATGTTTGCATGCTCCTTCCCTGCTAATGCTAAGACAAGCGGGTGTAGTTATAGATAACTCCACCCTGACGCAAGGCAAGAAAAGGGTTTGGATGCAACTAGCAAAGGCAAAAACAGGTGCCCACATGGTCTCCTGGCCACAAGCAGGTGCCTCTCTTCCCCCACCCCCCTCCCTTCCTCACTCCCCTTCCTGGGATTCGCTTCACAGTGACAGCCTCTGGCTTGGAGGCATTATAGGCCCAGCAGCAAAAGCACAAAAGCCAGGGTTGGGTGGGTGGGTCTTGGTTTGTAATCCTGGATGAGCCATGCACTACCTGCATGTCCTCGGGCAGGTCAAATGAGTCCCTGCCGTGAAGCTGGAGTACGGAGCGAAAACAGGAGGCGCCTTCCTTCCTTCACGCCCCCATTGAGAGTACCACGCACACAGGGAAACTCTGAGGCTCATAATGATCTGGAAAAGGGCATTAAGTGTGAGGTGATCAAATTTGCAGATGACACCAAGTTATTTAAGGTCGTTAAAACACGAGCAGACTGTGGATAACTGCAACAGGAACTTACAAGACTGGGTGGCTGGGCATCTAAATGGCAGAATAGTTGATAAAAATCAGACGGGGTTGGCTGTTCCTGGTTGAATGGGGTTGGGACGTATCCAGGGGAACTTCTACTGAGAAAGGGTGCAGACGCTTGTTTAATAATCCTGGCCTAGGCAAAGAGGGGAAACTATTTATTGGTCCTAAGCAAGGGGAGCCCAAGGACAGCCCTGTTTAAAGGGTTGGAGACAAAGTCGTTCCAGATAATCCCTTTTATTAGACCGACTTCTATTGGTCAGAGTATGCAAACCTTTGGCCACACTGGGCCCTTCCATGGGCCAAGTCAGAACTAACGCCTGAGGGATGCAGGTCAGGTCGCTATGGAAGGAAGCGGTCACTCACTCTCTAGGCCATTTAAAGGAGAGGCTTTCAATTTCTGCCCAAGTGAGGCTGATCAAAAGGGGAGAGGGAGGAGTTGAGCTGGGGTAAAAGAAGGACTGGCACAACTCATGCTAGGGTGGCCAGATAAGCAAATTTTAGAGAACACTTATGAGAAATACAGGTTGAAGGGCTGCACTGACTCCAGTACAGGCCTGCGACCCACATTTCTCATAAGTGTCCTCTAAAATTTGCCTATCTGGTCACTCTAACTCATGCCCTGAGGGTGCTGGATGCTTCCCCTCCAGGACAAACATGTCTCCACCTGCCCATTGACACTGGAGTTCTCCTCAGCAGCTTTGACTGGCTGGGTTTGAGAACACGAGCTGCATGTGTGAACTAAGTTACTGGCACAGCCCAGTGATCTGAGCACGGGGACAGGAGGCTGGGTTCTGCTCTCTGGGGTTACCCTCTTTCCTCAGCAACTCCTACTTACAAAGGGCACTCCCCACCTCTCATTGGGTAGTGCCACAAGCAATGCCTGAGGAGGAATCAGCTGGGCTGCGGGACTGTTCTACTGACGGCAGCCCTTGTCAGATTGCTGGCATGCTGCTTCTGGAAAGGGCTAGGCAGTGATGTATCTGGGAACAACACAAGCTGGGAGCAGTTGGGCTCACTGTACAAGGGCCCTTGTTAATATGAGGGGAAATTATTTCTCCCCAGTCCCAGCACTGTGTGAATGTAATCCCATGTCATTCAGTTTGCCCGAGTCCCAATATACCACCAGGGGAATCCTGACAGCTGATGCCTATGCAAAAGCCTATAAACACACAGAAAGGCTAGAAAGCACAAATCAGAGGCAGGCCAAATGCTGCACTATGGGTGTTTTCAGATGGACGGGCTGCCCCTGTGCTGGCTGTGTCAGCCTGCTTCACTCCCAGATGGCCCATTCGCTGAAAGGTGCCTTGCCAGATACTGAAGTGATGCTGTATGTAAGTTCTGTCCCTCTGCGCCCTGCTGGGTAAATGATGCCCACTCCTCCATGCTGTACTGATGCCCTCTTTCTATGCACTGGACAGGCGATGTGTTCTCAAGGGCTGGATGCTCTGGTCAGCTCCATGATTGCACTGACCCACATCCAGCTGATTCCCCTGCCTCTCCAGCAATTCTCGGGCAGTTGCAAAAGCGGAAGTGAGAGTGACTTGGTTACGGATTTAAAAAAAGAGGAAGCTGTACACTTGCAGGCTCTGGGATTATGTAGCTGCTGCTCTCAGGTTCAGAGACAGAGGACCTGAAATCCCTTCAAGATAGGACTGGGGAACAAAACCCTTTACTGTTGGAGACTGGGGATGATCCACAGGGAATGGACAGCATGGTGACCTGTTGGGTGCTTCTCCCAGGCCCTCGTGATTGGCCACTGTGCGAGACAGGATGCTGGGCTCGATGGACCGTTGGTCTGACCCAGTATGGCACTTCTTATGTTCATGAATTATTATTCATAATTTGTATAGCACTTTCAGTGTTCAAAGTCCTTTATAGTCTTTATCTAGTTCACCTTCACATCAACTCTGTCATTACAATTCCCATTTTACAGATGGGGAACGAAAACTGAAAGACAGTGGGTGTTTTCAGACATGACATGACCAGCTTTGACATGGGAGCCACCACCATGTTTGAAAGCGGCCACATCCTGGGCGTCAGATGTTGGCATGGAACAGATCCTGGCCGTGGTGGCGGCTAGCCCAGGCTGTGATGTGGGGAAATCCCCATGTCACAGCCTGGGCTAGCTGACTCTACGGTCGGGATCCGGCTACCGGACCCATGAGTAAAGTGGCCTTTCACATCTGAAAGCCTGCTTTACTTACTGTGCTCTGGAGTGGCAGAGGGGCAGGCCTTATGGCGTCCGTCGTTGGCCACCATGTCTGCCCGTCCGTTGCAGGTGGGGGGTGGCGCTGCATGCAGAACAAGGGCAGAGATGGGCAGATGCACATTTGTGCGTCTCCCCGCCCTGGTTGCCGTTATGTTTGTTCAGCAGCCAGGCCGATTCCCAGCTAGAGTGACAGCTCCTACCACCGTCTGGGTAAGTCCGTGGTGGCAGCAAGAGCAGTCACGTTTGTTTTTACCCAGTGACTTGCCCAAGACCACCCAACGAGTTCATGGGTAAGACGGGATTTGAACCCTAGTCTCTCCAACATCCTATCCACTAGGCTACACTGAGTCTAGTCTAGGCTAATCAGGTTATTATACTGCCCCATTCACTGTAGCAACGGGGTCCCTCCAGCAGTGCCTTAAGCGACACGACTGCCCTCTGAGGGCCATTCTACTGCATTTCCTCCTCAGAAGGCAAGAATAGTAGATTCTCATTGTTCAGAGCCCAATCTGAAGTCCCAGTTGACTAATCATTGCACTGGAAATGCAGCACAAAGCCCCAGCAGCAGTCAGACTACCAGTCCCTCCCAGACAGGGATTCCTCTGGGAAAAGGAGGCTTTGTAATGAGCCTTGGGCATGTGGACTGCAGTAGGAAGATGGGAGAATAGCAGCAAAAGCCTCCCATCCGCTGCAGGCTAGCATGTTGGATGCTTTTTGAAACTGGTTGCTTTTAAAGCAAAATGGCCCAATGTGAATGCACTTTCCGTTTCCCTGAAAGTCACTCTGTCCCTTTTGTGACTGTGCCTTGTTCTCCCCTGTGCACAGGAATCCCTCCCCCTACGCAAGCAACTGCTGTGTGCTGCCGGCTGCCAGCGCAATGACCCAGGAGGGGATGCCTGCCCTTCCAGAGTGATCTGCTCAGGGCGCCGTGCAGCGTTTAGCTCACCGTGTCTGCTTTGCAGTGACTCGGGGGGCGCATCCTTTGCAGTCATTTTTGGAGAAGCACATCATTGTCAAATGGCCAGTGAACACAGCCTCATTAGTGACCTTGACACTTCGCACAGTAGCTGCTGCACTGAATGATTCTGGGAGCTGAGCTCAGGACAATAATTCAGGGTGTTTTTAGGCATCCACCTCCCACCTATGATACATGTTGCAGGGAACCCACAGGGCACCACTGTAGCCCTGCAACGTGTATAGTAGTGGGTGGGTGGGTAGGTGCTCATCTAAAAGCACCCTTAGCGTTCTCCTTTGCTTACTCTGTCGGGACAGGCACAGGGGCATCTACTGGGAGTTAGAAGGAATGCCATCCCTTATCCCTCTCAAGCGCCCTTTACATCCTCTTCAAACCTTGCTAATGGTTTGCTTCGTCAGAGTCGATGTGGCCCCTCCCCCAACACTTTTGCCATGGCTGCACCCATGTAGACAGGGAACTAGTACCAGATCCAGTTGAGGCCCTGTGCAAAATGGTGGCACAGGGGCCCCCTTTTGAATCACGGCAGCCCCCCATGGGCCGGAGATCTCCGTGTTTGAGACCCCGTGGGCCCATATTTTAAGCCAGTGCTTCTCACATTCATGCAGTCATGTCAAGTTTATTCATGACCCCTTGTATTACACATGGCGTCTGTACTTGGCTGGATTCAGCCCTGCAGGGAACTGATGTCATTTCCACTATGCACATCTGTAAGGCGGGGCATATGATTATTATAGCACAGCTGGCTTGAAATTCTTTTTCAAAATGAAGGCTGCCCTCCTGAACCTTCCCACAAGCTCATAGTTGGTCCCACTGTGCAGCCAACATTCCAGTAACCTATTTGTCTAAATCCGAGTCTGTTAATCCTCTAGAGTATTCTAGTTGGCCAGGTATTTGGTAGATGGGGATAGGGGACTTTACTTGGTTTTTATTTATGCAGTTTTAAATGTATTTTTTGGAGTGTAACCTATTCTCCACTTTTGGGAGAGGGCGAGATAAAAATTGAAATAAATACTTTCAGTCACAAAATCTTTCACTCAGTTTCACTGACATTTTAAAAACAGTTCTCTTTTTTAACATTCAAAATGTAGAAAATTTCAAAGAAAAAAAACCCCACCTTGACATTTTGTGTGAGCGCTGCTGATGCTGAAAATGACAACTTCATGAAAACAAACCTCTGGGAAATTTCAAAAATATCATATTTGATTTAAAATTTTATTTTCAACCTGGCCCGGCAAATTCTAAGGCCGGTCCTGCTCAAAAGTGCTTCTACTACTGTACCAAGCCACATCCACTCACTGTAAGTGCAGGGTCAGTGCGTCCATCTACCTGCACACAAGCAGCGTGACGGAATGCTTTACACAGGAGCAATGTAGCAGGGAAAAGTTTTGGAGAATGGATTTACTAATATTTCCAATACAGCAACCAAGTTGTGGGAATTACAGTGGCCAGATCACATTGAAACTGAATGTCTAATTCATCCCAGAAGATTAAACAAAAACAAAGAGAGAGAAAGAAAGAAAAGGGGAGGTTGCTAACTCACTTGATGTTTGTTATCAGCTTATTTGTAGCTGGAAGGGGTGGGGGTGGGGGACTCTTGACAAATGACTCTTTATGGAGGCTCACAGTGCACCAGGTCAGAGTGAGGGGGAACAGGTGACACACAGCAGTCAGAAACCAGGTGACACAAAGCAGTCAGAAACCAGCAGAAGCCACCTGGTTTTTTGCAGCAAGATGACAAACCGGCAGAATTTACCAGGAGCATTTTTGTTCTGCTGGAAATTAACAAACTGCTGCTGAGTCTCCAGCCAGGAGGCATGCCCCATTACTGTCCTTCCTTGTCCTCATCCACAAATTAAAATCCAAAGGAAAACTTAAGACGCAATAACCAACCACTAAAATTCCAACCAGAGCTTCGCAGCATCAACTTTTTTCCAGAGGTACAAGCCCTCAAACTGTACTAAATAATGCATGATCAGAGCAGGGGCGGCTTTGGAAGTTATCCTTGGAACACAAGGGCCTTGTGTTGTTGTGCTATCAATATTTAAGCAGCTAAAGCCTCTAGTTAGGTAACCAATGTACTGAAACAAAGTGTGTTTCCGTGGAACAGAAATGTTATTTTCAGGGACTGCCCCATTCATTCCACTGAAAACTGTCTTAATAGACCACTGGGGAAGGGGAACAATGGGGTTTCTCTTGTTCTGGAAAGCAAAGCAGTGGTTTGAACGGGCAAAGACGGGCTGCAATTAGAATCCTCTTGTGTAAAAGCTGCAGCTCCCTTTTTCCTTCAACGTGAGCTGGTGCAGAAACTGGAGAGAGATGGGGAAAGGGGGAAAAAAAAACCCTTGCTGACTAGATGCAGCTGGGTAAGTCTGCCCACACAGCAGCTATAAGAGCCATTCAGAATAACATCTGGATAACATCGGGCTCCTCGACCCTTTTCAATCTGGGTTCCGCCCCGGCTATGGCACCGAGACGGCGTTGGTGGCCTTGGTGGACGACCTCCGCCGGGAGATGGATGCAGGATGTTCAACATTTCTCATCCTGCTAGATCTCT
>QEPC01004358.1:2203873-2253267 GCA_003113815.1 Sphenodon punctatus | reverse complement strand
TTTTTTTTAATCCCCTACCCATTTGTTTTGTCTAGCCCTGTTTAATATTTATATTGAATATTTGATTGTTTTTATCTGAATTTTTAATGTATTTTATTGTTTTAATTGTTTTATGGTTGTGAGCCGCCCCGGGCTGCGTTGCAGGAGGGGTGGGATATAAATTTGTATAAATAAAAATAAAAGAATCCATTCCAACTGCTTGCTGTGTGTGTATGTGTGCGCGTGCGTGTGTGTGCGTGTGCGCGCACACAGAGGACTGGATCCAGTCAACGACAGACTGTAACCGCGTTGGGGGGCCCATGAATAAATGTGAGCTGGTGTAGTGGATAAGGTGCTAGAGTTGGACCTAGAAGTCCAGGGTTCAAATCCCACCCTAGCCATGAACTCACTGGGTAGCCTTGGGTAAGTCACAACTTCTCAGTTCCCCATCTGTAAAATGGGAATATATGTGTGTCTGTCTTTCCCTGTGTGTTCCCCTTGTCAGTCTTAGATTGTAAGTCTGCTGGGCAGGGAGCTGTGACTGTAAAAGTGCTCTATATGCCTAGTAGTGCTATAGAAATGATGAGTATTAATAAATGTGAAATGACAACATGAATGGGGAGCATTATTGGTATAAAATACAATCCCATGAAGCCTCAAAGGCAGCGAGTCTCCAAACTTCAGAGGGCCTACTGGGAATTGGGATGGGCCTTCAACACCTGGAGCCTATGTTTAACTGAACATCAAAATGTAATTATGGTAGCACTTTTCTTTTTCTAAAGGGCCATCAAACTTTCCTATGTTAGGAAGCGGCCTACTCAGGGTCCCAACCTCCCTGAAACGAGCACTGTCTGTGTGTGTGTGTCACGAAGGAACATAGGGCCACACACATGTGATACTGGCCTACACGTAGGCTACAAGCCTAGTAAATATGTAAAGCAAAAGGTTCAAACATGTATGTAATGTTACAAGTGAGACCTGTAAAACTCGAATCATGTACTGTAACAATGACGAAACTCCAGGAAATGGAAAGGGATACAAATTGTGGATTCACCCAAGGCTGAACATTTAAATGCTAATGGAGGCAGCCATTGCCTACGTGCAAGGAGACACAGAAAGCTGATAGAGAGAACAAAAGGAATTCTAGAAGCCTCGAGAAGGTACTAGGGGTTTCCCCCTAAGGATATAAGGAGTTGCACCCCATATTGGGGACAGTGACTATTGGGAACTCACTCAACATCATGCAGCCAGGAGGGCTGAGCCAAACCATGAACTGAGAGAGAGGACTTTGATTGAAACTCTCTAAGAACCAGCATCCAGTCACCTACATCTCTGACTGAGAACGGACCAGAACTTATGGACCTTTGTAGGGTAAGATTCTTATCTAGGAACTCAACCAGTATAAATTAGGAATGCGTTATATTTACCTTTGATTTCTAGTTACCACTCTGTATCAACTATCTTGCTTATGTAATCAATAAACTTCCTTCTTATCTTTATAAAGAAGTGTCTGTGTCTAACACTGGAAACACAAGGAGCCACAAGAGTTTTCAAACTCTTGCGAACCCAGAGAATAAAGAGTCTGTAAACGGGAAGGATCGGGCCCTTGGGTGACAAAGGTGTCCCTGCTTCAGGAGTGAATCAGCTAGAGAAAAAACTGATTCAAGTGGCCTGTAAGCGAGGGAAACTGAGTCACTCAAACCCGGCAAAGTGGGGGTACGGACCTCAAACCCATGACTGTGCATAAGTGAAAGTCTCTAAAGAGCACCCCTGAGCAACTTAATCATATCCCTGAAAGAATCGCCCGAAGCACCAGAGCAGCCTTTATATCACAGAGTTAAATGGCTGTTGAACCCTATTGTTGAGACATGGGACACTGAAAAGTGTTTGCAACAGGGCAGCAGCTTTGAAAAGAGCAGATTCAGGGGTGGAGTGTGTTTTCCTCACGTGGCACCAGGAGTGCATGACATGCAACAGGCACCTTGTGCTGAGTATAGCAAGCAGCAAGGGGCTAAATCAGGGGTGGAAAATATTTTCCTTCTTAGGGGCACTTTGAAAATTAGTGCAAGCTCAGAGGGCTGCAGCACAGAAGTTGGGAAGGGGATGCTTAAGGGATGGCTCAGGAAGAGGAGGATACGGATCATGGATCTGTGCCCTGGATCCAGTGCGCTATCCTTGCATCCATGCCCTCCTCTCTGCTCCCTTACCCTGAGCTTAGCCTTTCAGTGCTTGGGAACTGGAAAGGGGTCATATAAAAACTAGCCACAGGCTGCATTTGCTCAACCAAGCCTGAAGCTCTCCACTCCTGGACTAGAGAGTATTTCTTCCCCTCTGTCAATGACTCTATACCCGACATTCATCAAGAGGGTCTAACTCACTAAAACATTTACTATGTTACATATAAATGGCATCCAACTCCTTTTTCTTTCCTCTGCCAAGTAAGAGAACTGTAGAAGAGATGGTAAATAGGGCCCACACAAGAGATGGGAACCCCAGCTCTCTGCTTCCCCCAAGTGCCGATTGGACAGAAACCAAAGAGCAAAACAGGCAGCCTACTTACTCTTCATTTCTCCCAGAGATTTTCCCTGTGTAGAAAGCAGCTCGAGAAGCAGCACAGCGACACAGTTAGGAGAGGAGGCATTTGGTTACCTCAAGGGAGTAGAAAGCAGCCAGGGAGCAAAAGCAAGTGGATAAGAGTACGAGTGAGTGGCATCACATAGGTGCCAAGGGGGAAAGGGCAGAACCAGCTTGCATGGAGGGGAGTTAAGGGGCAAGAAGAAAGGACATAGGAAGCAAAACTGACAGTGAGTATAAGAGGGAGGAACATTGCTAACCCTGCCGCCTACACTTCCCAGGGAGAAACAAAATGATGACATGTATCTGTCCACCAGCGGAACTGGGTTGCAATAGAGAATATTTTACATGGAAAGCGAAGAAATATTTGGCCCCTGTTTGCCAGCTTGAGCGTGGAATTTGATGGACTTTGATACAGTGAATTTGATGGACTTTGATACAGTGATAAGAGAGGGAGAGAGAGAGAGAGAGTGTGTGTAAAATATAATGTGCCGTGGATGGAACTGGGTTCCATCATTAAACCAGAAACAGCAGCATATACATAACATACGAGTCCAGGGGGGGATGTTATGTCTAGCTGAACACCAAAAACCAATTACAAAAACATTTGCTTTTTTTCTAATGGGTGAGGCAGTGTGTGTCTCCGATGTTAGGAGGGATTTCTCCCCCCATTTTGTACAGGGCCCCAGCTTCCCTAGACCTGGCACTGGCTGTGTAATAGGGTGGCAGTAGCGCCAGCCTGGGGCACTAGGTGCAGCCAGGGGACCACACCTTAGGCAGGCATGACAGTAAGTGCAGGCGCTAGCCAAGGCAGAGGACAGCACCTAAATGCCACACAGCTGTGCAAGCCACTGGGGCAAAGTAGCTTAGTGGAGCCGGCTGGGCTGGGTTGGGTTGGGTGTGGCCAGGACAGCCCTGAATCCTAAGAAGGCTGAGTTGTCAATAGAGAGAGATTGTCATGGAGAACCAGAAAGGGCTCTGCCTCACAAAGGCAGCTCAGGACTATGGAGCTGTCCCAGTGCCTAGAAGAGGCAAATCCTGGGGGCCAGTTGACAGAAGGCCAGGCCAGGCCAGGCTAGGCTGAGAAGGGACTCGAGAGGCTGTAAACCTGGCTAAAGTAAATAGTGCTCTAGGTGCCCTCAGATACTCAGAGATTATCTGAGAGTGGAAGGACTCTTGGAACCTGGCTGGGAGAGACGGTGGCTGACCAAGGGGCCCTACGTGTACAGGTGCTCTTGGGATTGTGTATAGAGTAGCCAGATATGCAAATGTTAGAGGACATGTAAAATACAGCTTGCAGGGCTGCACTGGCTCCAATGCACCCCGGCAACCTGTATTTTTCATAAGCGTCCTCTAAAATTTGCCTATGTGGCCACCCTAATTGTGTATAGTGGACTCTTTGTATGAATAGGTAATGTGCGGAGCACTGTGAGCGGCGGATGCCATTGGGGAAGATCCCGTGTGGACCGAGTACTCGGGCGGGCCAGATCTTGCAAAGAATCACCCTAAGGATCAAATCCTGTTACAGGCTCCAATAATCTTCGTTGTCCCTGCTGGGATGCTCGGGAGTCACAGGTGACATAGCAACATAGCCAGGTGTCGCACCTAGAGAGCAACTGGCTTAAAGACAATCCCAGGATGTCTGCAGCCTGTGGTATCTGGGGCACCCTTGGCTTGCTGCTCTGAGACTGCCAGCTCCAATTGGTCACTGCAACTTAAAGAGAAGCCCAGACAGGCTGAGATTTGTCATATTAGGAAAGCGGTGCCAGTCCCCTTCACATGACCCCGTTGCCGCTGTGCAGCTGGAGAGAGAGAGAGAGAGATATGCAGCCCTAAAGCGCCTTAATGGAAAGACTGCCTGAATGATATAAAGTAACTTCACTTCCAATGACACAGATTCAGACTGAGTCACTCCGAATGCCAGTCAGGTACACAGGTCCAGGCCAGTGGGCAGAGTTACTGTCTGTGTGTGCATGTTGCTTGCGCTGATGCTAAGGCCCCAGGTAAGCACACAAACACTGTGGGCAGGAACAGGACACCACGGAGTAAAAAAAGTCTTGTCATTGGGAAGCTGTAGCCCACTTTGACGCACTTTGCACCTGACCTTGCCTGCACGTTTACGCAGGTGCTGTCAGCTGTTGGTCTGGGTTAACTGTCCTGGGCCATGTCAACGGTTAGCCTGGGCTCTCGCCCCTGGACTATGCCCAGGTCATAGCCAGGGCTAATGTCTGGCCGATCAGGCCAAAGTGGGCCGCAACGGGGACTGGGTCTACCATGGCTGGCCGTCACTGGCTGCCATGGCTGTCCATCATGGCAGGGGGTGGAGCGCTGGGCAGGGCCGGTCAGCTGCATGTTCGTGTGGCTCCCCATCCTCCCTGGCAGCCTGGCAACGGGCACGTTTGTTGTGCGGCCTGACCCAGTCCAGACCGTGTTCACCGCGGCTTCCTGACCCAGCCCGGGTTGGACCACTGCCGCGCGGCCATCACTTCTGTTTCCACCCCATATGACAGTTGAAAGACAGTGAATAATCTGCACAGAAGTGCGAAGGGGGGGGTGCAGACCAGTGCAGGATTCCCTGAGCTAGGGATATGCAGAAGGCAATGCTAGATGGCCGTCCCTGGCCTTTGATAACGTGAGCGTGTGTGTGGAACTCTAAATGGTTTGGATCAGAGGAACACAGGGACTGCGTTAACTAGTCTAGTCCCCCTGGCCTTGGCTCCTCAGTTAAGAAGAAAAGACTAAGACAACAGTCAAGAACCTGCGCTCCTGCAACGAAAAGTGTGAGCTGCAGTGACCATCCCTGCTGCAGTGAGTGGTATGGAGCCAGGTTAGGAAACCGCGCGAGTGTGTCAAATAACCAAGGGTCTGTTTCTTCCGACTCCCTCGTGCACACAAAGGCAGAAATATCCCTGTGCGCCAGAAAGGAAACATCCCCAGAAGAGGCTGGGGTTTGCTTGCAAGTTGCCCAGATCAGTGGGTGTTTTTAAACAAGATGCTACCAGCATGGCCTGCCCAGTAACCACTCATCCTGGCTGCCCGTGTGAAGGTGGAGTGTGGGGGGGGGATGCGTGCTCCTGCGAGCCACGCAGCACCCACTCATGGGGCACTGCCAAAAAATCTGGAGTGCCCTGTGCAGGGCGAGCCAAAAAAATGAGTGCCCACACATCTACTGCCCGTATGAACTGGGGCAGCCAACCATGCCAGCAGACCGGTCCACCGCTCAGAGGCACTGTGGGCGAGGGACACGGCCTTTGCAAGTCACAGGAACTGGCTGAGAGTGCTGGGGAGCCCAGTTCCCCAGCGCTCATGGCCGGGACATGTCAATTTCAAAGGCCAGCCCTGCGCGCTTCCCCCTCCCCCATGATCCACGGTAGGGGGAGTGCGAGGCGGCTGCCATGGTAGCCATGCCGGGAGCCACCCATTAGAGACACGCACCACCTGAGTGGTTGCTCTGCAGCCGTGTCGCTCAGCAGCCACGGACCGGGCCCAAGCCTTGCTCGCCTAGAAACACCCAGCGTTACTCAATCTTTTTGTGGGTGAGACCCACCAAAACCTTTTTTTAAAAAAATCCAGAACCCACCTTAAAAAAAATCCAGGAGAAGGAGTGGCCAGGTAGCAGCAGTGGCAGGTGGGGGGCAATCCCAGCGGCTGGGCGCCGTCATGAGGCGGACAGAAGCAGCAGGAGAAGGGAGCCAGAGAGGCAGGAACGCTGTGAAAAGCCGCAGTCCCTCCTCTCCTTATTCTGCCCCAGCCTTAAGTGGCACAGGTGCTAAGAAGAAGCGGTGTCAGGAGACACAACGCAGCTTCACCAAGCAGTCTGAGGCTCCACCCAGAGGCACCTCTGATGAGCCACCTAATACCTTCCAGTGCATCCCAACTCACTGATTGAGAGCCGCTGGCCTAAGCTGCTGAAACAATCCAAGACGGCACACCACAAAGCTCTGCTGTGCCCAGCTGTACAGTGTCATAGAAAAGTCAGGCACATGAGTGACGCTAGACAAGCAAAAACGCCGGCTAACTCTGTTAGCAGTGGCTCCGGTGACGTCCTTACTCTGCTTCCGCTCTGACTATACGCCTAAGCCCGAGCCTGTTCGTCTTCCCGAAGAGATGCAAGACCTTTTTGTTTAGCCAAGTGTTTGGCAGGCAGGGATAGGGTTCGGTGGGACTGGGTCACGGGGTTTGGGGAGGAGGATTGCTGGGTGGGTGGGATGATGGGGTTTTAAGGGATTTTAATGTATTTTATGTTTTTAATTTTCTAATTTTGATATTGTAAGCCACGCTGAGTCTCTGGACAAGGGTGGGGTAAAAATGTAAAATAAATGAATAAAATAAATACACCTCCTGGGGGAATTAATTCAGAAAACCACCCTACTGACTCTACTGGAAAGTGGGTGCTGGATGCTGAGCGCGGCTGCCATGGCCCGATTCCACACCAAGCAATCGAGGCTCAAGCTTGCGGACTTACTTCCGGTGGAGGAGGACGACCGGCGCTGGCTGGTAGCGGGCATCTGGCTCTCCATTGGCAGCGGCGGTGGTGGCGGTGGAGGGCACACATTCTCAGGGAGTGGAGGGGGTGGCGGAGGGGGTGGCAGCTCCCCAGGGGGCTTGTTCTCAGCCGCACTTCCATTGTGCACATTGTCGTCGGAGAGGAGAGACGCCTTTGAAGAAAAGAACAAGAACAGTAATAAAAGATCCAGCAAGGCAGTAAAGCACCCACCCCCATGGCTATCTGGAGGGGGAGAGGGGGGACGTTTGGGAACCTCCGTGCTGGGAATTCAATGGGTCAGCAAATATGTTATCAGCCTCTGGCCCTCAGTACTCTAGTATCCGTGCACTTCAGATGCTGTATTTATCATCAGAAGCCCCTTGCAAGGCAGGCATATTCTCTATATTGCATAGATGGAGATTGTGGCCCAGAGTCTAAACGACTTGCCCAGGGTCACATTGGTTTCTCTGGCAGAGCAGGGAACTAAACCTGAGTCTCCTGACTCAGCACCTGTAGAGTGGCAGCCCTGGCATTCTACTCCTTCCCAAACCTGCAAACATCCCCCAGCCTCTTCTTACTGGTGCGGTGGGCAACCCAAGGGCTGGGAGGGTCCATTCCAACCTCCCCCTCTCTTCTGAGGCAGACAATTAGGTGGCTCTCCTGGGTTAAGCCAGGGTCAAGGAACCTTTTCCCTCTCAGGGGCCACTTTGAACATTAGCACAGTCTTCGAAGGCTGCACAGAAGTTAGGGGAGAGAGTGCTTAAGGGGTGCACTCTGGAAGAAGAGAGTTCAGATCGTAGGTCTTCGTCATGGAACTGTCCTCCATCCTTGTGTGCATGCCCTCATCTCTGCTCCCTTGCCCTGAGCTAAGTCTTTTAGCGCTTGGAGGTAGGAAATGGATCCAGGCACTAGAAAGGGGTCAAATTAAAAACTAGCCATGGTCTGCATTTGGCTCAACTCATTTCAAGCAAAGGGAATCATGTGGTCATTCCCAGCCTGGGAAGCAGCAGAATCTGCCCCAACACCAGAAAGTCCTAGATCTCTATGGAAACACCCTGTACCGCAAGGGTGGTGAACCTCAGGCGCAGGGGCCACATGTGGCCCACAGCTAGTTTTTATGTGGCCCCTTTCCAGTTCCTGGATCTGGGCCCTGGATCTAGTTCCTACCCCCAAGCCCTGAAAGAGAGAGCTCAGGGGAAGGGAGCAGAGATGAGGGCCTGCCCACAAGGATGGGGGACAGATCCATGACAAAGACCCATGATCTGGACCCTCCTCCTCCTGAACACAGCCTTTAAGCACCCTCCACCCTCTGACTTCTATGTGGCCCTCACAGCGTGTACTAATTTTCAGTGTGGCCCCTGGGCGGGAACAGGTTCCTCACTCCTGTTCTACTGGCTCACAACCTACAGACCTGGCCTGTTAGGGCCAGGTAACCGTTCCATTGGAAAGAACACTGGGAATCTCTTTTGGAGCCAGGCCAGCAAAGGCCCATGCTGTGGATGGGGCAGGAGGAAGACCCCCACACCCCCAAAGCCAGCTCACTTCTTCACTATGTGCCATCTTGAGGTGGCCGGGTTGCTCTCCCGTGCTGCTGCCCAGGTGTTTGTAATAATCCCCAGTGCTGGGCTGTTTGTTGAAGTTTCTTGACTTTCTGCTGGAGTCGGCCCGTCGAAGTCCCTCCGGGCTGTTGTCGCGAGAGGTCAGCTGCAAGGCAGAACACAGGGAGTCTATTACAGCTCTGACCAGCAGAGAGGTGGCCCTGTTGTGTGGGGTGCTGTTCTGACATGGGAACCAGTGCAGTCCCTACCCCGAAAGAGCTCACAGTCTGGACAAAGGATGGGGGGCAGGGCAGAGCAGGGGCTGCTCTCACCTCTGTACAGCTGTGGGAGTGAGGTTCAGAAAGATGGAGTAACTTGCTTGTAGTTACATTGGGATTCTGGGCAGGAGAAGGGAATACATCTCTTTTGGAGCCAGGTTGCCAGCAAAGGCCCATGCTGCGGATGGGGCAGGGGGAAGACCCCCAGCAAACTCACTTCTTCACTATTTAGATTTAGTGACTTCCCAGGGTTCTTCCACTATGCAGCACGGCCAGCAGGTTTGTGCTCCAGTTACAGAGTTCAGAGCACTGTTCCCTGCCCCCCTGTTCTACCTTGGGCAAAAAAGACACCCACCCCCCCCCCAATTTACTGACCAGTATATGGGCCTGTTTATAGTGTTATCAAGGCATCTCTTAATCTAATAGATTGAGAGTCTACTCTCTCTCTCTCCAAGGCAGAGTTCGGGAACCGCAGACCAAGGGGCCAAATGTGACATGCGGTTAGTTGTTATTTGGACACTTTCCAGTGCCTGGATTTGGCTCTTTGATCCAATTCCTACCCCCAAGCACTGAAAGAGCGAGCTGAGGGCAAGGGAGAGGAGGTGAGGACAAGGGATAGATCCATGATCTAGACCTTCCCCTTCCTGAGTGCATCCCTGCCCGGCTGCCCCCAACTTCTACAAGCCCTTGGGAGCTTGTTTTCAAAGTGGCCCCTTGGAGGGAAACGTTTCCCCACCAAGGCATGCTTTCCAGAGTGGCTCTTTTCTTAATCCATTTCAGTATTTTCAACTTTTTCTTTTCTTTTTTAGTGTGTGAACACCAGAACTGGACACAGTAACTATTTAGCAACCGCCTCGCTAGTGTTGCACCACAGACGTAATACCATCTCCCTACCCTCGCTCGATACAGCCTTGCTTATACAGCCACACATCCCATTAGTTCACTTAGCTCCAGTATCACCCCAGGAGCTTGTGCCCCATTGGTTACCTGACCCTTAAGGCCCTCTCTACATGAGATGGTAGCACTCGTGCCCATGCGGCGGATCTGCGTGGACATGAGTAGTACTGTCTCATGTAAATCCCACGGCCAGCGAGTGGGGGTGTGTGCATGCTCCCATGAAACACACATCCCCCCAGGCACGGAGCAACCATGGAAAATGGAGGTTGCTCCGTGCGTGGTGGGTGGCTGTGCACCTGTGTGCACCGCTACACACGCTGTGGTGTGCACCCCCACCCCCACACAGACGCAGCCCGTGAAAAAAGGGCCTTTGTCTCCCTGCTTTTCAGAATACAGGTCTCCCAGTTTCTAGGCATGCCTTGTATTTGTTGCTCCAGGAAACACGATCTTGCATTTACTTGTGTCAAAATACAGGTTGATCTAACAAGCCTTCCTTACTGAATCATAAGTCTATATAACTACTGTAGGGATGGGAATTTCGGTTTCGGATAAAACCGAGAATACCCGAAAATGGCCATTTCGGATTAATCCGAAATTTTGGTTCTTTTTTGGTTTCGGTACTATCGGATTTTTTGCATTGATTTTCGTACCGGATTTTTAACAATGCGGTTTGTCCCGCATTGAAAAACCGCAATGTTAAAAATCCGGTACAAAAATCCATGCAAAAGATCCGATAGTACTGAAACCGAAAAAGAACCAAAATTCATTAGAACCGAAACCGAAATTGACCAAAACCGAAATTTTGCCCAGAGTCCCATCCCTAATAACTAACCTTTTCCTGACATCATTTACCAGAGCACCTGTTTATTCATCTTCACATTTTACTAGCAATGATTTTATACTTCCCTCTAAACCACCTTGGACCTGGGAAGCCAGGGTTCAAATCCTGTCCTTGCTATGAACTTACTGGGTGGGCGTGGCCAAGTCACAACCTCTCAGCCTCAGTTCCCCATCTGTAAAATGGGAATACATGTGTGCCTGTCTGTGTTCCCCTCACCCTTGTCCATCTTAGATTGTACGCCCACTGGGCAGGAACGTGTCTCTGAAAATCTGTGACTGTAAAGCGCTGCGTATGCTTAGTAGCGATATAGAAATGATAAGTAGTAGTAATAAATAGACTGAGTAGCAGCAGAACAGATCCCAGCAGGGACCCACTAAATCTGTGACTGTAAAGCGCTGCGTATGCTTAGTAGCACTATAGAAATGATAAGTAGTAGTAATAAATAGACTGAGTAGCAGCAGAACAGATCCCAGCAGGGACCCACTAGAGACAGATATCCCACACTGACAATCATTTTGAGATCTATCAGTTAGCCAGTACTGATGCTTCCTCTTCCATCCTTTTATTTTATTCAGGGTCCCCTTCTCCCCTGTAATTAAGCTAGGCACGTGCGCCTGCAACTTCTCAACTTAGTGAATTTGTTCCTGCCTCTCCCTATGTTCCCCTCTCCTTTGTCTTTCCTCCCTGGTCTTTCCTAGATTGTAAGCCCCTTGGGGTAGCAACCTGTCTCAAATTAATAATGGCACAGTGGCAAGTACATCGCTGATGCCACACAAACAAACAATTTCATGTAGACTACATTGATTTAGTACAGTGCTGATTTTTTTCAAATCAGAATATCACACAGGACAAAGTTAAAGGACTTAAAGAACACTTGGGCGTATTCTGTCAACACTCAACTTTATCCAACCAACCTTGTGATCTCATCCAAAATCGATATTAAAACTGTGACTGCAGAGCCATCCTCTCTCCCCTTTTTAGAAAACACACCTTCATGGCAAAGAGCAGCATTCCAGTCTGGGTTTTTTTTTAAATGTTGCAACAATTCTTGTTGTTTGCAACAGCTAATGCACTAGTGTCTAGATGCTTCAAACATGGACAAGGGTCAGATTGTGCTAAACAAACCAGCCCCTGCACCCAAAGAGCCTACAATCAAAGACCACATTAAACTGCTACTCTACAGCAAACTGTCCTTTTAAGAGTTAAAATCAATGACAATCGACCAGTTGCTCTGGAGAAAATAACTCTTTTGCAAACAAGGAAACTGCCTGTTGCTCCCTGGCCTACTGCCTCAAAGGGCGATTTATATGCCCACAGAATTTTGCCTTCAGTGCCCCAAAAAGCACAGTGTCCTGTGATTGCTTTTCCCAGAGGCAGGCAGGAAAGTTCCCCCAATAGCACTTGGTTCATCTGCACTTTGCCTAAATATAAGACAAGGGAAACCAGGAGGATACAGTCTGAACAGAAGCAGGAAATGTTCACAAATGTCACCACAGAAGCAAACTCAGTTCTGGTGCAGTCTGGCTCTTTGTGAGATGAACACATTTCTGACAGTCTTGCTAAAGTTTCTGGTGCACAGACAGTAAAGCTGAACTTTCACTGTAGCATCAGGTACATTACAGTAAAGACACCAACATGCAGACTAGCAGCTGTTTGCATGAGGGTGTGAACAGAGATGCCATGTTCATGAGCCTTGCCTCCTCTCATGATACAGGAGTTCTAGGAAGAAGGGTACACTCGGTTCCTAGAGCAGCAATTTCCTAGAGGCCTTTATGGAATGGATTAAGCACACAAAAGGGCTGCTCTTGTTTTCACAGAATGCCCATCACCAAGGCAACAGGGCACTGAGATGACAAGAAACAGAAAAGTGAAATGAGTGTAGAAAGAGAGATGACACAGAGACCGTAGCCTCAGTCACCCTGTGTCTTCATACCCCTTTGAGAAGTAATTAAGTTAAGGAAATATGGGCCTGATGGTGCTACTATTAGGCAGGCTCACAACTGGTTGAATAGTCGTACTCAAAGAGTGGCAATCAATGGTTCACTGTCTGATCGGGAACAAGTAAAAGGTAGGTTCCACCAAGGATCTCTCCTGGATCCAGTGCTGTTTATTAATGTTTAACATTTTCAACAGTAATTTGGACAAACGGCTAGAGAATATATATATATATATATATTGCTGGGCAAGCTTGCAAACACTCTAAAGGATAGGATACAAAGTGATCTTATTAAATTGAAACGTTGGGCTGAAAACAGTAAGATGAAATTCAAAAATGATAAATGCAAAGTATTACACAGCGGAGAGTAAAATCAAAAGTACAAATATAAAATGGCAGGTGACCAGCTGGGCAAAAATACTTATGAAAAGGAGCTAGGATTATAGTAGGTGACAGACTTAACATGAGTCAACAATTTGATTCCGTAGTTAAAAAGGCAAATACGGCTTTGGGTTGCATAAACAGAAGCATTGTCTGTAAGACAAGAGAAGTGATTGTTCTTCTCTATTCTGCCCTGGTCAGGCCTCATCCAGAGTACTGCGTCCAGTTTTGAACACCTCACTTTAAGAAGGATACTGACATGCTTAAGAGAGTTCAGAAGAGAGCAATGAAGATGATCAAGGGGATGGAGGGAGAGTCCTGTGAGGAGAGGCTGGAGGAACTGAGATTGTTTAGCATAGAAAAAAATATATCGAGGGACATGATCACAGTTTTCAAATATGGAAAAGGCTGCTCTAAGCAAAATGGCACCAGTTACTGGCTACTGAAGATAGGGCTAGCGCCAGGGACTTGTGTTCACCGCATTGTCTCAATTGGCAGCAACAGGGAAAACACAGTGAACATGGGTTCCTGGCTTGAGGGAATGGGCTTAAATTAAAGAAGATGAACCTTAGGAAGAATTTTCTAACTACCAGGACTGTTAGCCAGCGGAATAATTTGCCAAGGAAGGTTGTGGAAGCCCCGTCGCTGGGAGGTCTTTAAAAATAGGTCAGACAGACATCACTGAGGGATGATTTAGGGACTGTGGATCCTGCTTAAAGGCAGGGGTTGGACTAGCTAACCCCTGGGGTTCCTTCCAGCTTTGTGATTCTACGAGAAACATTCAGGCAGCTTTTATACGAGGCGCTGAAAAGCGCCTCCTGAGTCCCACATTTAGAGAAAAGCCGCGCTGGGAGTGTTGACATGCTCCTCGTGCTGCCGGAAGTGAAGTGCTCCCCAACGCAGGGAGCACGTCACCACTCCCCGCGCGGCTTTTCTCTAAACGCACGACTCAGGAGACGCTTTTCAGCGTCTCGTATAAAAGTGGCCATAGACACCCTGGGAATCAAGTCTGAGCCCCCGGGAGTAGCCCGAGCAGCTTCAAACTTCCCTTTAAAGCTCCCTCTTGTTGGGTGGTAAAGGGGCCAATGGTGGCATCAGATGAAGCTTTAAGACACCTCTGTGCACCCTACAGCTTGGTGCCCTGGAGTTCTGAAGACCGCAAAAGTCACAAATGCTTCTGGATGCTTCTTGCACGCTCCTGAAATCTCCAGATTCCTAAAATGGTTTTGAACACCCATGCCAAGGGACCAGGAAGCCACACAGGTAAGAGAAAGGGAAGCTCCGTGCTGCCAGATGGCACAATGCTGAGCAGGACCAGGCTCCCTAGGGGAAAGCTTGGGAAGGTGCATGGAAGGCTGAGGGGCCTTTCCTGATGGCAAAAGAAGATGCACTAAGCATTTGCACCGGGAGGCCGCCTATGAAGAGGACGGCCACAATTTAGGGAACCCTGACTGACATGCTCTCTGCTTGCAGGGAGCATGGCAAAAGTGTAGTGCTAAGCCACTGCCTCCTGTGGGTGGTTAGGGAGCAGCTAAGTGGGTGGTGGAGAGGACTTTCCTTCCGCTGCACTGGGCAGCACTTTCCCTCCAGAGCAAGGTTTGCAAAAGTGCATTTGTCATAGGTCCAGCACTCCAGATTCCCATGCTGCACTCTGGCTCCCTCTGGCTGCCGGCTTCTATGCTCCCTGGTACCGGCAGCCAAGCTATTTGCATTTTTCTTCCTTCCCTACTAGAATACCATTTTTGCATGGCCAAACTTTGTATGATTTGAAAATGACATGCTGCTCTGTCCCCTCTGCACCAAAGGTCAGATTCTGCTCTGTTTTGCTGCTGTAAATTCAAAATAACCTCTAAGGCTTCAGGGTGTGCTCTTAGTCAGGAAATAAAGCTACAGAGGCAGCTTTGTACTGGCCATAACACCCCACGGACACCCAGCTGCCAAGGGGTCTCTGCTGCCTATGACAAGGGGTTTGGAGGGTGGGGGGACATTCCCTGGTCACCGCTATAACTTTGCTGAACTGGCTGGCAGAAGATACTGTGTAGAATAAGTGCCCACTCGAGAAGATTTGGTCCCTTGTACACCAGCGTCCATTGGCTTCAAAGCCTGGGAGTTGAGCACAGTAGTAGGTCATTTTAAATATCCCCTGACATTCCATATTTCCAAGCACACAAATGTCCTTCGAAGAGCAGAAAGTCTAATAAAGAAATGCAAAGCTGTGCCTTTAAAAAGCGATGGCAGTCAGAGCAAGTGAAAATGAGAGAGCTGTTTATTAGCTGGAATGGTTCAAAATTAACGGGGTGGTAACTGCACTAGTCAGGGTCCCTTCAACAGCACAGTGTGCAGGCAGCAAAGATGCACCTGCAGAAATAAATACACTTCTCAGGAAAACAGGAACGAGATCCAGCCACGGGCTTTGGCCACCAGAAGCGTGGGGGTGTAATGATATTCTGCAATTGTGTGAAAGCCAGGTACCGCAGACAGGATGGAGATCAGTTGTTCTCCGAGGCCACTGAGGGGAGGACAAGAGGGGACAGGCTCACATTGCAGGAAAAAAGATTTAGCTTTTATCAGACTTAGGGTTTCCTAGTGGAAAATCTTCCTGATGGGACAGTGGAGTGAATTCACATCCCTGTCATTGCTTGGATACACATCTGCCAAGGATGGCTTAGGCTTAGTTAATTACTCCTACCTCAATGCACAAGGTTGGGCTAGATGTCCTCTGGGGAGATGGGAAGGCTTATGATTCTGTAAGTGCCTCGCTAGCTGGACGGCTCTGGCAATCCAGCCCACCCCTCCTCCCCCTCCGAGACCGAAACAGAGACCTGCCAGTGCTCTGTAAGCACATTATGCTGCCTACATGGACACTTGCAAAGAGCCCTGATGGCCTGGGTAGGGCCAAAAGGAGTGAGAAAGCCCAGGTACACAGCCCCAGAAGCTCTGGATCAGATTGACCAAACCAAGGTGCCAGTTTAAGAGCCAGCTCCTAATCTGGAGCAGTGGCAGAACAAACAGCCTCCTCTGTCCAAGCCTCTCACAACTTGTTTGATACAGGGAGGCTGGGGGAGCGATGCTCCGGAGGGGAGGGAAGTTAGCAGCTGGATGGGGGAACTAGCTCCTTGTATCACTCAGGACAATTGTGCCACCCTCCTCCTGGGAAAACCGGAATAGTTTATCCCCTTCTTCCAGGCTTTCCAGTTTACTTGCAGGAGCAAGTGGTGCTGGGGCGAGGGCAAGGGAAGGTAGAGAGATTGTGGCATCCTCTTTGCTGGATTCTTTAGTTCTCCTGAAACTTCCCTAAGCAGAATCAATGCCCTCCCTGCCCCCAACATACAATTCAGCACTTCTTCCAGGAAGCCCTCACCCCCCTGACAACCATCTGCCCCTACTGACAGAACAGCAGCAAAGCATGGCAGCAGCATGACACAACAGAGAGCTTAGAGGTAGCACCAAGACACAGCAAAATGAGACACCCCCAACCTAAATCCGCACCCCCCTCCTCACAGCCTCCCATTAGGGTTCATCAGCCTGCAGAAAACGAAGCCAAAAAAAATCCCCTTACCTGTGGCCAGCGCAACTAAGACCCACTAAGCCAGCCTGCCTCAAGCACCAGTGTCATCTGACACCTGCCCCCCACGCACCTGGATACTGGAGCTGGCTTCTCCGGTTACAGAGGCTCTCAAATGAATTATCCACACCTATCAGCTCACAGGCCAATGACATCACACAGGGGTTGCCAGCCAATGGCAGGGTGGCATCTCTCATTCCCTTCACAAAACCATAACTAAAGATTAGCATGGACGTTGGGCATCTCCGCCTGGCCAAGAACACCGCACCTACTACTGCACAGGGATGGCAAGTTTTTCCCAATGGGGCGGCAGAGAAGTAGATGCATTGAAAGGCCGCAGTGCTGAAGACAGACTTGTGAAATACCCTACTCTTCTTCACCAAGCTCTAGTTCCTCTTCAAGACAAGACCCCATCTCCAGCTGGATGCAGAACCCTCAGACTCACTTTCCCCCTTGGCAGAGTTGGGGCTGATCAGCAGTGTCAAACAGCACCTGGCCCTCCCCTAGCTCTGCTCCCCATCCTGAGCATAGGCTGGCAAAAGAGACTGGAAGAGTCATGGAGTCATGGGGCGTAGTAGGGTAGCTCTATCAGCCCCTCTGAATCCCCCCCCCCCCGGTTCTGAAAAGAAAGGGGGGTGTGGGGGAAACTTGAACCCTGGCATTTTTTATTTACACAAATTGCACTGATCCCAAGCCAGGCCAGTTCTGAAATGGGGCACTCTTTTCAAAGCTGTTCTTGTACTAGTTTTTGCAGTGCTGGCAACTGGAGACGGTTTTACAGGGTGGCATCAGAGAGTGCAACCTACCTATTTATATTGTAGTAGGGCCTGGCAGCTGAGCCAGGGGACCAGAGCTGTAAAGGGCTGAAGCTGTGATAGGGGCTGCTGAACACAGACTCTCTCTTTCCCACACCCTCACAGGAAACACACTCCTGCCCCACACTCTAAACAATTTATCTATCCTTCCTCACTACTGGTACTCTACCACTCACATTATTTAGGCCACTCAAGTAGAGACCTGACAAGGCTGGGGCCTATTCTGGGCCTGACAAGCTACTGGAAAAGCTGATGTTGCCGCACCTCCACCCCCCAGTTCCACGTGTTAGTAAGTTGGGGAGAGGCCCAACTCGCCCCTTATCCCCACCAGCCCCCATCTCCAGTTCTAGCCTGCTCCTTCTGGCTTTCACTAGCATTCTCCTAGCCCCCCTGCTCCCTGGCTATTCCTAACCTGCTCTCATGCTCTCCCCACAGCTCTCCCTACTTCTGTGGGGGCAAGATTCACTCCACTAGGAAACCCTTCTCCCTCTTCACCATACCTGGCTGCCTCTGTGAGGCACCTTAATGATACTAGGAAGGAAAAGCAACTGCGCTGACATGAGTAACACACTCAGGTTATACATTTATGGTCTCTGGTCTGCTGGAGTCAGTGGCTTAGCAAGGTTGTGACAAGCCTGGGTTTATGTCCCAATTACGGGACTCGTAAGTTTTTAGGTTGCTGGTTTTCAGGGCCCTGAACGGTTTAGGCCCTGGTTACATCATTCGAGACCTATTTCTGGAGTCTCACACCAATGGGTAACTGCGCTCAGGAACCACCCGCTGTTTGGGGGTTCCGCCATCGTGCCTTAAATCGGCAGGTGATCAGGCTTTTGCTGTGGCGGGCCCCTCGGTGTGGAACTCACTTCCTCCAGATGTTCATCTCAGTTCCTCCCTCCTTACCTTTAAAAAGCACTGGAAAACATATTTTCTAGATGCTTTTAGGATCCACTGCTGGTTCCCTCAATGTACTCTGTCCTCCCTTTTTCCTTCCCTATTAAAGTCTTTTATTATTGTTTTAAATGATCTTCAATTGTTTAAAGTTGTCTTATACTGTGCTTTGTGAAGTGCTCCTGAGTCTCATGTAAGGCAGAGGAAGCTATACAAATTAGTTATTAATTAATTATGATTATTATTGTTAAGGGGAAAGGAGCGGGGCTTCAAGAGGGGAAGGGATGGTCTCCGGGATGAGGACAGGGATTACCCCATCAAGGTGTAGGATTGCCATACCTCCCCTTTAATCCTGGAAGTTTATGAAAAATACATGGTGCAGGGCTGCAGTGGTTCCAGTGCAGCCCTGCACCATGTATTTTTCATAAACTTCCAGGATTAAAGGGGAGGCATGGCAACCCTATCAAGGTGGTACTGCCCCAGCTCCCAGAAAATTCCTTGGAGCCAGGGCTGACCTTTCCACAGGGTGACCTGGGGGAAAGTGCCCTGGGCTGCATTTTTCCAGAGGTCCTGCAGTAACCCCTGATTTCACCACAGCAGGGTATGGAGGCCCCATTATCTTCCAGTGGGGCCCCCAAAATAGCCATGTCTAGGGTCCTGTAGACAGTGCCCCCGAGGGGGCAGGGCCATGGGGGAAGGGAGTGGGGTCACCAGGGCCCCCAAGGCCAGCCCTGCCTAGAACAACAGCAACCCCACCAGGAAGAAAGCTATAAGGATGGGGGCACCGCTCCACCCTTTCCCACTCTCAACACTTCTTTCTTAGCAGGGCCCTTTGCAAGCAGTCACAATGCCGCTACAAACACTTTCCGAATGGGCAGGGGGAGAGTGCTGGCCCCACGTCTTCCCACACACCATCTGAAAATTTCCTAGCAGTGCTCAGGCCACACGGAAAGGGCCTTGCCTGGAGTCTGAGGCCTGGGCTCAGCTGGGCCCCTGGCTGGAATACCACCTAGTCTGACAACTGGCACATTTCTGCAGGCTTTGTGTTGCCAGATGATCTATAGGCGGAGTAACCAGAACCAACACAGCTGGGGAAGCACTCAGACCGGGAGGGAACACAAAGCACATGGTAATGTGACAGTTGTTAGATTAGGTGGTATTTCAGCCAGGGGCCCAAAATTGAGCCTAGGGCCTCAGTGGCCTGAGCACTGCTTGGAAATTTTCAGACAGGAGTGGGGTCAGCATTCTACCGCTGCCCATTCTTAAAATGGGATAAGACCACCAGGTTGCCATAGGAAGTTGGGTGGAGAAACATGTCACTTCCTGTCTTGTTCTGGCCCCGTGTGCAGTCTGTACGTCAGCTCTCTCGCTCCTTTAGTGATCCAGCCCTGTTCTTGTCTCGAGTTAACCCTGTGTTAAGCTTGTTTGTTCACACCGATTCCTCAGATTTGACCCGACTGGCTTTTGACTACTTGCATGGATTACCCTCTGAGTTGTTACTGGCACACCTGACCCACCTCCTGTCTTGACCCTGCTGTCACATGGGTTGAGTCTGACCCTGTAAATACTTATGAAACACAGGGCCCTGTCAGAGTTCTTATCCAGTATAGGAACAGGCTTGCATTGACTCATAGCCCAGGAGAGACTACCATGATCATCATGTCTGGTCTCCTGTCTTGCACAGGCTGCAGGAATTCTCTTAGCAACCCCTGCATCCAGCCCTGTTTGCTCTGGGAACCTATGCAATGAGCAAAAGAGAAAACGGCCACTGGGTTTTTTTTCACTGGGAAGGATGTTCAGATGTTTCTTTATTAGCTGACCCGAAAAGGGTGTCGTGGAAATCGGATGCCAGTGGCCACGTCCTGGGTGGTAATATCATCTGCCAGGCAATCTCCTAATGAGAGATGCCGCTAGTTAAAGGAGGTGACAGCGGTGTGCAGATGTTAGCACCTCTCCTTGGCCTGGGTAGCTGCAAGAGCAAGGGGTTTCACCCAGAACAGCTGGGACATGACACTCTAGCAGCACATGCAAATGTGTTTTGCATAAACACAGCCAGGTCAGGCTGAGGCAGCAAGACAGCAAGCTGCACCGCTGGCTTACACAGAAAACGGCACAAACAACTGTGTGTCTCAAGCCAGTAGAGGGTGGCGAGAGGGAAGGGAGCTGGGTGGGGCATAGGCAAGCTGGGGAGTTTTACAGGAGCTGGACTCAGTGACAGGGGGCAGTTCTTCTCTACACCACAGCCTGGGTTAGTTTGATTTTAAAACTGGTTTACAAAATAACCTTCCTGCATTCACATGCAGCGTTTGTGCGGCTTCCCAGTGTCACTTGGGGCTCTGGTGAACAGAGGTAAACCGAAGTTAACTACTCCACTTCAGTAGCGTTCAGACAAACAGTGTAAACTGAAGAACTACTTCAAAGCAACTAAATCAAAGTAACTATTCCACTTCAATAGCATTCAAATGAACCGTTCAAAAGCAAAATTGTAGCGTGGCTATCTCCCCCCTTGCTGACACACAACAACTGTGGATCCATGATCGCTGCCCTCACACTGACAAGTGTTCACACAGTGACTTCAAAATACCTCTCCTTCTACTCTTGAATAACACCAGCTTAGCTTTCTGCTTGTGTGAACACTTCAGGAGTAAAACCAACTACATCAAATTAACTTCATTAGGACATGGCCTTTGAATACTCCCTGATCTTCACTGTACCTGTCTAGGGGCAGTGACTGGTAGGAGTGTATCTTCGTGTCCAACTGCGGCAGTCCTCTTAAACTGGACCAAGAAATCCAGTCTCCACCCATTCGCTAAACCACTACAATCACCAACGTAGACTCAGGCAATTTAAACTAGCCCTGGCTAGTTAAACCAGTTTACACCATTTTGTATGTGAATCGACCATGTTCTTAGACCACTTTAAGGAGTGTTAGACCAGACCAAGGAGCCGGGTGCGCCAAGGCTCAAGAGAAAGTGGTCTCCCTGCCCTGCAACATCCACCTCGCGGGTTACAAGTGCCAATGGTTTTGTCCCATTCTTCTTCTTCTTCTTTGCTTATTCTGCTGCCAAGTTGCTTTTTTGCTTCTCCCTTCAAATGGTGGCTTAGTTGATGGTGTCTCATTCCTCTGTGCCGTGCTGACAGGAGGCGTGTTCAATAGTTAATGAGTCTCCAGCTGCAGGGATCGTTATCTGGGTTAATTCAGACATTGTCCGCAGAGTGATTATGCAGTGGAAGGACTGCATTAAATCTCCCTCCAAGGGAGGATACTTTTCCAACCAACTGATACTCCCACACAGTGAGGCTGCTTCCCCGCGGTGGCTGCATCTCCTCTGGGAGCGGCACATCTGTCAGAGCGATGCTCTCGGGTGCGACTCTGCTTAAGTGAATGCCAGCTCTTTTGCCTTTGTGCAAATAGTCCTTGCAGGCATGGGGTCTGGTGTTGGTGAGAGAACGGATCTATAGAGGGCTCTGCAGGAGGAGGAAGTGTCTCCCCCCCTCCCCTCCCAAAGATGGTCCCAATTTCTCCTGATCACTGCGACTATTCAAATTTGTTTTCAGATTCCCACCTGGGGAAACAGTTAATACCAGGAATGGGTCTGGCCCAGTTTCTGCAATTACACTAAAGGTTGGTGGCCAAATCCAAAATTGGGGGCAATTTCAGGAAAAGCAGGATTCTTATTCATGTACCCATCGGTGTCATTGGCCCTTTCACCTGGCACTCACCAGCACCCTCCAAATAGCAGCATCTCCCCAAGAAAAGCAGTCAGGGTAATAAGCTACATTTTGGTTTGCCACCTCAGACTCCCATAGGCCAAAATGGAAGTCTCAGGAGCAAACCGTAAGTGGCAACTGTAGCTACATCCCAGACACTCATGGGGAAACCAGGACACTTTCTGCAGGAATGGGGCAGCACTGGGAGGGCAATACCTGCACCATAAGCTCCAATGCCATTTGCTGCAGGAGCTCTGCAGACTCTCTGTCCAGTGTTAACTCTGTCCTTGTGTTGTGTTCACGGGGCTGCCCCGGACATGCACCCCACAAGAGCCAGCTCTAATGAAACAGGCATCAACTGCACTTGTGCCGGCTAGCAGCAGGTATCACCCCACTGCATACCTTCCTCCTACCCCATCAGGATAAGCCAGAAGTATCTTCAAATTCAATATACCAGAAGCGACAGAGATGCTTGGACTGTATGGAGCCCACTGTCATCTCCAGTCACCCCAGCCAGGTCTCTCGAAGTAGGAGAAGCTCCTTTGCCTGGTGCTCAGAGCAGGGACAGTTAGCCAAGGTTCAAATCTGCAGCAGATCCTGGCTTTTAGGAGGCAGCAGGCAGAGTCCGTTGCTGCCACATCTTCCTTCTCTGCTACCCTCGCAGAGGGTCACGTTGCACAGAAACTGGACACTTGTGTATTTATTTTCGAGCAACGTTATCTGTGCCACACAATCCAGCGGCCAACAATAGGCCCGGAGCATTGGTTGCAGCACTTCAACAAGCTCTGGAGTAGGATTCATTATTTTATCCTGGGCTTGCTTCCCCACTGCGCCCACAAAAGCAGGAACGGTGCTAGACTGCCCTGTCCAAAGGTGGCTGCCCCCCACCTATTTTTGGGACAGAGAGCTCAGCCTGTTTCTTCAGTGTGAAGAACTCTTCTGAAAATCTCCTCCTTGGGGTCATGGTGGGAGCTACTAGAGGCTCAGCAATGTTGAAATATGGCCCTTTTGAGGGATGTAAATAGGAACTGTGGTCACAGATTCCCTCTGGGCTCCTAGCTTCTGAAACTCTTTCCTAGCCCCATGAACCCACCACCAAAGTTTTCCTGATGATGTGGGACACATAGATGCTCATGCACTGTCTGCTCAGGGCTATTGAGGCTGTGGCCCTCTGCCCAATCACTGCTGCTCTAAGGGGCAGGAAGAAGGCCAGAACTGGAAGGGCATGTGGCCTAGCTCTGGATGGGCCATCACTAGGCTCCTAGCATCCTTTGCTGTCTCCTCACTGGGTAAAACCAGACGTGACAGTGGTCCGCTTAGTCCTGCTGAGGTCCACGGTCCACTATGACGTGTTTTAGGGCTGCCAGATGTTGACCTGAGTTATCCCAGGCGCTCACCTTGGCAAAAAGCTGAAAGTCACAGCCCACACCAAAGTGGGCCACAGCAAACTATCACATATGGTTTGGCCTGCCGTGATCTGGCACGGATTGGGTCCGCCATGGCGGGGGTGGGGTGCTGGGAGCAGTGTGGGGACAGGGATGGCCGCTAGCACATGTGTTGTGGCCACCGCCCAGGAAGTGGGACGGCACTCGTGGCTGGTAGTCTGAACCATCTCCAGCCATGTCAGTGGCGCGTTCCTGATCCAGGCCAGCATGGTTTTAGCTACTGCTGCCTTGTCCATGTCCCTTGCCTCACCTCTCCTGGCGGAGCCTGATGGAACCACCTCCCCCGCCTGCCAGCTCTGAGGAGCCAGGGCAAGTGCAGAGAGAGAATGCCCTGCCCTTGCTTAACCCATGTTCTCCGAGAATACCACCTCAGTGGTTGCTGGGAATCCCAGAGCAGTGGAGCGAGTGAGAGAGCCCAGCAACAGTCACCCCATGGGCAACTGGCCAGAGAGCCAAGAGCTGACAGAAGGTGCCAGGGTGGCTCCTGTTTGCCAGGTTGTCAAGGGCTCAGGAGACACACGTCACTGAGCTCAGCCCCCACGGACGTGTGCTCTCCCGAGAACCCAGCCTCACACACACAGGGGGAAACCTGCGTCTCTTAGGGAGCACAAGCAGCAAACTCCGCCTTGGAATAAACTTCCGAATGCTCCTCCTAAAAGCATGTCACTTTGCACGATCCTATCCTGCTCAAGTGCCGGAAAAGGTTTGTGCGGACGTGGGCAGCTCTACAGAGGGCAGAACTAGAATAGGCTCAAATGACAGGAAGCTAGATTTCAGTTACAAATCAGGAAAAACTCCCTTAACAATAAGAGCATTGTGGCAATGGAACAAGCTACCCAGGGAGGCTTTAGACGCTCTGTTACTGTTAGGTTTTTTTTAAAAAAAGGCTGGACAGTCATCTGTCGGGGATGTTGTAGTTGCATTCACCCTGCATCCAAGCAGGGGGATGGACTAGATGACCCTCAGCGTCCCTTCCAGCTCTATGATTCTATGAAGGGTGGCTACAACTGCCAGCCTAACTGTTCTTGCCTCCTTCAAAACACTCAGTTGGCGCCTGCAAGGACACTCCTCCAGAGACAAAGGGTAAACACAAACATGCCGTCGCTTCAGTGGCTGCATGTGCTGGGCATGGGGGTCACCCCCGGCGAGGTTAGGTCAGAGGACGGGAGCCTGACCTGGCTGGGGAGGGAGGGTAGGGAGCGATGCATGGCCAGCAGGGCTCTGTCCCCGCGCTGTAGCTGGCGATCCACCCGCACTAAGACAGGCAGCCATAGCTGGCTGCCATGGTAACACCCCACGCGGGGCTGGGTTGGAGCAAAAATGGACGCACCCACCCAGTTCGGCTCGCTCTGGCCCAGCTGGCGGGAACTGGGCCCACGTTTCTGGCCCAGTCGCCTACCCCGCCCACACTTGGCAGGCCCAGAATAGAGGTGCGGGTTCGGTGCTGGCCCAGGCAGGCCAGAGCAGGCCGAACCGGGCAGCATCATGTTTGAAAACACCCAAAGTCATCAGCTGGGTGGGAGGGCTAAAGGCCTTGTGGCTCTGCTAACTGTCTTGGGAGAAAGGCCGAGATGGGAATGAGCCAATGACTGGGAACTTGGCTGCTTTTGATGATGATGAGCAGCCAGGGCTGAGGTGTGCAGTTGAGGGACAGTGTGCAGTGATAGCCAGAGGGTGCAGAGTGGGGTCTCCAGCACTTCAGAAATGGAAGAGCAGCCACCGGGTTCTCAGGGTGCAGCAGAGTCACTGCGGCTCCACATTTAGCTGCCTTCTGAGTCACAATTGTCCCAGGACAAAGCCTTGTTCAATTAAACAAATTAGAAACCCAGCCATCACCCTTCCAAACCACAACCCTCAGCAGAGGCGCACAGGGCAAGGAGTATCACAAGAGAGCCATTGTTGTTGCTCCTTGGCTCCTTTCCCCCCAGAGACATGTTCCTGACACTGCTGCTCCCCAAAGCTGGGCCATTCTCCCTCTGGGGAGAGACTGAGAAAGGCAATGGGATGGAAAATATCCTCGGGGGGAGGGAAGAGGAGCAACATCATCCTCACTCAAGAGGCCCAATTCCCACTGCTCTCTAGAAGCCACTGCAGTGAGGCCAGGGAGCACAGACTAGAGGAAGCACAAGCCGGTCTGTCCCTTTTTGCAAAGTCTATTTTCATGTGGGCTGGGCTGGTCCCTTGATTTGGGAGAAACCCACTCCCACACCATTCCTGGCAGGGTGCTGGAGCTGCAGGGGGTGCTTGTGTGAATCCTCCCTCCCTCTCCCCCCCAACACCAAAGTTTCAAGTTTGGGCATACCCATAGGTCTGTTTCCTCCTCAGTTCTGCATGTTGGGTGACCTTCCTCCTACTTATTGTCACATCCAGCAACTCTAGAGCCATTTTCAAAATGGCTGCCGCAAGAAAGAAAAGGAGCCCTTTGAGCCTGCAAACTCATTGGTATCCCATCCACCTTGCACAGGACCAATTTTCTATCTTGCAATGAGGGCACCAAGAGTTTGGGGCCATGAGGTCAGCGTTGCTGAGGCAGGGTGTCTGCAAACGTTTCTCACTCCCTCCTATTCAAGAGAACAATGCTATTAAAATGGGGTCCCCTCCCTCACCCTGCCCCGCAGCATGCTGGGATACAATTACCTCTTTCTTCAGCACCTCACTTTCCACGTGGCGCAGGTTGTTCTTGGCCTGCACGTAGATCTCTGCCGTGTGCTGCATGTCCGGGGGGTTTGGCGCTGGGTAGCCAGGAGGAGGGGGCAGCTTGGAGTTGGGAGGCGGGGGAGGTGGGGGGAAGCTCTATATTTAAATTAAGTTTAATGACATTCTTTAATTTTAAATAATCCATGATTACCATGCTTTGTCTGGAGGTGGGGGGAAGCTTGGGGGCGGGGGCGGGGAGGCTTCACACCCCTTCTTGCCATGGCCTGGCCCTATCTCCGGGTTCATCATGTCCATGTACGTCTGCATGTCTGTGATTGTCGTCTCAGGGATTCCTGCGTGGGAGAAAAAGAGTGCCATGAAAACTCACAGCATGGAACTCTAAGTAGAAATGGCCTGAACTGAAGCCACTGCTCCAAAGAGGCCCCTGGAACGTCAAACACCAATGACTTAACTCTACAAGCAAGCAGGACCCCGCAACCCAATGGCTAACTCTACAAGAGAGATTCCAAATTGTGGGTTGGGACCCCAAGCAGGGTCACATCATCTGCAGACAAGGCCTTTTTTGGGGGAGTCCCTCTTATGAAGTCATCGAACTAGAACAGACTTGAGGGTTGCCCAGTCCAGCCGCCTGCACCAATACAAGATTCGCCGTACCCAAACTACCCACAAAGAAAAAACTCTCCAATGGGAAACATGTGGCCTGGTATGGAAAGGGGGAGTCCTGTGGAAGCAAAGGTAGGGACCCCTCCTCTTAATACATTCAAAGCCAAGAAAAGCATTTGTCCTTTTACTGTGCCACATTGAAAAGTCGGAGGAAAAGTCAGCAAGAAACAATGGGTGTTTTTACACAGACGCCAGGGTGCTCACCCCCGGAGCAAGTCCAGGGGTGCACCCCTGCCTGGGTCCATTTTATATGGTCTCAGTGGCTGCCGCAGCCCACGATCCATCCCGCTCCCTCACACCGTATAAGCAGGTGGATTGCCCGCTCTATGGCATTGCTGGGGGCATTGCTGGCTGAGAGTGGGGCTGTAGCGGCCGTCCACCGAGCAGACAACCACAGCCCGGCCTCCAGCCAGTGCCCATGTTTAGGCTGCCTACTCTATTGGCGGTGTTCCTGGCTGTTCTGGATCACCACCGGCAGGGCTGCCCGAGAGCAGAGATAGCCTGCCCCCCCCCAGTTTAAAGGCGGCCTGCCAGATGTAGACAGCCCGCCCCCCCCGGACGGTGAGGTGGGGCAGCTGTCCCTGTGACGACACGCAGTGAGAAGGCAGAACTGCTCAACTCCCATTTTGTCTCAGTCTTCACAAAAAAGAGAAACTATGCCCACACTGGCAAAAGCTGCATGAATGAAAAGGGGGAAGAGTTACAGGGCACCATAGCTAAAGTAATGTCAAAGAATACCTGGTTGTTTTGAATAAATTCAAGCTTCCAAACCAGCTGAAACCCTAGGGCAGGGCTTTTCCTAATGTGCAGTTCTACACAAAATGTGCAGTTCTAAGCTAGATTTGTGCAGTTCTGAATCGGGAGTCAAATGAAGAAAGAAAGAGAAAACAAATTTCTTTATTCTACAAACAAGTTGTAACACATCATTTGTTTTTGTTTTTTCTTGTGCTACTGTAACCCTCAAAACGTCTTGGCTTTTCCTCTTGGGCTTGGGGTTCCTGCTGGCCTCGTACTCGGGAGTGTCAAGTTCAGCTTCTAAAAATCGTCTTTTAGAATTAACCTCAGGAAAGACACCATGGAAATATGGTTGCTCCTTGCCTTTTGGCCTGTCAGTTACTTGATGAGGTCGCTTATCGATCCAGTACAGTACAGCTGGTCTAGGATCCCACATATATAGGAGCGGCATGTTGTGGTAGACAAAGAGGTAGAGATTCTCTGTGTCTAATTGCATGCTCGACCTGCCTAAAGACTTAAGAATGTTACTGGTGCTGATCAGGCGCTCCACAACCACTGTGTGGCTTGGCAGCGAGAATGCAAGCTAGAGCAGTGTTCACAGTTGTGTAGTGTTCAGATTGAGCTAACATATGCACTAGGTCTCAGAGGCATTCTGCGGACTTCCTCCACATTCTCCATGTCCATGAGCTCACCATACTCAAGACTCATCTTTTCTAGGTCTACATTGGAGCAAATGGTGCACTGCTTTCAGATCAGCATCTGGCTTCAAGGAGGCAAAGGGCTTGATAAGGTCCATGCTCTATAGGACCTTTTGTGACTGAAAGCTGGGGGAGCAAATGGGGTAGTGGGAAATATTTTGGGGGAGTGCTCGCTACCTCTCGTTACCCCTTGGAATCATCCCTGGGCCTACCAGAAGCAGGAAGAGACAAGTTCTTCCTGCAAAACTCTCCACATGCTTAAAGTACTTAGTTTCTTCTAATCTCTTCTGCATTAATGCTGTCAAATTCCCAGTTCTGAGGATTTTTTCTCCCCCTCTGTGTAGGCTTCCAAATGTCAAATGTCATGGAATGCGACTCTAAGCAACAAAGTGTGCGCACGCACACAAGGAAAATGTATAGATGTGTTGTAGCAGCGTGCGCTATGTGCGCGAATAAGAATCACAGACCACTGTGCAGTTCTAACTTTTCCTTAGGAAAACCCCTGCACTAAAGTACTGAAAGAACTTGTGAAGTACTCTCAGATCCTCTGTCAGTTATCTTTGAGAACTCTTAGAAAACAGGTGAGGTGTTAGAAGAATGGAGATGGGCAAATGTTACCCCTATCCTTAAAAACAGGAAAAAGGTTCTGGAAAATTACAGACCAGCCATCCCGATTTCAATACCTGGGAAAATACTAGAACAGATTATTAAACAGTCAATTTGTAAACAACACGATGACAATGGGTAAAAACAGACATGCACCTTAACTTTGCTTTAACACCACTTTAACATTTCTTATGCATGTTTCAGGGCTGCATAGGGTGCCAATACAGCCCTGCAACATGCATAAGAAATGTTAAAGCGGTGTTAAAGCAAAGTTACGTGCATGTCTGTTTTCACCCAATGTAGTAATTACTATTAGCAAGCACAGATTTGTCAGGAACAGGTCATTCTACACTAACCTTCTCCTTTGATAAAGTAACACGTTTTTGCAGATAAGGGGAATGCTGTGGACACAGAATATCTTGATTTCAGAAAAGCATTTGATAAAGTTCCACGCGAGATCCTCATTGACAAGCTAAAGTGTGAGCAGGAAGACACTACAATAAGGTGGATTCTTATAGGCTGGTTGAAAAACCATATCATCAATGGCTAGTCTAGAGGGAAGTATCAATTGAGGTACTGCAGGGCTCTGTTCTGTGGCCGGACAGGTTACTCGACATCTTTATTAACAACTTGGAAGAAGGGGTGGAGAGAATACTTATCAAGTTTGCAGATGACAAAAATACTGTGTGGGGTGGCTAACACCTTGGAAGACAGAATTAAAAAATCTTTTTTTTAAAAATCCTGATATTTTGGTAAACTGGACAGAAATTAACGAAATGAATTTCAACGGAAGTAAATCTAAAGTTTAGGGAAGAAAAACCAAATGCAATGCACAAGTATAAGATGGGGGATACTTGGCTTGGCCGCAGCACAGGTAAAAAGGATCTAGGGATTGTGGTTAATCACAACCTGAACATGAATCAGCAATATGATGTGGCTGCAGTTTCAGGCTGCATTAACAGAAACATTGTCTCCAAATCATGGGAAATAATAATTCCACTCTGTTCTGCACTACTGAGACCTCACTGGAAGCACCACTTTTAATTCGGGACACCTCATTTTAAGGACACTGACGAATTGGAGCAGGTTCAGAGGAGGGTGACAAGTAGGGTGGCCATACCTCCCCTTTAAAAGAGGACACTTATGAAAAAATGCATGGTGCAGGGCTGCATTGGTTCCAGTGCAGAAGCGTCCTCTTTGAAGGTATGGCCACCCTAGTGACAAGGATGATAAAGGCTCTGGGAAGCAAGTCCTGTGAGGAAAGGTTGAAGGAACTGGGTATGTTTCGCCTTAAAGTAAAGAAGATTAAGGGGAGACGTGATAGCAGGCTTCAAATATCTAAAGGGCTGCCAGAAAGAGGATGACAAGGAACGGTTTACCTTTACCACAGAGAGCAGGACTAGGAATAATGGACTCAAGTTACAAGGAAATAGGTTTCAGTTAAATATTAGGGGAAATGTCCTAACAGTAAGAGCTGTTCAGCAATGGAACAATTCGCCTACGGAGGTTGCAGCCTCTCCCTCGCTGGAGGCTTTCAAACAGAGGCCGGACAGACGTCGGGAATAGGTGAATGAAAAGCGGGGGCGGGGGTTGGATTAGATGATCTTTGAGGTCCCTTCAAACTCTATGATCCTGTGAAAGCCTCTCCGCAAGCCCAGTGTTTATAATAGAGTCTCTTGGCGGGCTTGGAGGCCAGCTGTCTTCCCACCTCTCCTGCTAATTCCCCAGCTTCCTCTAGCTCAGGGGCTGATCTTGCAAACCATTCAGCTCTGTGCCTCCAAGGGGATCCTCTGCCACAGCAAGTCCTATGGCTGCAGGATCTGGCCCAGACTGCAAGCTGCTCAGGGCAAGTAGCCCATTTCTCGTTTGTGCGCAGAGTGCAATCCACGCCTACCGCAGCCAAGGACCCATTATTAAATGACAATAGCAGAAATACTGCATAGAGATTTGGTGCATTCCAAGAACTGGGGCAGCCTCAGAACAGAGAGGCCTGAGCTAACCTCTTGCCCAAAGCTCCTGCCAACGAGGAAATGAATAAACTATGAAGCTGAAAGGCCAGATCAGCAGCATTTGCCAGCGTGCCTTCCATTCAACTGGCTCCGTCAGAACTGGGTTAGTATCCATGGCCCTGTACAGTGGGAGGGGAGCCGATGGGCAATTAGGCCTACCACAGGCATGAATTCCCGCTAGATGGCACTGGTGCAGCATAACCCTTTCCGGGTGCCATTTCAAGAGGAGCAAATTAAAACCTCTCCCTAATTTTAAATACCCTGTGATGGATCAGGCAGAGGGCTGGCAGCAGGGCCCGACACCTGCAGCTTCCCTTGATGGCAAACACCTGGTATCATTAGGAATTGCAGAATATGTTCTCTGGGTATCAGGAATGGCTAGGGTCCATGAGCGGAGGCGGGGACACATTCCATTGCAGCTGCATGGCTTTCTCATGTCCCCCTACCCGCTCATTCACCAGCATCCAGAGTTTGAAATGATAGGGCCTAGTTGAGTGGGAAAGTGGGGGCGCACTGGGATGTCAAGGGATGGAGTCTGGCAGCCCACAGGAGCGCTGAGCAAGTGGGCGACCCACCTGTCCCTGATGCACAGAACACGGCCAGGTTTTACCACCCGGTCACCTCACTTCATTGGCTTAGCTTCCTAGCCAGCCCTCCATCCCGGTCCCAGGGACCCCAGCCTCTGCACTCCCCCACTACCCAGGGGAAGGGAGGTGCATTCCATCTTCTTCACCAGGGTCTGTCCCAAACTAGCTATGCCCTGACTAAGCCCTATAAAGATGAGCCCTACAGTCTCTATACCTGGAGTAGGAACTGCCTTCTCTCTCCCCGGGGCCACTTTGAAAATTAATACAAGCGCCGAGGGCTGCATAGAAGTTGGAGGCGGGGGTGCTTAAAGGGTGCGCTCAGGAAGAGGAGGGCTCAGTTCATGGATCTGTCTCCTATCCTTGCGTGCATGCCCCATGGTGAGGGTTCAGAGAGGCTTTCTCGGTGGCTGTTCCATGGCTGTGGAACTCCCTGCCGCTAGAGGCCCGTTTGGCCCTGGATCTCCCCTCGTTTCAATGACCTTGTAAAACGTGGCTGTTCTGCCTGCCCTTTGGTGGGGAGGACGGGTAGGGTGGGGTGGGGGGAGTGGGTTAGGGTGGTGCAGGATATTTTAATCCTCCTTATTATGATTGTTTCTAGTTTTATTGTTGTTTTTATTGCTGTTTTATAACTGTAAGCCGCCCAGAGCTGCCTGTGGCATGATGGACGGGGTAGAAAATTTTTAAATAAATAATTAAATATCTGTTCCTTTCCCCTGAGTTCAAGACTCTTATGGTTCAGGGTAGGAATTGGATCAAGAGGCCAGACCCAGGATCTGGAAAGGGGTCAAATAAAAGCTAGCCAGGTACTTCATTTGGTCCCTGGCCTGAGGTTCCCCATCCTCACGTGATACCTTGGCATCTCTCCTTGCTTAAGAGACAGGAAACAATATCAGTCCTCTAGCTTGTCATCTACTCTGGCAGGCTAACTGGTGGCACCCCAGAACTCAAACCCCACTGCTGCTTCTCTACTGACAGTCGTATTCCTCTGCTCCTGTGAAGAGTGAGCCTAGGTATGTATATCGTCATGTCTGTGGCAATAGCTTTTGAGTTATTATGATAAGGTTATGAAAATCAATGTACTCTGTAAAAAAAGCAACGTTTCTGTAGTTCCAAAATGTATGAATGAATTATAGTGGTGTCTGATATCAATGGGTTCTGTATCAAATGTCACAAAACATAGTGTGAAAATACTAGCGATATTAGCTATAACAGAAGCATGAACTAGGGCTGATTTGTGTCAAGACACAATCCAACAAGACATAAACACAGTATCACAATGACAAGCAGCCGGCTCCAACACACAGTGCCCACCCATCCACCCTGACCGATACCATCTCTGCTGCCAGGCAGGGTTCTATGCATTTACTCCAGGGAGTAAGTTGTTAGGAGAAGAGCAGATGCAAGGTGGGAAAGAGGAGGAGGCCCTTGCTGGGAGAGGACTTACTTGAGCATTGGCCCCCGTGCTGGCTGTTCCTTTTCTCCCCGGTGCTGGATTGGCTTGAATTACAGGAGTCGTAGTTGGAGAGGGTACTGGTTGGCGAGCCAATGTCGAACTGTGCTTGCTGAGTCGACATGGTCGTGTTGGGAGAAGACATGCCCGAGTCAGGCTGCTTGAGCTCCAGGTCAGCAGAGGGGTCTCGAGAGAGAACTCTGTGATCCACACTCTGCAGGACAAGCACAGGGACATGGGAGTCAAACTGTAAACTGCCTGAAACTCTCTAGGTGTGAGGGTCTTGCTCCCCGAGGAACGGCTCAGCACCGGGGGAAAGGGACAGAGTAAGTGAAACTCAATGAGGGCAAAACCACTCAGAACAAAGCATTGAGAGCCAGATCCATTCTGGGGGTTTGTGATGGGGGGGGTGCGTGTGGATCATGGGATACATGTAGAACACATATGCAACATGTACCGGAAGGAAATGGTTAATGCAACATGTATGCAGTGTAAGCAAGACCCAAGCCAGGGGTCTCCAGATCTTTAAACCAGAGCCTCTGCAATCAGAGCAGACAGACCACAGGGAGCAAGGGGGAAAGGGGTGGGCTGCAAAGGTTCAGCTATTTCAGGGAGCATTAGGTGCCAGCCTGCCAGCCCCTGGACTGAGAAGGGAGAAGGGGACCTTGCAAAGGCCACACTAAAAATTAGTCAGCACCGGAGGCATCAAATTCTGGAAGGGGGGTATAGACAAAGTCAAGTTTGGTCTCATTGCTAGGGCAACCACGGGATGTAGATAAGCCAAGCCCTCTATGTGGCTGCATGTGCTTCATGAAGGGCTTGTTTGATCATTCACAGAAAGGGGTATAAGCCACACTCAAATAAAGCAGAGAGATAGTGGTAACCCTAAAACCTGCTTTCTCCAGCCCTGTGGGTACCTGCATCCCGGCAGCTTTGCCCAGGGACAGGAGGCAGCACGTTCCAGTCCCCAGAGTATGAACTTCCTGGCCTTCTATCTCAGGCTCCATTTGCTATAGCACAGCACATGTTGCCTCCTGGATACAAAGTATCTTACAGCAGATGGGCGATGCTTGCTGTGCTGCAAGTGGATCAGACACATGGGGAGAGAGCGAGCATTTCCAAGGTTTTCAACACCGAAGTCTTACACAAGATGCTTCCAAATGGCAATGCTGGCTGGTAGAAATAAGAGCTCAGCAGGAGTGTGATGAGAGCATCTCTGCCAACCTGGGGGAACAAGCCACTGAAAATTGACTTGCGGTCTCTCTATGGGGACCAGCCAGCCAGCTGGGCCATGACACACTGAGTTTCCATCCCCCTATGGGTAACTTCCAATGCCTGTGCCCCACTGGCATCAAAGCCACTGTGGGCCTGAGGGAAGTCCCCTGTTTGCCGGTTCCCACACCAGTAGGGCGTGCTATTGGCAACTGTCTGCAGAATCAGGCCGATTTTACACATGACAAAAATGGGTTCTTATAAGTGCTCAAGATAATACCGGGTGTTATAAATGCTGGAGTTTAGTAATGTGTGAACGCACTATTCCCCTTTTATGCAGCAAGATCTCGCTACCTTGGGTCTTGCGAGGCTGTGAGATTGCATAAAAGGGGAATAGTGTACTCGCACATTACAAAACTCCAGCATTTATAAACACCCGGTATTATCTCGAGCACTTATAAGAACCCATTTTTATCATGTGTAAAAGCGGCCTTAGATCCCTGCAGCGAAGGGCCCTTGCTGCTGGCTGGAGGAAGAGGCTCTAGGCTGATAAACAATAGCCAAGCCTTCTGATAGTGCTTTGGGGTCTGGAGGCCTCCATGGTGCAATTAAAGGGGCAGGATTCCCTTCCCAGTTGAAGATGGTTTGATGTCCTTTGACCAAGAAAAGGTCACAGCCAGCAGGAGAGTTGGGATGCAGTACAAGGCCAGAGCTAGCAGCCACTACTTCTTATTCTCCCCATAAGAGACCTTGAGAGAAGCTTTTCTCTCCATGAAGGTCGGTACAGGAGTGTGCGGTCCACCTCCCCATCTCCAATGGCATTAGTAACATGTGCATTGGCCAATGGCTGCATCGGGGTTCTAAAGGAAGAAGCCCCTAAAGGGCTAGGCCCCATATCTGGGGCTTTGACAGACTCACACCGACACCTCCCATGGATGACACTTGCTCAAACGGTACCATGTACCAACCAGAGAAATATCCAGAGATTCAGAGCCCATCTTGAAGCACTAACAACACTAGCAGCGCTGCTGGCCTCTCCCCCACCAAACCCAGCCCTCCAGACATACAGCTCCCCTCCCCGTGGGAAATCTCAGCTTACGTTGCCCATTGTCCTGGTAGGGCTGGCGAGGAAACGTAGACCACTGGAGCAGCCTCGGTGCCTTCTCACTCAGAAGGGAAGCTCATAACAAGCAGCAGCTCCGTTGGCCCCTGTGGGGCGAGCGACAGCGGCCTAGTCCCTCGGAGACCAGGCTACAATCATTATCCCGGCTGCCACAGGTAACACACCAGTTGCTGGGCTTTCATTGGCCCTCCTCATTAGAGAGCCTAAGTGATATTCCTTTCTACGGCAGGGGCCTTGGGAGCTGAAATCTATTAGAGCTGAGTTGGGGAGAATAACCGAGGCTGGAGAAAGCAGCAGGGGCCAGAGCTCTCTGGCTGGGCATGGATCCTGCCTGTCCCAGACCCTCAGGAGCTGGGAGTGGCACCAAACACACTCCAGCAACAAAATACAGCACACAATGGGCTGAGGCAACAGCCAACGAGCTCCTAGCAAATCAGCAGCCACAGGGAACAGCTTCATACAATGGGCTGGCAGGAGCCCAGGGACAAACCACGTCAGCAGCAAACACTGCAGTAGGTTACAGCAAGGGGAGGCCTTAGCAATGGACTGAGGACCATGGCTGCCCCCTAGCCACCTGCCTCTGCCTCCCTGGCTAGGAAGGAAGGGTTATTGCTGCAAGAGAGGCCTTAGTTCCTCCTGCATCCACCTGGCAGCTGGTCAAAGACACAGGCTTCAAGGGAGTGCCTGTCTTGCCCCATCTCCGTGATGTGCTTCAGCGGGTGCCCAGTGCTACCTTAAAGGGGCGCCAAGGTATAGCATCTCCTGTCTCCCAGGTCATGAATTCATTATGCCACCTGCCATCTAGCGTGACTCTCCATAGGACTGAGCAAGACAGCTGGGAGCCCATCAGCATACTGGGAACGCCCTTACCCCCACACAATCACAGTCAGATGCCAGCATTCCCTCCAACGTGGCACTCCCCCCTCATCACAGAACCCCTTGGCACAGCAGGCTCACCCCCTTCCTTGCCCCTGCCCCACTCCCCAGCACTGTCTCCCTGTGGTGCTCCAGCCCGCACCATATTTTCTACGGTGCGCAGGTACTTGGCGCAGTGGCTGTGTCCGTTGTACTCGGCGAGATCAGCAGCCGTGTAGCCATCCTGGTCACGGATGCCCAGGTTGACGCCATTGACCACCAGGATCTGACAACACTGGTGGGGAGAGAGGAGAGAGACAGAGAGAGCATGAGTGAGGGGTGGGCTCGGCTGGATGGGAGTGGTAATATGCCAAGCAAGGCTCAGAGCCCACAAGAGCCCACAAAGACCCCGCTGTTGGCCGAGAGCAACACAGCTGCCATTTGCTCACCTCAAGTTCGCCATTCTCGGCTGCGTCGTGCAGGGGCGTCCCCCCCCAGTTATCCGTGGTGATCTCCCCCCCGTGCAGGAGCAACCAGCTCAGCACTTTGGCATGGCCCCGGCTGGCAGCAAAATGCATGGCAGTGGCCCCGTCGTCATCCTGCTCGGAGAGGCTGATGTTGGTGAAACTCATCTGTGAAAGGGAGAGACAGAGGCTGAGTGAGGGCGGACGCACTAACCCCCCACCCGGGGCAGGACACACTGCTCCTAGGCAGGGGCATGATGCCCTCCCCCCCTGCGCTATCCCAGTGGTGAGCTCTCCTGCTCTGTGTGCCTTTGGGGGCAGAAATGCTGGTGGCCCTTCCATGGGTCTGGCAGCAGCAACATTGCCTGCACCGAGGTCAGGGAGAATCACTCAAGCCCAGGCAGGGGTAATAGACACTTTCCCCTGTAGAGGCCAGAGTAGAATTAAAGAGGGGGTGGTGGTGAAATCAGGCTGTGATATAACCACCACCCCCTACATAGGAACCGCCAATCAGTCCAGGGACTAGCCCATCCCCCCCCCCGGACAATGGCCCATCCCACCAGCCTCAGAGCAAGAATAACCAGAAGGATGGAACTATCTGCCCTGGCCTGGGGGAGCGTCTCAGCATCTCATGTGGTAGCACTCTGGTGAGTTTCTAACTGCATCCCTCCATGAGTCAAGATGAATGCTTGACCCTTCTGAGAACCTGGCCACCTCCAGAGGGATGAGCACCAGCACACCTGGGACCCTTTAGAACAGTCCAAATTGTGGTAGACCTCAAAGGTCAATGCAGCTAATTGCAGGGAGAAGCACAGGGTCAGCTAAAACTCACTAAATTGAGCTAAAACCCAAGCTAGCCTCAGCACTAGGATTTTAACTCAAATCAGTTAACCTGAGTTACAGCTACACCTCCACCCCTAATGCAGGCAAGAGATGAGTCTGCATTCACTGAAGCAGGCAGAAGAACTGGGTTTAGGCTCTGCCCCCTGCTTTCAAGAAGTGTGAATTTATGGCTGGTCAAAATTTTGATTAAAGGTTTCATCTCAGGTTCACTGTGCTGCAAGGTGGAATGCTAGGATTCTAGGATGGGACTACATTTCCCATGATCCAATGTTCCAAAATGGCTTACATCTCCCATGATGCCTTTGCTCTGGCTTAGTTTCCAATGAGCCACTGACTTGGGGCAAAAAATTAAAAAATGAAATCAAAATATTTAAATGGTCCCACTGCCATACCTCCCCTTTAATCCAGGGCGCTTATGAAAAATACATGGTGCAGGGCTGCATTGCATCCAATGCAGCCCTGCACCATGCATTTTTCATAAACACCCTGGATTAAAGGGGAGGTATGACAACCATAACAAGGAAATTCCAGTGTCTGTTCCCTCCTATCCCACACAGAGAGTACATGCCATTCCACTTGGCCTGGGTGTACAGGGCTGGTCTACTCATAGGGTGGCCAGATATGAAAATTTTAGACACATGAGAAATACAGGTTTCAGGGCTGCATTGGCATATGTGCATATCTGGCCACCCTATCTACTCAAGTGCTGAGCCCCACAGCCCATGACTCCAGCCCTAAGGAGAGGATTATGTCCTTGTCAGCAGGTTTGAGTATGGGCCATGTACAGGGCTCACCTGGGGTGGGTTTTTTTACCTGACACTCCTATAGGCCAAAATGGAACTGTCAGGGGGGAAAAGTCTGAAGGTGACAACCCTAGCCAGTTAGGCCTGCTTGCATGGAGACCATTGCCTTTTAGCACTGACTCTTCCTTTATAATAAGAGCTGGCCAAAGTTTTCCAGTCAAAATTTGTTGTTGTTGGGGGATGGGAAATCACATTTTCAGACACCCTCTTCAAGACCCTTTTTGTAGAAAATTTCTGACCCTGCTAAAATTGGTGGAGGGTATGAGAATTTCTTCAAATTTGTACTCTTTTCTTGTTATTCATAACCAAATATTACTGAAAACTGAATTTTCAGAAACCAAAATTTATCAAAAACTTTAAAAAAACAAACCAACCTTTTTTTGAAAAAAAAAAAGAAAAAGGGGGCGGGGTACACTTTCAGCTTTTTGGGAAACGGAAAATTCCTAAAAGGTTGAAAAAAATATTTCCCTTGGGAAGTGTTTAGAATAGAAACAGAAACATTTTGAAAACACAAACCATTATAAAATCTAGACACCCCCACCCCCATTTCCCTCTAAATGGCTGAGCTCTGACCTGACCGAGGGTGGGGAGGAGGAAGGCCCAGGCTCCCTGAATAGGGTTCCAGTGGCACTCACCAGCCAGACGATGACCGTGTTATGGCCCATCTGGGCGGCTGCATGGAGAGAGGTCATCCCATCGTTGGCGCGTATGTGGGGGTCCGCTCCGCAGTCCTTCACCAAATACTGAATGATTTCCAGGTGGCCCTCCTGGCAGGCTAGGTAGAGGGGTGTGGCACCGTTCTTGGTTTGGGCACTAATTCCGCTGCAACCAAGAACAAGACAGGCTGGGCAGGAGGAAGTCACTTCAAACACCGCCTGTGGCCTGTTCCAAGTGAGGGTGAGGCAGCAGCCTGAACTGACTGCCCTGGGTTACTCTGTGTCATCCATAGTACCTGAGCTTTGGTCTAATCTACAGGACAACATGCTAGATCTCTAAGATCCAGCCCCACTCACCTATAGCTGCGTCAGAGAGCAGTGGAGCCTGGTGGTGAGCAGGCAGCTATTCTATTATTTACAGGGTATAACTAAGGGCGCTTTTAAACAAGCCCTCTCCCAAGTGGGAGAGGGCTCAACCCGGCTTTTAAACCTCGCATTCCTCTCTACGATGTGTCTGATGTTCCCAAGAGCATCAGACATGTTGCAGAGAGCATGTGCGCATGCACATCCTTCTGCGCATGTGAACTCTGCTCGGGAACCCGAAGTGCGGGTTAAAGCCGGCACATCGGCGATCCGCGTTGAAGGGGGCAGGATCGCCGGGCCAGCTTGACGCGGAGGAGACTCCGCTGCACTCTGCGTCGGGCATTTAAACGGACGGTCTCAATGGCGGCTGTTAAAGGGCTCCGCCGCCATTTCCGTCTCGTTTTGGGGAGAAAGTACCAGACATGAAAAAGCTCTGGACAAGCAAAAGGGGATAGGATGAGACCCAATGGCTGGAGGTGAAGCTGGACATATTCTTGTTAGACATAAAGCACCTATTTGTTAGTACTGTAGGCAATTAACCCTTGGAGCAGATTGCTACGCAGAGAAGGGGTAGGATCTCCATCATTAAGGCTCGGTTCACACAGCAGGGGAGAGACCAGTCCACTTTCCCGCCTAGCGTGCATGCGTGCTGTGTGTGTCTGTCTGTGTGGGGGGCAACAGAACAAATAACAGATTTGCTGGCATGGCGACTTCACATCCAGGTAACTGTTGCGTGGATGCAAGTCTGATGGGAGTTAGGGAGGCTTGGAGGTATGGTTGTACCAAAGCAGTCAAGCTGGGGGGGTTGGGCAGGGGCAAAAACTACAAGAATTTATTTTTTGAAGTAAAGCTTGGTGTATACCGAGTGATTGGGGAAAGACTGCAAGTAGCATCCGCGTAACTAAACCAGTAAGACACCAATCTGTTTAGAAGCTGGCTTGGGCAGCTATGAGCTGATGGCCAGGTGGCAGGAACATACCTCCCAAGAGAATCTATTAAGGAGGGACAATCCCTCTTCAGGTGCTGAATCCTACTGTCCCTGTTTCAGGGGCCAAAGTTCCTCTTTCAGTAGAAAGGGTCAAAAATGGATCATTAAGGATCTCCGAGCCCTCCTACCCCTTCTCTGCATAGCAATCTGCTCCAAGGGTCTGTTACCAATATTCATGCCTTGGGTATCCCTTTCCTGGTGGCCTCCCAGGAAAAGCACTTGAGGGGGCAATGGGGAGATGATGGAACGACAGGAGACTAGGTGGAATGAGAAGCCAGGAGAACCTCTGTCCCTCTTTATGCACTTGGAATGTTGGGAGGGGTGCGTGTGCACATGTGTATGTCAGGGGTGGAGCTTACTGGCTGAGGGTGGAGGTTATTGACTATCGGGTGAGGCTTGTCCCTCTTTGTCCCACTCAAAATGTTGGGAGGTATGCAGTAGGGAGGGAGGGGGGTGGAAGCTAGGTGGCCTTCATCTACCAGCATATAAAGGGGCCCCAAATTTTGTCTCAGTGGATCTGCATGGATGCAACCTAAACAAACTTGTAAAAACCCATACTTCAGCCAAACACATGCAAGGGGCCTGATCCTGCAATAATGTGAGGAAGTTCCCTACCCTGCAGTATACTGGGGGAAGTCAAATTAGCTGATCTCAAAGGCCCCTTTTGTTCCTAAAACCTAGAGGAATGACTAAGTATGAGCAGCGTGGGCAGGGCTGGCCTTAGGATTTACAGGGCCCAGGGCGAAGACAAGATGTAGCCTCCCTGGTGGCCCCCCCCCCCCATTGCCCTGCTCCCAAGGGGGCATCCTCTGCAAGGCCCTAGAGGTGATCCTGTTGGGGACCCACACCTTGCCCTGGTGAAAACAGGTGCCACAGTGGGGTCCCCAGAAGTAGAGAAAAAGGAGGGGCCTGGGGCAATCACTCCAGGTCACCCTGTGGTAAGGCTGCAAGAAACACAACCCTAGGCCCCAAACCCAGCCCTCTTGATTCCCTCTGACCAACATCAGCGGTGCTGGGATCCCAGGGAGATCAGTACAGAGTGAAAGCCCAGACAGGCGGGGCCCAGAGGCAGCAGTTGGCTGGGGAGAGGATCAGCAAAGAGCAGGCGGCAGCAGGGAGCACAGAGCAGCAGAGCGGGCTAGGAAGGAGATAGTGAGGGCCGCAGACCAGACAGTTTCTGCCTCGTCATCTTTCGGATGGGGGGGGGGGGATTTCTTTGCTACATAAACACACAGCTGCAGGGGAACCCTTCTCCCCCTTCTTCCCAGCCCCGAGTGGTACCCCCCCATCCGCTCTGGTCTTGGTGCAGCATTCCATTATCTCCCCTCCCAGGGGCAGCGCTGCGCCAGGAGGTCATTAAGTTAATAAGCGCGCTTAGGCTAAGCTCCTTCCTCTGGCTGTTTTTGGACACTGCAATTTAGCAGTATTTTTAAATAAGCAGATTAGGCATCCAATAAACACAGGACGGCCCCTGCCTGCCTTGCCCCATTGGTGGCTGGAGTGAAATAATTGGGATGACAGGGAAAAAAAACCCACACCACCCTGGAACTTAATTGCTTAGGCCGGTGGTTCAGGAGGTGTGGCTAGTCGCTGGATACAAAGCCAAACATTGCTCCTGTCAGCCCAGGAAGGGAGCCATGAGACAAACATTAGCCAAATACTGTTGAGCCTTCTGCCCCAACCCCCTCCTTGCACCATCCAAAACCCCTGGCCTGCAGTAACCTCTCTTTCTGCCCCCAAGCCCCATTTAGGTCAAGGAGGCCGAGTGTGTGAAACAGACCCCTAGCCAGATCCAAGGAACCCACAGCTCCCAGCGTGGAGAGCGCAGGGCAGTTAATACACAGACGGCACGTGGCCCGTATGAGGTGGTGCACATACCCACTGCAACACTCCCTGTGTGGTACACCCATGGCTGTACTTCTGCTCCTGGTGAGACCCAGACGGCCATATGAAAAGCCAGCGGCACAGAGACACCAGAGTGGTGTCTAAAGATATTGTGTGACCCCCCTTCCCCATTTTGAAACTTATATACAATCCCCACCCAACCCCACAGCAACAGAGACATGCTAAGTATAGCATATATCCCACTTGGACCCTCTGATCCTGGCCCCTGCTATGGGATGCCGTCCTGGGATTCTTGGAAGGAGCTTTGATCCCAGAGGAAAGCATCAATAGACTAAGATGACCCTCGTTAGGCAGAAGGTAGCTGGCTTGCCTCAGTGATTGTTGATTGGTTATTTTAAACATCAGCTCTTCAGCTGTCCCATCACACAGATCAAGGGGTGAGCAGCATGGACTTGAGGACATTCTCAGAGCTAAGGGGATACAGACAAATTGGCTCCTGCCCCTACAAGGAGACACCCCCACCCACCCCCCCACGGTGGCTTCCCAGCTCCAGGAAAGCACACACCGGCATTATCCTGCTGCCAGAGCTGGCCTGGGCCATCAAACCAATTTCTGCACTTCATGGTGAAGAAGTGTTCCCTGAGATGTCGGGATATAAAAGTCTCCACTCCAGGGCATGAGGTGTTAATCTTCTCCTCTAACTTGCTCTCCTTCCCACCTGTTGTTCTGTCCTGTTGTCACATCGACCTGAATGAAAGTTGAGCCACCTGGACAGATGGCTCCCCTGCTCACGAAACTGCTTTGTGACGGAGAATTTACTCTTTCAAAAACCAAACTGGATCCCCTCCCCACCTCTCTCTCTCTCTCTCTTATTCATCTGCATTCAAGGGTGGATTTACCAGAGCTACCATCTTCAGGTCTGCAGATGCCCACAAGGTGGCAGTACAGCACGTAAGAAGAGAATGCTACCAGTTTCCAGCTATGCTGAGCAGGTCAAGTGTTGTTTGCAAATACCCTGGAATTAATAAGGGTGAAGCACTACCTGACCTGTTTTAATGGCAAATGTCAATAATAAGCCAGCCACAGGATGCCAAACCTGCTGTCAAATTCTGCCTCCTTCCAGACTGCCCTGCCCTTGGGAAAGGCCAAGACACCTTTTCTCTGCACCAAACTGGCCCATATATTCTGTGCAACTGTTAGATGTAGACCAGACGAACTCAACTTGATTCGTCCCGAGGGCCGGAATATTTGGTTCAGGCCCAACACTGGGCTGCATGTGGTCCTGCCCCTAATTTGCATGGCTCCCAGGGCAAACCCACAGCAAACACAGCAAAAGCCCTATTTAAATGGCAATTGGGGGAAAGGAGAGAGAGATCCTTTCACAAGGGGGAGAAGTTGGCACCTTAGATTGCCTTGCATTCAGAAAGTCGGAAACAGGCAACAGGAGGCTAAGAAGTCCCTGCTACTGCGTACAATGCCCAGTAAGCTCACAGCCAGGGGAGCAAACAAGGGTGGGCATAGAGGACAACCCCTTTGGGGGGGTCCACCGGCAGCCCCCTCCTTAATTTCCCCCCTGACAATCAGCCATAGGGGCCAAAATTAAGGGGACAGATTCCCTTCCATCTGTCCCCCCATCGCCCTCCTGAGGAAGTGCTATCCTCCTCACTTTGGGCTGTTGTCACTCCAGCTCCCAAACACTCTGGAAACTTGGAGCCCAGCCTGAGAAGCGGGTGCCAGCCCCCCGCTCCTGGATCTCTCGCATCCCATTCCCATCCCCATCCGGGCCCTCCCTGCCTGGTACCTGCAGCGCGCCAGCAAGGGAGGACCCTCCAGAGGCACAAGACGAGAAGGAAGCACCTAGCAGCTGCTTTGCTGGGGGTCAGGCTGCTGCCGCTGCCCGGGTCAGCCTGGATGCGGGTGCTCTCGGTGCTTTTTCTGCTTCCTGCCTCCCCCACGGCCCACCTCCCCCACTGTGCCGCGAGTGCCTGCATCCAGCCCGACTTGGGCAGCAACAGCAGCGGGAGCTGCTGCCGGTTCCACCCGCCGGCGCAGGCAAAAGCCACCGTGGGCTGCACACAATGAACAGAGGCCTGTTCGAAAGCAGGCCTCACAAAATGTATCGCCGGGCCGCATGCAACCCCTGGGCCGTATGTTGTGCAGCCCCAATGCAGAGCAAGCTTGGCAAACCTGAGGCCCGGCAACAAAAATGGCTTGTGGCTAGTTTTTCTTTAGCCTTTTCCCAGTGTCTGGATCTGGCCCCTGGATCCAGTTCCTACCCCCAATCACTGAAAGCAGGATGGCCAAATATCCAGATTTTAGAGGACACTTATGAGAAATACAGGTTGCAGTGTTGCACTGGCTCCAATGCAGCCCTGCAATCTGTATTACTCATAAGTGTCCTCTAAAATCTGCATATTTGGCCACCCTAACTGAAAGACTGAGCTCAGGGTAAGGGAGTTGAGATAAAGACCTGCAAGCAAGGATAGGGGACAGAACTTTGGTATAGAGTCATGATTTAGAATTTCTTCTTCTCTTAAGCACTTCTATCCCCCATGGGACCCTTGGAGCTCATACTAATTTTTAAAGTGGCCCCTTGGAGGGAAAAAGTTCCCCACCCCTGCTATAGACAAGATGGGAAATAGAATTGGTAAGCTTGGAAGGTTGTGGAAAACACTGGCTGGACAAGACACTGTCTGTGATGCTGTAAGTAGGTAGGGTGGCTAGATATGCACATTTTAGAGGACACAAAAGAAATACAGTTTGCGGGGCTAAATTAGGGCCAATGCAGCCCAGCAACCTGTATTTCTCATAAGCATCCTCTAAAATTTGCATATCTGGCCACCCTGTAGTCTCCAGCTCAGGAGCTGGAACTCGTCTACTCTCCTGCTTGGAATAGGGTGTGGCCTCCTCCTCAGTCCTGGCTATGGGCAACACAGCATCTAGTTAGCCAAGCACCATCTTACAGGTGGGAGGGAGCCAACCACGGTGATAAAGCTGCCGTCCTGTGGGCGATGGCAGCAGAGCCATGGCACCCGCTGCGGCACAGCAGAAACCAATGTGTGTGTGGAAGGAAGAAAAGCAGCAGGAGTGGGCTGCAGTCCTGCTTTCTCAGAGCAGCAAACTTCCCCTGTATTTCAGTGCCATTTCTGTCTCCTCAAAGAGGAACGTGTCTAAAGGGAGGACAGGGCAAGAGGGGTAGAGCGTGGGAGTTTTCTACACAGAATGGGAGAGTGTCCAGTCTGGCGACAAGAGTTTGGTTGTGATGGAGCCCTTGCTCTTCCCCGCTAATCCAGAGTTTCTCAGGAGCAGGGTGGCCAGATGTGCAAATTTTAGGGGACACTTATGAGAAATTTAGTGTCCTCTAAAATTTGCATATCTGGCCACCCTACTCAGGAGAGGTGGCCTATTTGGGTCTCTAGGCCAAAATAATTCTTGGATTTGACATCCAGCCTGGAAGGGAACACCTCAGCGGACATTGGGCCCAAAGTCAAAACACTGACCCAAGGCTCAGACTCCATGAAAAGGGGGGCAATTGTGTCTGACTTCATAAGTTTGTGTTCTATGCAGACATTTTCTTACCAGGATTGCAATTATGATTCTCTGGCATTAGGCCTTCAGTCTAGGGTTGCCACCTATGTATATTTTTCCAGGCCACTTATGAAACATACATGTTGCAGGGCCTGCATGAGTGTCAATCCAGGCCCTGCAACATGTATGTTTCATAAGTGGCCTGGAAAAATATATGTATGTGGCAACCCTACTTCAGTCGCTCATCCGGGTCTCTGGACATCTTAGTCTTCAGTCTAACAAACTGAGGGGGGAAAACCTGGAACACATCTTACTTCTACAGGGGGGCGGGCGGGGAGACGGGAGACTATGGTGGGAGCAATTCCCCCCATGTGCCCCCTTATCTACACACCTGGAGGAGGGCATGGACTTGGCTATGAGCAGCACCTGGACCCTGATGTTAGTGTATTAAGAGCGTAAGCACTGGGAGGGGAATACAGGAGGGTGGGTTTTCACTGTCTTGGCTCATGCTTTGGCTTTCCAATCACTGTGATGTCATGACTTTTGGAAAAGTGGAATGGTCCAATCAGAAAGCCGCCATTTTCCGAGCACCATGATCTCACACTGCTCAGAAGGGGGAGTGGTCACATCAGAAAGGGGCGGGGCTATGACTCGCCAGACCTCTGCCCCTCCCTGAATGTAATTCTGCTGTCGCCCTTGGTGAGGAGAATCGGTCAAAGGTACTGGGTTGAAAACCACTCCAGGGGCTATAGTGCCCCTGAAAAACACCTTGATGGGCAGTGAGCCTCACCAGTCGGCGAGAGCAGGACAGGAGCTGTGTAAGCTTCCTCAACAAGCCTATCGCACTCAGAAACAGCCCACCTGAGCCACTGAGGAGGGAGCGCAGCATCCTGGTTCGTTCAGTCCTAGAGCTTCCCCACAGGCACTGTGAACATGGGTCTGATTAACTACAGCAGAGAGGACACTCATTCGGGAGGTCACCTTTCTGACAGGGCCCGGAACCGAAGGCTCATTGCACAATCAGATGGCTACAGCCCTCAGCTGGATTTTAACCTGACTATTCCGACTCTGCCATACAAGGCCACAGCTCTGCAATGGGGAAGCATGCAGGCAGCAGTAAGCAACAGCCGTTACTGCTGGCGACATGGCTCTCCCCGCTAGCCCCTCCTCTGTCTCCAAAAAGGACCCCATTTAAGATTCTCTCACCGCAGATCAATGTCAGTGCAAACAGCTTGAGCTTCGCATTTTCTAGGATTTGGCAGCATGGTAACGAGTTTATTAAACACTCAATAAAAAACCTGTTTAATATTTTAAAGAGGAAGAGCAATAAATACTCTGCTCTGCTGTCAAAAAGATCCCGGGAGCCTCAATAATTAATCACTGTAACTCTGAGAAGGGTGGCAGTAGGGCAGCCTGTCTGAGAACCAGCTTGCCTCCCTGGAGCTTCCAGCCCAAACTCATTCCCCTTCTTCTCTCTCAAGTGGCGCACAGCTTGTTCCTCTCCTGAACTTATTCACAAGCACAAGACTGATCTGTGTCTCTTCAGCATGAGTGAAACATTGGAATGACATTATTAAGTGTGCTCTTTGGGTCAGATACTTATGGAGGGGCCAACTGTAACTCCAGAGTTAAGGAGGAGTTGGATTTTAGTTAAGCAAGGGATCAGTTTCTCTGAAAATTATAGCGTATCTCCCTTTACTCTCCCTCCCCTCAATTACAACGTTTGCCCTTTAAATGCAGAATGGATTGCCTGAGATTTTATCCATAAAGCTGTTAATTAAGAGCTCAACTCTGTACAAAACCAGGCCCTTTGCAAAGGCAGCAGCCCCGTCAGTCCCATCCTTGGTCCAAATGAACTCATCTCACTAACCGTGTAGCATTGACTCGTCTAACATCCCAGTTGCTGAGATTGTCAGCGTGGACAGCACTGGAAGAAATCAGGTTGCAATGAAACTAAGTTATCATTGCATCTAATTGCTGTGATTATTATAGGCTACAGACTAGGTCAAAGTCAACAGCCTGGGAAATCTTAAGTGGGATCACTGCAAAAGCAGAGGGAACACAACCAAATCACCACCTCTCCTTTTCCAAATGATCGGCATGCTACAATCTTGTTGTTTGCAAGGAGTCACTGGCATGAGAGAGACTGAAAGCGTGGTCCAAGTTCTGTCATGAAGCCCACACCTGTCTGCTTTTTGAAGAGCCCATAGTTGTACCATCAGCTTGGAAAGGTACCCAGCCAGGGGCTGGCTGTCTCTGCTATGCTACGCAGCGGGATAACACTGCTGGGAAATCAAAGCAGGGGGACAGCAGTCCAGAGACATTAAGATTTGGGGTCAGAGTTCTCCTTTCCCCCACTTCACACAGACACAGCAATGGTTTCACTAGCACGACCTTCTGACCGATACGGCAAGATTCGCCAGTGTAATTTGGCTGCTTGGTCTTACTCCGGTGATGCAAAAGCAGCAAGAGCTGGCCTTAGACAGTGACAACAGGGGTCTATGCCTCTGGCCTAGCACCTTCAGAGGCCCTGTGTCTTTTGGGGGGGCAGGGGTTGCAGTGGCTGTGGGGTCCCAGGAGGGTCTCTGGAGTGATGGCAGAGCTACCGCCCCCTCCAAACACTCCTGGGAAGAGCTGCAGCAAGTAGCTACCCAGGACTTACAGCTCCACATGCTGACTCACCTCACCGTCCGCATGTTGCTCCTCCGGTCCTGGTCGCTGCTTCCTGCTCCACCCCGGCCTGCGCGTTGCTCAGCTCAGCAACTTCCCCGCTCAGCTTTTTCTGAGGGGGGAGTGAGGACGCCTCTTCCCACCTACATGCACCCCCCATTCCCAGGAGGCCTCATATCAGGGGTGCACATGGGTCCTCCTGGGAATGGGGGACCCATTAGGGTGGTGCATGTAGGTGGGAAGAGGCCTTCTTGCAGCTTCCCACTCAGAAAAAGCTGAAGAGGGAAGTCCTCAGCGCAGCTGAACAGCGGACGGGATGGGGAGAACAGCAAGCAGCAACTGGACTGGAGGAGGAGCAGCCTGATAGTGAGGTGAGTCAGTCTGGTAGCCCATTGTGTCCTGTTTGGGTACCAATTGGTGCCCAAATGCAAACTGGGGCAAATCAGGCACTCTAGATGCAGCAGGGTGCCCAACTTGCCAGGTACCCAGTTGCAGCTCTACTCCTGGGGCAAATGGTTCTGTACTGGAAGGGGAATGCAAAGTGGTGCGGTTGCCTCACCTGGCCCCACCCTTTTTCGAGCATGGTGATGTCATGATGCACAGAAAAGGGGTGTGGTTGCATCAAAAAGGGCGAGAGACCCCCCTTCACCCCACCTCATTCTCAAGTGGCCATGCCTCTTTTCTGAGCATCGTGACATCATGGCTCTCTCAAGGGGTGGGGCAAAATGGCTCTCCTGCCCCTCCCCCCCCAACATAATTTTGCTGGCACCCTTGGTTCTGTGTGGCCTGTTGCTCACTCTGCCAAACCTCTGCTCCACTGACCCCGTCTCTAGCCTTTCCCACAGCCCCAACCACTCCCCCTCGCACGTTCCACCAATCCCAAGACCAGCCTAGCTCCACCCCCACTCGGTGGAAAGGCTGTTCAATGATGGGTAATGGTTTCAGTGGGGCCCTCTGTTTATCCCCACTCTTCCCCCACCCTTTGGCAAGTCTCGCAGGATTTGCAATAGGCTGTAGCATTTTGAGCCAACTTGGGCCAATAGAAGTTGGTCAGCAGCCTCTGGCGAGTCCTGTTTATTCCCATGTGTCCTGCGCAGGGGATATCATGGGCAATAGTCAGGAGTTGCTGTCTGTATCTCTGCGGTACTATCAGCTGGCGATAGGGCTCTTTTCTTTCCCTGTGGGGACCCATATCCTATAGAGTAGCCCCTTCTCCCATATGTACTGCTCTCTCTGTCCTGGGGTGAACTCCTCCAAGTGATCCTTAGCCATGCCTCTTAAGTTCTTGCAGGCTGGGATCCTTG
>QEPC01004358.1:2171390-2193532 GCA_003113815.1 Sphenodon punctatus | reverse complement strand
CTTGGGATCACGGTTCCAGACTCCAGGGTTCTATCCTTGGCCCTGTCACATACCTTGAGGGTCAGCTTTTCACCTGCCCAGCAACTTAGCCTGTCACTGAGCCCTTGATTTGTATTATTAATTATTATTATTATTTATATAGCACCAGCAATGTACCTGGCACTGTACAATCATACTGAGAGACAGATCCCTGCCCCAAGGGGCTTACAGTGTAGGAAAGACAAGGGAGAGGGGAACCTAGGGAGAGACAGGGAGACATTCATGAAGTTGAGAAGTCACACGTGCACCTGCTTAACTTAGCTACAGGGGAGAAGGGATGCTGAACTAAAGGACAGCACCAGTGAGCAGGCTGGGGAGGAGAGTACGCAAACAGGCCGAGCTTCTTAAAATATCAGGTTTAAGAAATCTCTTGGGCCATAACCCCACAAGCCACTGGCCTCCAGTAGGGCTACTCTAGAGTAAGTAGTTTGTAGAATGTGGCCCCTGACTTTCTGAGGCTCATAGGGTTGCAACCTATGCAGATTTTTAAGAAACACTTATGAAAAATACATGTTGCAGGGCTTGCAGTGGCACTAGGTCAATGTGTTCTTTAAAAATTTGCATAGGTGGCAACCCTATGCCTCAGCTTCTCATCTGTGGAATGAAACTAAGGCTGCCACCTTTCATGGTTTGACCCTGAGACTCCCATTTTGGCCTATGGCAGTCTTGGGGTCCAACCACGAAAGGTGGCAACCCTAAATGAAACAGGCAGGACAGTACAATTGCTGGGAAAGCTGTAAGCCCAAGACCCTGCTAGCTAGCTTTAATGCTGTCTGATCCTCATTAATTAATTAATTAATTAATTTCAATTTATAGCCCACCCTTCCCCTACAGGCTCAGAGCGGATAACAAAGCACACGTACAAGCATACATCAGATAAAACCAATTTTAAAAACCCAAGCTGTATAAAAATATAAAAGATTCCCCATTTAAAAACAGCAACCCAAATCCTATCTCCACTAGCCACGCTCCTGGCCAAATAAGTGCCAAATAGCGAATGCCTCCTTTTCAGGCTGGTTTATTTTTTCAGCTTGCTTTGGTGTCTCTCTCTGGACTACAGCTCTCAGTCCTGGGCCACCACTGCCAGCTGCTGAAGCACATCAGGACGGCGCTAAAATCACCTTGGCAAAGTCAGAGGACAAGCCCAGTCTGCGGTCCTATAGGGCTGTCACGTGTGGTGGTTTTTTACCTAGCACTCCCACTGGCCAAGATGGAAGTGTCAGGTAAAAAAGCTGGCATGCATGCCACATTATATATGCTGTGCACACAGGTGAATCAAGCTCTGCAGCCTTCCAGTGGAAGCACGAGCCGTGGAAGTCAGTTATCAAGCGCTAGCTAGAATCTCAGGGATTCGACCACAGGGTTTGTCTCACACAACGTGGCTCTTTTCAGGAAAGGGAACACGGCCCTGTCTCATCAAAGCCCCAGGGAAATGATCTTCGTAAGCAGTCACACCCTCCAGCAGGCTGCCTGGTCCTGCAGCAGGAGGGGTAGGACTGGACACAGGGACCTCAAGGCTGGGCTGGCACCTAAGTACTCTTCTATGTGCTAGCACGTTAAATCTGTTAATTAAAGATCAGATAATAGCCCTTGACCAGATTACCTGCTAATCACAGGAATGGAGCCCATTTTAAACCCATAATTGCCAATTTCAGTGTAATTTACAATGGGTTAATCTGCCCCCAGGGCATGGCTTCTGCTTAATGCAACATGTGGCTCAGGGCTATCGGCATATTGCACTGAAGGGTAAACTGCTTTGCCATATGGCAGTGACAACTAGGCACAGACTGAGACAATTGCTCCAGCTGCTGGATCTGATGGGGGGTGGGGAGGGGGGGCTTGTGCATTCCCTTGCTCTGAGTAATCCCCTTCAGTTGGGAAATAGCATCACAGCCGTGGTGACAGCCTGTACTGCGGCTACGGTTGCCAGTCCACGTCTTGTAGTTTGACCCTGAGACTCCCATAGGCCAAAATGGGAGGCTTGGGTCAAACCGCGAGAAGTAGCAACCCTAGCTGCAGCCCCAGAAAGCAGATGCATGGCCTGTGTAACCAGCACTCTGCCCCCAGCTCACAATCCCCAGCGGAAACACCAGGCAAGCCTCCCCCTGCTCAGGGAGGGGGCTGGCTGTGATCTCATGGTGGCTTGGTGCTGCTGGAATTCACTCACCGAGATGGGGTGGCCCCCAGTTCATCCCAGGGCAACGGAGGCTGGTGCTGAAACTCTCTTGTGCTGGGGATGGGCAGCTGGGTACCACAAGCCTGCCTCCTGTGCCAGGGCTTGCTGCCAGGGGAACAGCTAGGTTAGAGGGGGGGCCTTGCTGCAGAAAATGGAACCAGATGATCTCTCTGCCTCTCTTCCCAATGGCAGGGGATGCAACTACACCATGGAGAGGGGACCCCATTACTGCTGCACTACCTGCCCCTATTGTAGCTATGCCCTTGTTTCCCACAGCAGAGAGGCCCTGGCTGGAGAAACCTTTGCTGCTTTGGGCGGAGACGCTGGGGAGGCTCCTGGGGGGAAGGCGAGTTCCCAGAAATTGCTCAGGCAAGGAAGCTCTAGAGCAGGGACGGATGCAGGCAAGCACAGGCTGTGCGGCTGCAGAGCCCCGTGCATTGGGACACCTCACAGGGTCCCCAATACATGGGAGTCCATGAATAAACAACAAGAGGAAGCACTGGTGTAAACTACGGGCCCTCAGAGCCTCAAACGCAATGAGCCCAGACCTATGAAGGGTCTGCTGTGAATCAGGAGGTCCTCCCCGCACACCATCATACGGGGCTTGTGAGTAAACCTATAACAGCAGCAACTTATAACATACGGGTTGGCAGAGCTTGCAACGCAGGCAGCCCTGGCTCCAGAGGGAATGTTATGTTTAACCAAACATTGAGTTACAGTAACGTTTCCTTTTTCTAACGGGCGAGATAATGCGTGTCTGTCAAACATTCCTATGCCGGGAGGGGCCCCACACCAGTTTCACACAGGGCCCAACTTCCCTGGATCCGGCACTGTTCTAGAGGGGAGCGGCCTTTTGATAAACAGAAACAGACATAACACGAACTAACTCCACTTTAACATTTCTTATGCATGTTGCAGGGCTGCACAGGGCACCAATACAGCCCTGCAACATGCATAAGAAATGTTAAAGTGGTGTTAGCGTTATATCTGTTTTCACCCACAAACCCTGCCTTCTCTGCGCAGACACCAAGAGAACTTAGGCTAAGCACCACGTATACTAGAAAGCTGGATTCAGGGGAAGTGGTTGTCCATGTAGCCTTGCTTTTGTCAGGAAGGGAAAAACCTCTCTTCCGACTCTCTCTTCTAAGGCCAAGAGCAAATGCTGCCTCAGTTCTGCTGTCCCAGTCCCGCTCGGAGCACTGATGGCTGGCCCCAAGAAGCACAAAGCTATAATTTCAAAAGCTACAGACAGCACGGCTGGACAAGGAAGACCTCCAGCCTCAAAGCAAATATACAAAACAGGATTTAACAACACCCAGAAGTGTCCATGGGATTCAAAATCAAGTCTGTTGGTTTCAGAGCCAGCGGTCTTACCAAAGGATCCACATGGGAGTTAGTTTACATAATTGATGCTGCAGCCCTGAAGTTTTATGCACCAGCCTTTAACAGCTCTGATTGGACAATCTTGATTGACCCCTGTCCTCATTGGCAAAGGATGCCAATATATACTTCCAGGTCATTGCTATTGCCTTGTGCAACAGTGTTGTCTTGTAATGCTACTCCTGGGCTCTTTATTGCATATGTCTTCCTCCTGTGACCCTGTCCTGGACAGACAACTGTGAGTGCTTTCCAGCTCTGCTCCTTGCCTGCCTGCAGTTAGGGTTGGCACCTATGCAAAGTTTTAAGGCACTCTTATGAAAAATACATGTTGCAGGGCCTGCACTGGTGTCTTGGGTGCCAATGCAGGCCCTGAAACATGTATTTTTCATAAGTGTTCCTTAAAAATGTGCATAGGTGGCAAATTTACCTCCAGGCTTGCTTACCCCCCTAGCTCTGCTCCTAGCTTCCCTCCCAAATCATGGATAGACTTCCTACCTCCAACTCTGAACATCAGCCCTTGACATAAGCTCTGATTTATCCTCTGGCTGTGATGCTGTCTTGGATCGATCCTTGGCCTTGACCCCCCGCCTGAATCCTGACCGCAACTTAGCCTGTCCCAATTCTTACACAAACATCCACAGTCAAGGCCCACATCTTGACATCACTTATAGTGGCCCTGATCTTAACCAATGTTCATGACCCCGTGGTTAAGCCCTTTACTCAAACGAGTGACTACAAGTTCCAGTTGTGCTCTAGCATTGAGATGCATGTCTTGTTAAGAGGGCTGGGCTCTCTTGGCTCTGCTGCTCTTTAGATAAGCCGTATCTCTGTAATGCAAAGAGGCCTCCACAGTCGAAAGCACTTGCCTCATGATTTACAGACATGTATCTGCTGCCAGGTGGAGGGACCAGCATAAATCACTGTTCTCCAGACCTGCTGCATTGTACCTGGCCCAGATAGATTGGGGGGGAGGGGGGGGCAGCATTGCTATGAAGGCAGTATAAAGGCACTGCATGTGACAGCACCACACAATAAAAATACTGAGCCCCCAGCCTAGGCACACAATGGAAATGCCAGTTCCACCCCTAGGAAGGGGCTGTCAGCCCAGTGACAGTTACTGAGCCTCCCTTACCAGCTCCTGAGGGGAAGGGTCTTCTCATGTGGACGCCAGTCTGAGCTTTGGATATAATAATAATAATGGCAATTTTATTTTTATAGTGCTCCCTCCGCCCGCCCCCCGCAATAAATGACGCTTGGAGCGCTTCACAGTATATAAATACAATAAAAATGTTAAATCAATTTAAAATATAAGTCCATTTAAAAGCGGTTAAAAAGGGGAAGGTAAGCAGGAAGAACAAATCAGAACCAACAACAAGCTGGGCAGTTCCAGACCCCATGCACAGATCTACTTCACTAGCAGCCTACCTCCCTTTAGTGAAATGTGTGAAACTAAGTCAGGCTCTTATTAAATATGGAGTCTGTGACCACAAACTAGGGGTGCAGGTCAGCAGACATAAAGCACAGCTTGCACCCAGAGAGCAGCCTCTACACAGAAGACAGAGAAACACCATCTACCACAATGTCCCAAATATGAGGAAGTGCATGGAAGATACTTCCTCATGTTATCAGGGATCAGGAAAGCCATCTCACCCAAAAAAGATGAGATGAGAACAGTCTCTGTTCCTTACAGAAACTCCCCAAAACACGGTTAACAAAAGAAAAAGGTCAACACCTTGTGTGGTTTATTATGGTTAAAACTTGAGTCCATGAGGTAAGAACCCTGCATCCCAGTGCTAGCCATGGGGCAACATTAGCAACAGGATCCACTCCTGTGATCATGATGGGGATCTCCTCAGCCACAAGAGAAACCTGGGAGGGACAATCCTATTCTTACAGCTTGGCAACTCTTATCTGGCTCATCCCACCAATAAAGTCTCACTGCACTGAACTGAAAATTGTACAGGTGCCACTGCAGGGAGGGGCTCGATCCCATAATGGCCGGTGAAGACTTCAGAGTAGATGGGAAGGTGAACCTCTTGACAACAACGACGGTCCTGGCAACCATGTTATCAGCTGTGTATCTACAAGCCTGGCTTACATGACATGTACCAAAACATGTTGCAGTGACTCTCAAGAACTCTGATTCAAGGAAGGGAGGTAGGGTAGGGAAATCTGTTATTATTGCATCTTAAAGCGACCCTCCCTGCAGTACTGTAAGGCACATGCACCATCTAATCAGGGAGCTCAAACATTCTGCCTGCATGACCCCACTTTGAGACAATCCCAGTAGCCCAGACAGCAAATGAGCTAGTTTAGCCTAGTGGCTAAGGTGCTGGGCTTGTACATCAGAGATCAGGCTTCAAATCCTGACTTAGCTATGAATTTGCAGCATGGCCTTGGGCAAGCTGCTCTCTCTCTTTCGGTTTCCCAACTGCAAAATGGGAACGTACATACCTCTGTTTCTCCCTATGTTCGTCTCCATCCTAGATTGTAAGCCTCTAATTACAAACTCTTCAGCACCAAGGTACATTGTTAGTGCTATATAAGTGATTAATAATAATCTGAATCCTGATTCCCCCCCACATCCCATCTGCATATGATGCAATCCTACTTGGGGTTACACCCCATGGTCTGGGAAAATAGAGGTTACCTACCAGTAACTCTGTTCTTCGAGAGAGCTCCGTGTATTCTCACTCTTGGGATTCACTTCCTGCTTCAAAACCTCTTGTCAGCAGTATCCAGGCAGAATATGCCTGGAAAAGACTAGAACATGGTGAGGGCTCCGCCCCTCCATCCCCCTCCCATCCTGAGAAAAGTGCAGGCCCGCATCACGAGGGATGGGCTAGTATAAATAGGGGGAGGAGCCCTCACCGCCTCAGTTCCTTCCAACCCCGGTCCGGAAGACCCCAGCAATGTCCATCCGAGATGGAGGGGAAGGAGGGCGGGATGTGAGAATACGTGGAGCTCTCTCGAAGAACAGAGTTACTGGTAAGTAACCTCTATTTCTTCTTCAAGGATCTCAGCGATTCTCACTCTTGGGAGAGTAATAAGCAGTTGTAACACCTACCTCTAGGAGGAGGGAGTCGAGGAAGTCAATCAAACAGCTAATTCAGAACCGCCTTTCCCACCTGGGAGTCCGATCTGGCTGCAAGGCCCAATGAGTAGTGCTTAGTAAAAATATGCACTGAAACCCATGTGGCAGCCCTACATATGTCCGGGATCGGAATCCCATGGAAATTAGGAAGAGACGTAGCGGTAGCTCGGGTAGAGTGTGCTCTTAGGCCCAGGGGTGGAGCTTTGTTTGGTAAAGCGTAACATTTCTGTATGCATAGGATAATCCATTTGGAAAGCCGTTGTGAGGAGATCTTAACCCCAATCTTCTGACCTCCAAAAGATATAAACAGTGAGTCGCATGCCCTAATGCCCCTGGTTCGGTCAACGTAGAAAGCTAACGCTCTCTTGACGTCCAAAGCGTGAAGCGTTCGTTCTGCGTGAGACGCATGAGGCTTTGGAAAGAATACTGGTAATGAGATTGTCTGGTTAAGGTGAGAAGGAGAAACTACCTTCGGTACAAAGGCAGGATCAGTTCTCAGATCGACCGTATCCCTATGAAACAAGGTATAGGGGGGAGAGGCTCTAAGGGCAGTCAATTCGCTCACTCTACATGAGGAGGTGATTGCTATCAGAAAAACAGTCTTGATGGATAGATTCTCCATGGTACATGAGATCATAGGTTCAAAGGGAGGGACCATCAGTTTTGATAATACAAGATTCAAGTCCCACTGGGGGTTTGGTTGCAACCTTGGTGGGAACGTGTTCACCAATCCTTTCCAGAAAGATCTCATCAGTAAGTGTGAAAACAATGTTTCCTGTCCTTCTGGTTGTAGGCGTGACGGCAGCGCCGCCAGGTGTACTTTTATGGATGGAATAGAGAGGGACGATTTCTGCAAAGTTAGAAAGTACATAAACACGTGGTTCATGTTTAGTGTATGTAGGGAGATGGAATGCGACACGCACCACTTGGAGAAGCGCAACCACTTAGCCTTGTAACACTTGCGAGTAGAAAGACGTCGAGAGTTTAACATAATCGCCTAAACCTCAGGTGGTACATTCCCTACGAGGGAAGGATCAACCATGTGGAGAGATGGAGCATCTGCAAATCATGGTGCAGGATTGTCCCCTGAAGTCATGACAGAAGACTGGGTATAAGTGGAAGGGTTTTGACACATGATGCCATTGCTTGTAGTGTTTGGAACCAGGTTTGGCAGGGCCAAAAGAGTGCAATCAGGATTAGATGAGCTCTGTCCATTCTGGCTTTGCATAGAACTCTGTGTAGAAGAGGGACTGGAGGAAAAGCATAAAGGAAGGCCCCGTACCAGGAGATCGCAAAGGCGTCTGATATTGATCCTGGGGTCAGCCCTGCGCGACTGCAGAATTCGGGCAGTTTCACGTTCTCTTGAGACACGAAGAGGCCTATTACTGGTGTCCCCCACTCTTGAAAGATGTTTTGCAAGACCATCTCGTTCACTGACCATTCGTGCTGGTCTGACATCTTGCGGCTGAGAAGATCTGCCACTGAGTTGTCGTGACCTGCCAGGTGAATTGCTTGAATGTGTATCTTGTGCTCAATACACCAATGGCAGATGGCCTCTGCCTCCATGGATAGGCGTGTGGACCTTGCTGTGCCTTGTTTGTTCACATACCACATAGCTGTGGTGTTGTCTGTTATAATTAGCACACTTTTTTCTTTGATGTGGGATAGTAAAGCCTTCAGAGCCCAGCGTATGGCCCTGAGTTCCAACAGGTTGATGTGTAACTCTGTTTCTTCTGTAGACCACAGACCGTGCACCTGCATGTCGTCCATGTGGGCACCCCATCTGCTCAGAGAGGCATCCGTGGTGATCGATGTATGGATGTTTGGAGGATCAAAGGGCATCCCTTTGATGACCTCGTCTCTGTCCCTCCAACACAACAGATTTTTGTGAACTCTCTGCGGCACTGTCAACTTCATGTTGAGTGGTTGGAGAGTTGGGGTATAATTCTGCACTAACCATTGTTGAAGATGCCTGATGTGAAGACGTGCATATGGTGTCACCATTGTAGTGGATGCCATCAATCCTTGTAAATGAAGGAAGTAGTGTACAGATCTGGTCGGTCAAGATTGAAGACCATCCAGAGCACGCCCTATGGGGAGGAATCTGTCTGTTGGTAGGTATGCTTTTGCCTAGCAGGCGTCTAGTATTGCCCCTATAAAGGGTAGGTGCTGGGAGGGGCGTAGATGTGATTTGGATAGATTGATGAGAAAACCTAGGTCCTTGAGCAATGACATTGTCAATCACAGATGTCTCTGAAGCTCGTGCTGCGATGCGGCTGCAATCAGCCAGTCGTCTAGATGAAGGAATAATCTGATTTATAGTCGTCGGAGATGAGCGGCCACCACTGCGACACATTTGGTGAAGACACGTAGGGCCGTAAACCGTCCGAATGGAAGGACCTTGTATTGGAACTGTAGGTTTCCTGCAACAAAACGTAAGTATTTGCGATGAGATGGGTGCATGGAAATATGGAAAAATGCATCCTGTAGATCAAGGGAAGCTAACCAGTCACCTTGTTGAAGACTCATAAAGATAATGGGTAGGGAAGTCATATGATACTTAAATTTACAGACAAACTTATTAAGTTGTCTAAGGTCTAGGATCAGGCAAAAACCCTTGTCCTTTTTGGGAACCACAAAAAATCTAGAGTAAAAACCAGTATTAAGCTCAGACTTGGGAACCGGTTCAGTGGCTCCTTTCTGGAGAAGTTTCTGTATTTCAACTAGTATTTGAGTTGAGGGAGGGGGCCCCCTGGGGGGGCGGGAAGAGGAGGGAGGGAGGGAACGGAACTGGATGGCATAGCTGAATTGGATAATCTCCCTGACCCAGCGGTCAGTGGAGATGGCTTCCCATTGGTGTAGAAAGGGCAATATCAAGATTTCATTAAAAGCGGGACTTCGCCTGCTGTCCCAAGGACGAGTTGGAGGAGGCTTTGCCACGACCTCTCTGTCTATTAAAGGCCTTGCGCTGCTGGGAGCCTTGTGGTTGGTGGTACTGAAAAGGAGTCTGTTGTTGGAACCGCTTTCCAGCATTGTAGTTATACGAGGGGTAGGTGGGTCTTCTGGGGGAGAAAGCATGAGGATTTGGGGTAGGATAGGATTTTTTACGGATGGTGCATATAATCCCGTAGACCTAGCCGTCTGATTCATTTCTTTGATCTTTTTTAGGGTGTTGTCTGTAGACGCGGCGAAGAGCCCTTCACAGTTAAAAGGTAAGTCCTCTATTCTGGTTTTATTTTCTTGCGTCAGTGCAGTGGAGCGAAGCCAAGCATGCCTGCGGAGTGCGATGGCGGACGCCATACCTTGGGCATTGGCATCAGCTATATGCATGTTTGCAGTCAGCTGAAATTGAGCCATTTGCATGCCCTCTTTTTGGAGGGCCGCTATTTGGTTCGGGTCTGTGGTGCTGCTAAGCCGTGACCATAACAAGTGCTGGTAGCCACACATTGCCAAGGCATAGTTGGTTATTCTAAACGACAGGGAGTCTGAGGAAAACATGTTCCTTCCTAATACGTCTAATCTCCTTCCCTCCCTCTCCGATGAAGACGTCTGCACACACCCCGCTCAGGATTTTACCGATGCTGCAGCAATCACAAGAGAATTGGGGGGTGGATGTTTGTGGAATATCTGCACCCCTTCTTTGGGGACAGTGTATAAGGAGTACGCTAACTTATTAGTGGGTGTCACAAATGCAGGTTTGCTCCAAATGGCTGAGGCAGGTTCCATCAGCTGTTCTAACAGCGGTAGCATTATGTGGCCCGACTCACCTGCTCCTAGGATCCCAAATATTGGCCCAGTTTGGGACTTTTTTTGACTACCCTGGTGGGGAGTTTAGAGAGAGAGGATGCCATCCTCCGTAGCATCGTCTGAAAGGCCTTGGAGTCCTCAGTTGCCAAGGATAGATTTGGATCCGATATGGCATTGGGGGGGGAGGGGAGAGAGATTGTTTCATCTTCCTCCAGAGATGGTGAGGATGAGGAAGATGACCGGAGATGCGAATCTCCCTGGGGAGGTTACTGTAGCCGGAGCCGGTACCGACGGCACCGCTTCATCCCTTGGGTTCCCCAATAGTGAGGTTACCAATTCTGTGGCCCCAGAGGATGCTAACCTTTTGTCTCGTGTGTATTTTCATGGTTGCGTAGCTACAGCCTCCGGTGGAGCCGACGTATGGTGTCTAGTGTCAGCGGTACCGGTGTTCTGGAGGGTCGGTGCCGAGCCCACATCTGAAGGTGGAGGGCGGGAGATAGTTGCTGTCGGTACCGCCCTTGGTGGGAGCGGAGGCACGTAGGGATGCTCCAGTCCTGAGCGTGTCGAAGTCTGCCCGTGCCGGGTAGGGCGACGGGCTTTGGGATCGGTAACCTTGAGTGTAGGCATAATCATAACATCTGTCCCTAGGGTTGTAGGGTGAGCAGCATGAGCATGGTGAGTGGGACCTGCGTTCCCGGTAGTACCTCAGCGGGGTTCCGCATTCGTCCCGGTACCGTGGGAATCTCAACCTTGAGTGGTAGTGTCTATGTGATTGGGAGCGTGTGTCCGTGGGTACCGAGGTTGGCAGTGTGAGCAGCAGGGGAGGAACGGCCCATGCAGGCAGTGCCGCTGGTTGCGGAGGCTGCAGTTGCGGTGCCACACTCATCAGTCCCGACGGGGTTAATTCCCTTTGTGCATGCTGTAGTTGGGGAGCCGCCGCGTCCCCTGTGTCAGCCCGTTCCGACAGGTCCCATGTAGAGCTCTTCTTTCTTTTCTTCTTCTTTTTCCCTTCTGCCCGCCTGGTACCCCGTTCCGCGGAGCGGGTGGTGCCGTGCGCACGGGGAACCTCGGTACCGCTCTCTGCTGGACGGGCAGTACTGGGGCTGCGGGAGCTTTCCTTAGGCGGGGAAGGTACCGTAGGTCTCGGTTCCGGTAGGGATCTGTTGGGACCGGGTCGTGCCGGTTCCATTGGTGCCTTCTGCACAGGCTCCAATGCCGATGCCGTAGAGTGCCAGGTGCGGAGCCTAAGAGGTCTCTCTTCTCCACCCTCTAGTGCCCTTTTTGTCAGTATATCCTGCAGGCGAAGTGCCCTGGCGCGTTTAGTCCTGTTCGATAGCACTGAACAAGCTCTGCAGGTCTGAGTATTATGGGCTTCGCCCAAACAGGCTAGACAGCGAGTGTGTTGATCGCTGATTGATAGAGTAGCGGGGCAGGAGCCACACCTTTTAAAGCCTGGTTGTTTGGGTATTTCCAATCACCCTGAAGGGCGGATCGTGCCCGGGGGAATAGACCCTGCGGGCTAGGGCAGCACTCAATAACTCACAGAAATTCTTCTTCTTTCTTTCAGGTTTACCACTGACCAGCGCTGAATGGCTGGGGGTTGGAAGGAACTGAGATGGTGAGGGCTCCTCCCCCTATTTATACTAACCCATCCCTCGTGATGCGGGCCCGTGCTTTTCTCAGGATGGGAGGGGGATGGAGGGGTGGAGCCCTCACCATGTTCTAGTCTTTTCCAGGCATATTCTGCCTGGATACTGCTGACAAGAGGTTTTCCGGTACCTGCGAAGCAGGAAGTGAATCCCAGATCACGGAGATCCTCGAAGAAGAACTCAGAGTTAAGCCCTACAAGGTCTAGGGATCTTGGCTGAATCAGAGGACTGTACAATTGGAAGGGAACTCAAGGGCCATCCCATTCAACCCCCTGCTCCAAAACAAGATGTCCTACAGTCTCATGGACAGATGCTTCTTCAGTCAGTTTTGGTGGGGGTACTCAAGTGGCCCCTGGTGCATGGCGACATCATTAAATATCATCACCATAGCAGAAGGCATCTCTGAGCCTCATTCAGGCTTCATCCTTCACAGTCCCTGCCATGGTGCTATCTCCAATAAGTGAATTTTCTTGTACCTAGGGCTGCCACCTGGGGTGGTTTTTTACCTGATACTCCCATAGGCCAAAATGGAAGTGTCACGTAAAAAAAAGACTAAAAGGTGGCAAACCCACTTGTACCTTCAGGGGGAGAAACTGCTGGGTGCTAAAAGGTCTGTTAACTAAACACCAGAACCAGTGGCTGGGTATGAAATTAACAGGGGCATAGCTATAATAGGGGCAGCTGCACTGGGGCAAGGAAAAGAGACTGTATGACACATGTAGAATGCATGTGCCCACTGGAGAGGAGTGCCATTCCCATCCAGCTATACCCCGGAAAACAAGGCATCAAGGAAGGGCGATTACACGCTGGGGCCCGTCGAACGGCCCATTGAACAGCACGTGAATGCTCATTCAGCATCATCTCCACGGTCACTTACGGCCTTACAACCGAGATGGGTCTCCGACTAAGTCGGAGCCAGCTGGCCTCTGGGTGGGATTTGGGCAGCCCCATTGTAGTGAGAGCCCAGACTGGGTTTTGCTTTAACAGGCCATGGTCCTTGAGCAGCAGGAGGGCTGATGTTTCCCGACAGGGTGTGGAAGAAGGTTGCTCTGGGGCTGTAGGTGTTGCATCTGCTAGCTTGCGTCAGCAGGTAATTGTACTGCTCAGCTAACAGCTCCTCGCATCAGAAGTCCAGTCTCTTGTTCTGTAGCTTTAGCCAGGTGGTTCTCCCCCTACAGGGTTGCGAGAAGGTTTTGGGGGGGAAACGTGGAGGGTCTCTTCTATTCTGTGTCTATCCCTCTTGGTTGCAAAGAGAACATGGCTGAACATAAAGGGATGCAGAGACACCTGCCTGAATCTTCAGGCAGATTGCCAGACAGCTCAGATGGGTGCAAACCGTCCTGCTAATCTCAACCCAGGGCTTGCTAGACTGATCCTGGGACTTCAGAATCTGGTTTGTCTCCGTGAGATTGCAAAATGGCTTCTTAGTTGGTGATGCCACACTCTCAGAGGGGACACAAAAAGAAGCTAGTGAGCACAATCCAGTGTTGTAAAGAGGATGGGGGGCAGTGTGGGTAGTTGACTTGGAGGATCAGAGGGCCCCAGGGTGAAAGAGACTGAGAAACCTCTGACCTGGAGAGCTTCCCTCCTAAACGTTCCTTTCTCAGATTGCCCATAATCCTTCACTGTCGCTCAGCCTCTTAGCTTGATTTTTTCTGACCCTCTGCCGGTTTTTGCCAAATGCTGCTTTTCACAGGTCTGTAAACTTTCCAGAAAGCAGGGAGAAGATGCAGACCCGTGGGCAGGGCGGCTGGTTATGCAGCCAGGTAGAGACTATGGGAAGCAGAGAAGGAGATGTGCATTGACCTGCAGATGGGGAAGGGGGGGAGAGATTAGAGAGATGTGGGTAGATTGCAATTAGATTCCACTGCCCCAAAACCACGGGTTGGCCGAGCCTCTAAGTTGTAGCACCCCCTCGCCCCAGGAGCAAGCAGCTGAGCCAAGAGAGAGTGTGCCAGGCCTCCATTCATCCCAGCAAGTCTCTCCTTACTAGTCTATTACACGTTGGCGGCCGCTGGTTACCATAGCAATTATAACAAACAATGTGGGGATGGAAAACCGCCCTCGTTACCATTGATTGCCACTGGCCAAGCTGATTAAGAATTAACAAGACAAAGCCCGCAGATTGAAGCGGTGGCAGTGATCAGGTTTAAAGTATGCAGATTAGGGCCAGGATTAGCTGGCCCAAATCAAGAGCCCTCTGCAGAATGTCTTTTAGCCTCCACAGAGAGAGAAACCCACCAGCGGTGAGCGCGCAATCTGGCTATTAATAACCTAAATTGCGGCTGCCGATAACACTAATTAAATTCATTTATTCATTAAAGTATAATGCATTCTGTGAGCTGGCCTTCCCCCAGCATGACAGTGGGGGATGAGAATGGACAGCATCTTACTGGGCAGAGCGAGAGGGCATTCGCCGAGGCCCAAAGGACTGCGACAAAAAACAGCTCTGAATTACCACAGTCCCTCCCTGAAATAGCTTGGCAGAGAGTGGGCTGTTGCTCCTGGCAACGAGATCTAGGGTAGCGCAGGACACACTGCCCCCTTCCCTGTCCAGTTGCCAAGGATGATACTGTCCCACTCTTAAGAGAGATTCTCAAACTGGGCCCAGCTAGACTTGGTGTAGTCTGATAGTCAAATTCTGTTGTTGTTGTTGTTTTAATTAACTCATCCATTCAAATAACATACCCTGTGTCGTGTGGCAAAACCAGCCACAAGTTACAGAATATAATGGACTTTCAAATATAAGCAAAGATGGGTTTATCAAAAAAAGTTCCCCACACCCTGTCTAAGCTTCACAAAGGCAGCCTGCTGATGGGACGTGAATGATAACTGCAATTAATATTCAAATCACTTCCAGTGTCCATATCAACGCTCCGCTTAGCAGATGGATCCATTAGAGATGGCATTGGAAAATGCCACTGGCAGTACATGTCGATGACATCATCAGGTAAGGCCTGTAGCAGAGTTTACATCCAGGGCCTGGAGCTCTGAGGTTAGGTACAGCTCCATACCTTCCAATATTACCTTTTTGACCTGGTACAGTAATGGGTTTTATTATCTTGTCCTGTGCTCCCAGCAGTGTAAGGTTTGTACTGAGTTCAACAGATAAAGGGGGTCATTAACATTTCATAAATCTATCAGGAGGAAGAGCTGTGATTCCCTTGCCAAAGTTAACAGCCCTGACTGCTGTTACTATTTATTTACTGCTGGGGGCTGGGGTACCTTTTTTCCCCAAGCACAGGATAAGCACTGCTATCAAAGAGTGAAACCAAATGTGCAGCCGGAGCGCACGGGAGGGGAGGCCGTACCTGGCGGGGTCAGGTTGGGGCACGGAACTGACATGCACCCGACCAGGCTAACTGGGGAGCACTTCCCTGCCCCCCCCCAACCTGAGTGGAGGAACGGAACAAATGTGCGACTGGGTCACCCGGCCCCAGCACTCCACCCCCTGCCATGATGGGCAGCCGTGGCAGCTGGCAGTGGAGGCTCCTGCGCTGCAGCAGGGACGGTGGTGCAAACAAACGTGTGGGCCCTCGGCCCAGGTCAGGGATCATCCACGGGACTACATCCGGGCCAGCCGTCTACCCAAGCCAGGGCAGCAGCAGCTGGGCCCACACCTGGCGGCCCAGAAGCTGACGTGACGGTGAGTCCCCGGCCCAGGTGGGCCATAGCAGACTCTGGTCATGTTTGGTTTTGCCTAGTGAATCACCCAGGTAGGAGGGAGCTTTGTGACTCGGATCAAGATGAAAGTTAAAAAAAACGTACGGGAGTACGTGTGTTTGTGAGAGATTATTCTTTAGCGCGCTGAAAGGGACTGTCACTGCTTCCACCGGTCACCCCCTGAGTGACTTTAAGATGCAAAACTTTACAGCCAAAGTCAATGCACACATTTGAGAATTTGGAGTAACTTGAACCATCAGTCCTGCACATACAAACACACATGTACACAGAACCTCGCACGCAGACATCCTTTTCCCCCCAGCTCAGCCCCAAAGTTCATACACATATGCAAATTAGGGGCAACATGAAATGGCCCTATTTTTTCTCTGTGAAAGGTTGGGAGGGTATGCAGCTCTAGCCCCTGCTTCTGAGCCCAAAGATTCACCTCAGTTGCCAACACTGAGCCCCCAGCAGAAGGCGAGACCCTTCTGGAAGGTCCATCTGCACGAGCCCATGGGAGTGTCTGTTGACTGAGCAGCACAGAAACAACATTTCTGTCCCAGTCCAGAAGCCTGCTCGCTCTGGCTCTTCACTGCCGTGCGCATTGCACTCTGTCACTCCTAGGGCCAGTGGGGTCTGCACAGGCCAGGCCTCAGGTGCCACCCTCACCCACCCCAGAGCTTCTTGCATCCTAAACCGTCTTTACCCTTTCTCCCGTGCTGCCCCCTATGCCTGGAACTCTCTCCCTGAACGCATTTGTTCTCCTCCCTCCCAACTTTCAAATCTCTTCTAAAAACCTCTTTCTTCCGTCAGGCTTTCCCTAGCGCCTCCCACACGCTGCTCATTAACACTCCCTTTACTGTCCTTTCACTTGGGGTCCCCTGCTTGCCTGTAACCCAGCCCAGCATATGGATCTACAAATTCTCAACTTCATGAATGTATTCCTGTCTCTCCCTTGTCCACCTTAGAAAATACAGCAAACACAGGTTCCTGTCCTTAAGCATCAGCTACTACTCCTATACAGCCCATAAAGCTTATACTTGTTTTCAAGGTGGCCCACAAGAGAGAAAGCAATTCCCTGCCCTTGTACTACAGGTTCCAGCTGGGGTGATGCGCCCTCAAATCTTTGCTGGGCTGGGAACGGCAGCCTCCCTGAGTTTCATGATGGAGAGCAAGTGCTCCACGAACAGTACATGCTTGCTGCCCTAGGCGCGTGGTAACAGGGAAGACTTGCGGCACGCCTTCCATTTGTGTATACTGTCTCCCATGTAAGAAATCCGTGGCTTCCCAGCCAATTAGTCCATACAGGTAAATACAAGTGAACTAAGTGGATTAGCATATCTCAGGCAGGTAGCATCAGCGGCTGTAGCTGCGCAGAGCAGGGTGGAGGGAGTGTTGAGACAGCAAGAGAAACAACGGAACCCACACGGAGGTGCGGACTGCCGACACTTTATTGGGGAGGGGGTTTAAAGGCTGCAGATAAACTGAAAAGAGGCAGCGGCATAGCTACCATGGAGTGAGGGCGGGCTCAGTTAAGCTCCTGTCCTGGACTCTCGGGGGGCCCTTTGCAAGAGGCCTGAGCACCACTAGGAAATGTTCAGAGTGGGCAGGGAAGGGAATGAAGCAAACATTCTGCCCTCACCCACTCTGGAAATTTCCTAGTGGTGCTCAGGCCACTTTCAAAAGTCCCCCCCAGAGTCCAGGTTCTAGGCACAGCTGAGTCCCCTCACTCAATGGCCTCACCAAGAAGGAAGTGTTCAGAGTGGGCAGAGGTGGGGTGCTGGCCCAGCCAACTCTTTCAATTCACTTGCTGATGGGGTTGCTGCTACTCCAAGGGGGCTCGCTGGGAGCTAGCGCGGGTGGGACCACCTTTGTGTGAGGAAGCCGTGCTTGGAGCCCCTTTGGATGGGTGACCGCTTAGCAAGATCCTGTCCCCTTGCCCTTAAGGGCACTCATACGTGGGACATGAGCCTGGGCCCCCTGAAAGCACTGCTAGTTGGTTTTACTTGTTTAGTTGGTTTTACTTAGCTCCCAACTAAGTTGCCTCCTCCCCAACTCTTTTCCACTTAACACCAAGCCTTTTCCACTTAACATCAAGCCTCTCTTGCACTTACTCTTGCTGGCATCACCTACCTCGTTTAGTTAAGAAATCACATGAATTATTTACACCTGGGTAAGATCTCTCTGTCCACAGTACCTCCTGCTAGCAGCGTGACGCGGGGCTCCGTTACCAACCCATGAAACCCTATCCCTGGGCGCCGTACAGGACACAGGAGTAGCTTGGGGGTCTGAGAGCGTGGAATGGCAATGTTCACAGGATTTAACTTTGTGTGCATGCACTGTGCTGAATGTGCTGTCTGCGGCAGGCCCGTAGCTGGGAGGTCCACGCTGGAGGGGAGGCAGGCAAACTGCAGCACAAGGTGGGGGAGGCGAGGGGGCGATTTCTTCAGACGGAAAAAAGCTGGAACACATCTAATTTCTATAGAGAGGGCAAAAAATGTACAGGGGGGGGGAGGAGTTCCCCTCCCTTATTATTAATTATTTACATAGCACAAAAAGTGTACCTGTCACTGCACAATCATTAATTAGAGACAGGTCCTTGACTGCAACTACTAATAATTTCTATAGCGCTACTAGGTGTACACAGTGCTTTACAGCCACAGATTTTCAAAGACACATTCCTGTCCAGTGGGCTTACAATCTAAGATAGACAAGGTTGAGGGGAATACAGGGACGGATGGACAGACAGACAGACACGCGCCCATTTTACAGATGGGGAACTGAGGCTGAGAAGTTGTGACTTGCCCAAGGCCACCCAGTGAGGTCGTGGCAAGAGGGTGGGCAGGGCTGGCCCCAGGGTTTGTGAGGCCATGTGTGAAGTCTTGGTGCAAGGCCTAATTTGCATGATTAGGCCCCAACTAATTATGCAAATTTGTAAATTTACATAAAATTTATTCCTTCTGGACAGGAAGGATTCCCATTCTCCACCCCTCTGAGCAGCCATGGAGAAGCATGGCCTCCCCATGCTTCTCCCTCACACCCCTGGTTTGGCACCTCTTGGCTGCCTTACCTGGCACTCAGTTGAGCGGCCATAGACAAGCACGGCCTCCAAATGCTTCCCACACCTCCCCAGCCGAGCGTCTATGACCACTCCCCAGGAGTGGTTCCATTGCAGGGGCAGCCGGGCGGGCAGTGAGGCAGGCACACAGAGACGGACTGCGTCCACTGCCTTACTGGAGGAGGGTGGATGAGCTTAGTCAGCCTGGCCTCCAGGACCTGTTGCTTCTTGGTGCAGCCTGTGCCTTGTGCACGCATGCGGTGCAACTGGTCCAGAGGCGCTGTTATCTAACACACAAGATACCCAAAATGTAGCCAGCCTATTAAGCGCATTATGCCATGAAAAGAATTATATATAATATATATATAAAAAAAACCAGTTCACTTGTGCCCTCAATCAATTCACACTGCCCCTACCCCATAACCAGTTCATTTGTGCCCCCGTCCCCCATATAATCTATTCACGCTGCCCCCACCCATAACCAGTTCATTTGTGCCCCTGTCCCCCATATAATCTATTCACACTGCCCCCCACCCATAACCAGTTCCTTTGCGCTCCTGGGGCAGCATGAATTGATTATATGGGGGGCGCAAATGAACTGGTTATGGGGAGGGGGTTTAAAGACAGTATTCCTGTTAGAAATAACTTCATTAAGAAGAGTTAGTGAAATAGCAGCCATAATCTCAGAACTGTATTTGCAGATTTTCCAAGACAGAATAGATATTGCTTTACATCCTAAATTCCTACCTAAGATAGTATAAGTGAGACAGTTGTGAGAATGTGGCCCTTTTTACACGGGCCTCTCCCACCCACGGACACGCAGCTTTCTGTGTATTCATGGGTGGGGGAGCCCCATGTGAATGATGCGGCACACGCACCCATGGTGAGTGGGGGTGCGTGCGTACGTGTGCTCACCTAACACACATCCCCACTCATCCCCCACGCATGGAGCAACCAGGGGAAATGGCAGTTACTCCATGGGTGCGGATGAGTGGGGGGGTGAGTGTGCACGCATTGCCCACATACTGGCATGCCCACGGACACCCCCCACCGGGCAGAGCCATGTAAGAACAGACTTTGAGGAGCCACTCGAAGAAGAACAGAAGGCTGCTGCCTTGTAAACAAGGTTCTTCGAAATGGCTTTAAACATTCTCACAACACCCACCCTTCCAGCCCCGCATGGAATTTCTTTCTTATATTCCTAGAAAGGGTTGGAAGGCAGTGTCATTCTGAGGGGGGGGGGAAGAGCGCTTTTTATACTAGAGGAGCTCAAGACCATCAGGTGGTCTACTATTTGAATAGGGTGAGCGTGCACAACCCAGTTGTGAGAATGTTGGGAGCCATCTCGAAGAACCTCTGATCACGCACCCGGGGAGGAGTTGTTTGTAAACAAACAGCTTTATCTCCCAGTCCGATCAGTGTCCTGGTGTCCCGCTGCTGCTGCTGTGTTGCTACTAGCAGGCAGAGGCAGGTGAGGGATGGGGACCAGAGGCAGGGAGGGTAGGCAGAAGAACTTACTGGGGGAGAAGCTGACTGCAAACTGCAGCCTGCCACCCAGCCAGAGAAGCACACGTGGCACACGTGGATGGGATTTGAACCCTGACTTCCCATGTCCAAATCCAGCACCTTATCCACTACCTCCCATTGTCACCAATAGGGAAAATGCAGCAAGCATGTGTCCCTGCTTAAGGGGTGTGATCAGGATGGGGACAGGAAGGAGAGAGTGCTTCCATAGATGCACCATGGATCTATGTGCCACGTGGATCCATCCCCATCCTTGTGTGCATGCCCTCATCTCTGCTCCCTTCCCTTGAGCTCTATCTTTCAGTGCTGGAGGACAGAGCTTGGATCCATGAGCCAAATCCAGGAACTGGAAAGGGGCCAATAACCACTAATCCCAGTGGCCATAGATGGGCCTTCTTCCTTCCATGAACCTGGGATGTCATGCTCCAAAACAGACAAAAACCAGTCACGGGCTGGATTTGGCACTGCTTTAGTGCATGAAATCCCAGGTTCATGGAAGGAAGAAGGCTCATCCATGGCCATTATTAGCCAAGTTGGCCAGAGAAGAATGAGCAGGAGGCTGTGAGAAGAAGCTGATATGAGCCCTGTCGTAGATTGCGGCTTTTACCCGGATGGAGGACACCATCTTTGCTGGGGGTTTGGTGTTTAAAAGGGACAGAGGGGCATCCTTTACATTTGTCTCTCTGGTTTGCTACACAGCTCAGGAGCTAGGATGTTAATTTCACCTGTGCAGGTAGCATTCTGTCCCAGACCAGAAGGCATAGTGTTTGGAGGCTGGCTTAGATGCCAGTTCTTCTGAAATGACACATGCCAGAAGCAGCCAGAAATTTCCCCATTGCAGTGTGGGAACAGACCTCTTTCCTCATTTTCTGTGGGGACCTAGCAAGCTGGGATGGGCCTGTCCCTTTAAGAATGCCCCCGTGCAGAGCCCTGGTTCTAGATCAGAGTTGGGCAACGTGTGGCTCTTGGCCAGGACAGGGGCTGGGTCCTGTACTGTCTTAATGGTTCTGTGTCTTACTTCATCGCCCCCGAGTCTCAGCAGCTGAAATACAGCTGCTCCTCAGAATCTCAGCAGCCAGGTCTGCAGAGTGACAAAGGAGAGGTCTGTGCCCATGGGCGGTGTGTGTGTGTGTAAAGGAAGACTCTCTGCCATAGGAAGACTTTGGTACGCCGCTCTTGGGAATGGGATCTTTGCCCACCTGTTCTAGGTATTCCACACACAGCCTTTCATCGGGGCCTGGAAGAGGCAGAGCCAGCCTGGCTCCCCAGCCCTACACACTAGGGTCAGTTCCAGAGCAGTGGAGGTTGTGCACAGGCATCCCCAATGCATCGAGTCCATGAATAAACTTGAAATGACAAAGAGAAGCATTTGAACAAAGTATGGGCCTGTGGCAGAGTGAGGTCACCGAGACCTCAAAATGGCCATGGGCACATATGGTACCCATGCAGGCCCTGCAACATGTATTTTGCATAAGTGGCCTGGAAAAATATACCTAAAGGTGGCAACCCTATGTTGCTGCGCCACAGCGATGGGCCCCCAGGTATGTGGGCTCAGGTGAAGCTGTACTGTCAGATATGCTTGTTTGCAACATCCTTGCTTCTCCCTTTGGTGGAGCCCTGCTAGCAGCTAATCGCTCATCTCTCCCCAAATTCTAGGGAACCTGAGGGTTTGTCCTGCCCTCCCTGACTGGCCTGCCAAATTCAGTGCCCTGCTCGATGCACTAGTCTGGGCCCAATTCACAGAAGAGATCATCCCGCCAAATAAATCAACTGCCACCTCAAGAAAAACATAAACCTCAAGAGCAGGGCACC
>QEPC01004358.1:2157234-2170054 GCA_003113815.1 Sphenodon punctatus | reverse complement strand
GGGGGGGGGGGGGGTGTCTGATACTGTCCCCTTCTGTAGGAAGGCGTTGACAACCGCAGCCAACAATGGCCCCAACATCTCCTGGACGGCTTTCACCAGCCAAGACGGGCAAGGATCTAGTTCACAACTGGTTGCCCTCACCACCCCAAGCACATCAGTGGGTGACACCAATTGAAACCAATCCAAACAAACAGGACAGGACCAAGCTTCCATAACCCCAAACTCTGACTCTGCAGTTGAAATGACAGCGCCCAAGTTGTGGTGAATACGAGCAATTTTGTCTGCAAAGTAATTAATACAAACATCACAGCGGGCATTAGATGACTCCATTTCCTGACAGACAGAGGCCGGGTTAACCAGGACCCTCACCACCTGGAGCAGATCCACTGGATGAGACTCTGCAGATGCTAGGATAGCAGAGAAGAAAGCTTTTTCTTCGCCGCCATCACAGCCACAACATAGTTTTTCAAAAACGATCTATGCTGCAGTTGGTCAGCTTCAGTGCAAGTCGAGCGCCACTTGAGCTCTAACCGCCTACTCTCCTGCTTCAACCATACGTCCTGTACATACCAAGGGGGACCTGTGCTGACAAAGCGGTGGAAGCAGATGACCAGGTGCAACTGTGTCGATGACCATGGTCAAGATGTCGTTCCACAAGGTGACCTGGTCATTGACAGCAGTTGCCATGGTCAGTGGGTATATCCCCCAGGGAATTCTGGAAACCGATCAGAACCATCAGTCTCCAAAGGCGGACCAACCGATTAGTCCAGCACCTCGATGAAGGCATAGGAGAGCCAGGATCTGGGTCTTCAGGAAGTAATGAACTGACCACAACAACAGTGCTATAACACCACCCCTGATAATCACAGTCCGTTTCCAGGCTGGTGCAAAACATCAAATCCAGCGTGTGTCCTGCCTCATGCATCGGAACCGTTATTGTGTGGGCTAGGCCCATGGTTGTCCTGGCGGCTATGAACACCTGCTCTGACCCTAAAAGGCTGGTCTTGGTGTATATGTTGAAATTACCCAAGACAATAAGTCTACGTGATCTCATCACCACCTCAAACAGAGAGCGTGCAGCAGAGCTAAGAGCCAGAACCTGTTATCTTCTAAGTACTAGCCTAGTGCCCTAACCTTGGGCCAGCTTGTCTCAATAATCATTTGCACAAGATTGTTCTTCCTCCCTCATTGCTGAGAAATAGCAAAAAGGCAGCTGTCATGAATGGCTTGCCTTGTTTCTTATGCACTTTCTCTGAGGAATCCAGTATAGATGCCAGAGACAGGATGATGGACTAGATGGACCGCTGCTCTGACCCAATGTGGCAGTGACTATGTTCTTATGTTTTGTTCAGGAGACTTTGCAGAGGATTGTTTACCTACCATTAGACTCTGATGGTTAAATTCAAGCAGGACTCATTACCTCTTCAGAAACTGGTGCTATTTACTGTAACTCCACCCCCAGGGGCTAGGCAGTAGCACTGCAGAGAAGGATCTGGAAGTTGTGGTGGCTCGTAACTAGAGCTACAATTTTGGCATGGATATTTTTTATTGAAAGTCACAAACAGGCGGCAGGAAATAATAATTAAATCACAGAAATGTACACACGTGCCTCTGCTGCCCCCGATCCAGCCACAGAGCTTGTCAGCAGTGGCAGTAGGATCAGGGGTGGGAGAGGTGCCATGCCCCCTTCAACTTGCAGAAGAAGTGGTGGTAGCAGCTGGAGAAGCAGCAGAAGAAGTTGGATCGGGGTGGAGCCATATAAGGGGCACCTCTCCCGCCCCCGATCCAGAGCAAGACCTTAAGGCAGCAAGTTGAAGGGAGCGCCTCTCCCATTCCATCCAGCACAGAGCTTATCGTCGGTGGCAGCAGCAGGGCAGCTGGGTCTGGAGAAGGAGAGCCACCCCCCTTAACTTGGCACCCTAGGCAGCCTTGCTGATAAGCTCTGCACTGGATCGGAGCGGGAGAGGTGCCCCCAAGGTGGCTCCACCTCTGATCCAGCTTCCCTTGCCATCTCTCCTGCTCCCGATTCAGTCGCGCACATCTCTTAAAACCATGGAATCTGTGACCTCCGTGCCTTAATCATAACCTGAACATGAGTCAACAATGTGACACTGCTGCTGCTGCAAAAAAATAAAATAAAAAGGGCAAATGCCATTTTGGACGACTTTAGGTTTCCCATATTATCCAAGACACTGGAGGTGGTGGTGCCACTCTGCTCGGCCCTCATGAGACCTCACCTGGAGTATTGTTCAGTTTTGGGCGCCAGACTTTGAAGAAAGATGTTAACAAATTGGAGAAGATTCAGAGGCGAGTAACTAAGGATAAAAACAAACGAGGAAAGAAACAAGGACGGGAGGGGGCATAGCTCAAGTGGTAAGAGCACATGCTTTGCATGTATAAGGTCCCAGGTTCAATCCCTGGCATCTCCACTTCAGGACCTCTGGTAGCACGCATGGGGGGGGACCTCTGCTGGGGGCTTGGAGGGGTCTCAGGTAGCACACCAGGATGGCCTCTGCTGGAGACCCTGGAAGAGCCAAATTTGGACCTGAATTTGAAACCCCTGCTGTTGTGACAATACTGTGCNTTGGATCAGGGTGGAGCCATATAAGGGGCACCTCTCCCGCCCCCGATCCAGAGCAAGACCTTAAGGTAGCAAGTTGAAGGGAGCGCCTCTCCCATTCCATCCAGCACAGAGCTTATCGTCGGTGGCAGCAGCAGGGCAGCTGGGTCTGGAGAAGGAGAGCCACCCCCCTTAACTTGGCACCCTAGGCAGCCTTGCTGATAAGCTCTGCACTGGATCGGAGCGGGAGAGGTGCCCCCAAGGTGGCTCCACCTCTGATCCAGCTTCCCTTGCCATCTCTCCTGCTCCCGATTCAGTCGCGCACATCTCTTAAAACCATGGAATCTGTGACCTCCGTGCCTTAATCATAACCTGAACATGAGTCAACAATGTGACACTGCTGCTGCTGCAAAAAAATAAAATAAAAAGGGCAAATGCCATTTTGGACGACTTTAGGTTTCCCATATTATCCAAGACACTGGAGGTGGTGGTGCCACTCTGCTCGGCCCTCATGAGACCTCACCTGGAGTATTGTTCAGTTTTGGGCGCCAGACTTTGAAGAAAGATGTTAACAAATTGGAGAAGATTCAGAGGCGAGTAACTAAGGATAAAAACAAACGAGGAAAGAAACAAGGACGGGAGGGGGCATAGCTCAAGTGGTAAGAGCACATGCTTTGCATGTATAAGGTCCCAGGTTCAATCCCTGGCATCTCCACTTCAGGACCTCTGGTAGCACGCATGGGGGGGGACCTCTGCTGGGGGCTTGGAGGGGTCTCAGGTAGCACACCAGGATGGCCTCTGCTGGAGACCCTGGAAGAGCCAAATTTGGACCTGAATTTGAAACCCCTGCTGTTGTGACAATACTGTGCAAAGATGGACAGTTGGTCTGACTCAGTTAGGCAGCTTAGTTTAGTTTAGAGACAATAGCCCACTGGAGTCAGTGTTCAGTCAATGCAGCCTGCAACTCAGCCCCCAATCAGTATTAGCACAAGGAACCTCACAGATGGGCAGGCGTTCTTCCCCCCCATGCTCCGCCCTGCCCTCCTCACCACTGAGAAGCAGTCACTCCTTGGATGCTCTAGGCTTCCACCTGCGACTCTATGGTGCTGTATGTGCGAAGGCTGTACGCAACCTGACAGACAGGACGTGGACGTGTGGGCACGCATTCGCCCAGATTAGCCAGCATTCACCCACACGGTGGAGCCAGCATGCTCNAGGCTTCCACCTGCGACTCTATGGTGCTGTATGTGCGAAGGCTGTACGCAACCTGACAGACAGGACGTGGACGTGTGGGCACGCATTCGCCCAGATTAGCCAGCATTCATTCACACGGTGGAGCCAGCATGCTCCCAGACCCCGCCATGAGTGGAGGCTGAGAGGGGGGGGGGCTGCGGACAAACCTCTGGCGAGCAGGAGTTGCATTTGGCTGCCCTTGGGCCTGGATTTTCCCCACCCCTGCTGTAGGCAGAGGATATCCTGTCTTGGAGCAGGGGGTTGTACTAGATGACCTTTAAATCCTAGAATTCTATGGTTCTAGGTCCTTAGAGAGAGCGCGGTGCTTCCATTTTGTCAGACATTCGTCTAGGTTTCTAGAAAACTTCATCTCTACAAAGTTCAAGTGTAAGTGGTGCATTAATTACCACACGCGAGCTCCCTTCTCCCACAAAGAGCCACAGATTATTTATAGTGCAGCCCTTCTCACCCATCATGGAAAATAAGATTAGAGGTCGTGTAATCCGCAACGCGCAGATCCACTGTGCTTGGTTGACCCGTTTTCCTTGCTGCTGCCGATCTGATAGAAAAGCCTTGCTGCATTTTTTTCCCCCCGCGGCTCAACACACACCTCGCTAGGAGGCTCGGTGGCAAAGATTTGAGGGCCTTGGCTGTGGGATGAAGAGCACATATCCCTATTCTGGGCATGGCATTTGGAGGAAACAATCTTTTATCTATTGAAATCTTTAATGACTTTCATGGTGGGGGATCCATGCCCTAAGTATTTTAATCGACAAGTGGGAGTATTTAACCCAAAGACAGGTTCATGGTCAGAGAACACAGGGTGTCATCATAGGTGAACTTTACTGCGTGCAGAGGGGCCAGTGCAAGGTCTGTGCATCGTTCTAGGGCTTAAGAGGGACTTTAAGGATTGTGCGCTGAGCCTCCCTAGAGAGGTGCATTGCACCCCCCACTAGCATATGTGGCCACAGCTTCAAGACAGGCCAATGAAGTCAGCAGAGCTGTGCTAACTTATGTTAACAGGGAGTTTGGCTCAAGTTTCATATAGCGTCACCAGGCTCCACCGATCATCTGAAAACCAGCCTTTCCAGGGTGTTTAAACAGGCATGGCTCTCCTAGCCCATCATGAGAGCACTCCAGCAAGGGCGTAGCTTTAATAGGGACAGGCAGTGCAGCTGCACTGGGGCCCATGATCCTTTGGAGGGGGAGCACACAACCCCAGGTGCAGCTGCATCCCCTGCCACTGAGAGAGGTGTCTGGGAGGGGCCTAGTCAATCTTCTGCACCAGGACCTGATCCAACCTAGCTACGCCCCTGCAGGCTGTCTGTCTCTGGCTTCCTTCCCGAAGGCTCCGGTTGCACATTGAGATTCGGATATGGCTCTGCAATTATTTTGAAAACAAACCAGACAACGCTCCTGGGTTTTTAAAACCCTGCACTAAAGGTGTCATTGGAAAGTACACAGAGGCCCTGATGTCCTCGCATTCCTTAAACAACATGAAAAGTTGTCTTTCCGCACATTTGAACAGCCTTTTTCGCTCCTGCAGGCAGCCTAATCCATTTACATAACTATGGCCAGGACAAAGGCTACTGTGTTATCGCCTAGCTCCAAAAGGCGCAGTGAGCAAATCCCGATCAGCCCCCTCTTGCAACAGGGAGCAATATTTCTATCAGGAGTTAAAATTCACCACCATCCCCCTTTGTTAGCCAGGTAATAAAGAGCAGACTGCTGTGATAAAACTGTCATGTTAGCAGAAATGAAAACAATTCCTACAGCAAGCCAAACCAGACAGACCCAGTCCCTATTGTTTGCTGAATGGCATTTTGTTGAGCCAGAGGCCAGATCCTGCAAAGGCTTAGAAAGGACTTGCATACTCCCACTAGCAAACTCTTAAGAATAAAGTTGCCTGCATAAAAAGTTTGCAGGACGTATCCTGGGACAGCAGAGACATAGCACATTCAAGCCAGCAAACCACTTTACACCCATACAGGCCCTTTTTGATGGAGAGGCATATCAAAAGCAACAGGAATCTAACATAACTGTGCAATACAAGCCCCAAGAGCCTCAATGGCCACTCTCTAGCCTTTGGGGTTCTTGTTTACATTTGGGCAAAGCATTCCAATTGGGTAGCGGGTTATGCCTGGTTTGCTCAGACGTAAATATCTGCAGATGGTGCAGTTCAGCAGAAAACGGACACCCACAGTTTTAGCAATCCATGCACTGCAGCCGGGGGGGTGGGGAGGTGTAAACCTTTTCTCCCCAGCATCTGGATCCGCACCAGCCCAAAGCTCTACAGGTTGGATCATCTTGTGGGGGGCGGGGGCATGGGCACACCAGGCGTACTCCCCTCCCAAAGACGGCACTGCAGGAGGAGCTGTAGCCACCCCTAGGAACAGTCTGTGGGAGCGGGGCCCCAACTTGGAACACCCTGTACCGACTTGGCCTGGCTTCCCCCATCCTTGCCTTCTGCCTGAGGGCTGCTGGGAAATAGATGGCAGGCCACAGCGAATGCAAGTTGGGGGAGCCTCTGGATGGAGGGGCACTGCAGGCCAGAAGCTCCCCACCCCTGCAGTCTTGTCTGTATTTGACAAGCGAACACACATCTTGCAAATATTTCAGTATTTGAATGTGCAGTGAGGCAGCAGGAAAGGCCCCTCGCAAAATGAGGAAAACTACATTTTAACCAAACATGAGCAGAAATATGGTGAGGAGGAAAAATAATGAAATAAAAAGAGGGGGGGTGGGGAGGCTCTACCCATTTCCCAGCAGCTCCGGTCATGGCCAGAAGCATTCATCTGCACCACAGGGTGGCAGGGTCAAGTTCCAGATGTGCTCAAGCTTTGAGTAGGAAGGGGGAACTAGAAACGGGAGCCCCTTGCTGCCCCAACTGTGCATGCCTTGCCGAACCGCAGACTGGCAAAGGTCCAACTCAGCGAGGAAGGCAAGAGAAACCCAGTGGGCAAACTGCCTCCGCTCAAACACAACTGCAAACCCCACCGCCTCGCAGCCGAACTTTCTCTTACTTTGGACAGTGCCCTATGAGGAGTCGCAAGGAAGGGAAGTCTCCTTTGGCTGCGGCATAGTGAATGGGGAGCGCTCCTGTGTCCGTGGCCGCCGTCGGGTCGCTGCCTCCAAAACGCAGGAGCCAGTCGATCACCTCGTGGTGGCCAAAACGGGCTGCCAGATGCAGGATAGTGGCACCAGAATTGTCAGTGTCCTGGGGAAACAAAACAAAAAGGCCCAACGTCAAAGTCCAAGCCACGGGCATCCACTGCTGGTGACAACAGTCATCCAGGATCTCCTGTTGCACCCTCCCGCTCCCGAATTACCACAGGAGGTTGTGCATCACAGGCCAAGGCCTTGAGAAACCGCAGCAGCAGACCCCATTGGCACAGCGGCTGCAGTGATGGGTTTCAGGCTGGTTCTTTGTGGCACGAGGTTCCTATCACAGCGCCCCCACCCCCCAACCTCAAAGCACCAGCACCTCCTGCTAACTGGGGCAACGAGTCCACCTAGGCTCTACAGGGACAGTGCCTGGAGTGGGGCGATGGGACCAGAAAACTTCACTTTCAGGCTCATATTTATTTATTTATTTATTTCTACAATTTATACCCCGCCCCCTCCTGAAAACAGCTCGGGGCGGCTTACAACAATATAAAATACATAAACACAAATATAAAACAAATTAAAAATAATCAACAAGTTAAATGTTTAAAAACAGGGCCCCGGGAATTAAAACAGTAAACAGGATAGGGGAGAAGAAGAACATAACCCTAACCCACCATCCCTCCGACCCCAAAGGCCTGGACGAACAGCCAGGTTTTACAACACCGCCGGAATGACAACAGGCTTGGAGCCAGGCGAGCTTTCTCCGGAAGGGAGTTCCAAAGGTGCGGTGCGGCCACCGAGAATGTCCTCTCCATTGTGGCCCCCCGCTTTACGCGGGGAACCTCCAGGAAGGCACCCCCGGCCGACTGCAGGAGCCACTCTGGGGCCACGGAGGGCGAGGCGGTCCCTGAGGTACGAGGGGCCCAGACCATGAAGGGCCTTATAGATCAATATTGATACTGGGGGCAATGGAGTCACAATAGTACAGAGTGATTTGTGAGGGAAGGGGGGCAGCTCCATCCCCCTAAGCCCCAAACCCCTTCCTTTGGACTCTTCAAAATGGCAATGTCAGGACTCGGCCTCAAACTAGCAGCCTAGGGGTTCTGAAGTAGCATGGAGGGCCACCCCACAGTGCCATGGCTTAACCTAGCCATGGCTCTGTTGACCAGCCTTGTTCCAGCTCCTGCCACACCTCCCAGCTCCTGATTGGCTGCCGGCCAGCATATAAGGCTCGCTGGTAAGACAGGAAGCTGAATGGATTATCTGTTCACTCCACATTTCCTGTGTCTACCCTGTCTGGACCCTGATCCTGGCCTACCCCAGATCAGATCCTGCAGCCCCTTCTGGCCCCGATTCCCCATGGACCCTGACAGGCCGCAGCCCCACCTACTCATCCAGCTGCTGGTGGGAAGCAAAGTGGCTAGGCCAGCACTACAAGGGCAGGGGGCAGCAAAATTAAGGTGGAGACTGCCTCTTGCATCCCAAACTCCGGTATTATTATTATTACTACTATTATTTATATAGCCCCAGCCATGTACCTGTCACTGTACAATCAGTAGTTGTAGACAGGACCCTACCCCACGGGGCTTACAATCTAAGAGAGACAAGGAAGTGGGGGGGGCGGGGGAAGAGAAGGGAGAGGTGAACATCCCCATTGCCCCCTGCTTTTGCATTAAAGGCTAGGGATAACGAGAGGCCTTGGGTAGCAAGACTCAGATTCAGACAGGGAGGGCAGCTTCAGGAAACTCTGCCTATGAAACAGGAAGTAACATGGGCAGAGAAAGAGCATTGGTGAAGGGAGCACGAAGGGGTGGGAGCCTTTATAATATAGGACCTCCAAAAGTATCATTTAACCTTTAATCATATCTCCCAATATTTCCAGCGGCTAAAGAGGCCAAGCTCTGCCCTCTTGGCCAATAAGCTCCACCCCTCAGCAAATAAGTTCCACCCACATCCCAAGTATATAAAAAGAGACAGAAACTCGCCGCTTCCCATTCCACTTACTTTCTTGTCATCCCATCATCTCCCCCATTGTCCTCCCAAGTGTTTTTCCTGGGAGGCAACAAGGGAAAAGGTGCCCGAGGTTTAAATTCTGGTCTTTTTGTCTCTCTCCCCTGAAAGAGAGACTTTGACCCCCTGAAAGAGTGACAGTAGGATTCCGCACCAAAAGAGGGACTGTCCCTCCTAAATTGGGAGGTGTATTTTAACCACGAGCCTCTTTCATGGGATACGGTTTGTCCATTGGTTGGTGCAGGGACACCGCTATAATAGTTGCAGCCACACAAGGGCCCACATACCTGGGCAGTCTACATGCATGTAGAATGCATAAATACACTGCAGAAGGGGGCCTTGAATCAGAGCACATTCCCACCTAGATACACCCCTGAAATGGTAACTGGTCTATCTACACACTCTGGGCATGTTCTGACAAACAGATGCAGTTAAGTCTTAAATTGGGTTTACTTCTGAATTGTTCACACATCAAGCGCTCTAAGCCGAAGTTATTCAGGAGTAGGAAAAGTATATACTCCTTAAAAATGAGGCGTACATACTCCCCTTTGAAGTACCTGTAGTGGGATCCCTTTCAGTGTTTGGATAACACTGTTTGCCATGACCATTAGAGGTAGATTGCAAAGCAATCATCTATTTACAGCTACAGTACCAAAGTGGAATGAAAAGAGTGTCTTGTGGCACCTTAAAGTCTAATGAGAAAATTTCTTTATTTTGGCATGAGCTTTCATCAGCAAGAGCTGACTTCCTCGGATGCATGAAGCGGCCTGGAAGTTGGCATCTTTCTAAAAGGTTGCAGGTGATGAAAATAGTTTACACAAGAGAGAATAAAACACATAATTAGATCAAGTACCAATCCAAGGTGCAGACAAGCTCTTCTGCAAAGTGGAGTAGTTACTTCAGTGTAGTACTGATTACCGGAACGTGCCTGAAGACATGACAAGGCACAGTGGATGTAATTTGTGGCAACTTTGGTCCTGCTGCCCACTAGTTTCTTGCATTTAAACTGAAGGCATCTTTGGTGACAGTTGCATGCGAGCATCCTCTGCACTGTGGAGGATGTGCCGATTGCTCCGACACACCAGTGTACAGGCACAAGGCTGCACAATCCAGATGCATGCTGCCTCACTGGCTGAGCATCAGCAGAAGCTTGAATCTTCCCGATTGGCCGCAGCAGGAAGGTCTCATAGTTTTGGATGCTTTGGTCACTTGGTTACCGCGCTCTCCCCCACTGGCCACCAGGACTCATGACAACGGACAATACAGCAAGTGGACTGTTCCCAAGATGGCTTCAAAGAGTGCTGAATCTTTCCTCCTGGCTTAACCATCTTCTTCCCTCTCTCTTTAGATAGCTTTATAAATAAGCCACAAGAACATCACGTGGATTCACCTCCCAGGCTGCATCCTGCAAGCTGCTTATCCCACAACCCTTGGCACCAGTTGCACAATAGTGTGAATGAGTGGTGTGCAATCCTTCTCTCTGAAAGCACAAGCAGCCTGGCTGGCTACCACTGAAATTCCAGCTTTTCTGCCTCCCAAACTGTGTCACAAATTGCAACAGGATCTGGGTCACAAACACCCTCCTTTCCTTCCTGGCTTTGCTTTTAATCTGATCTGTGCCTCCCAAATTCTTGCAGAGGACTGAGAACCCAGAGAAAACAGGAATTTGTTTGGTCTTTTACTTCTAGATATACTGGGGCCAAATCTGGAGGTTTGGCTCAGGCATGTAAGAGATGCCAGCATGTAGGACTAACAGCTATCTCCCTGTCTTGTGAAGGGTTTGCAAAGGTAAAATTCAGAGGGGATTGTGAGGTTCATGAATGCTGCATTGAGGGGGGGATCACAGGAGCAGACAGAGCTGGGTGATACCTGGGTTTGACTCCTAGGGAAACTGTATTGCAATATACAATCTTCCCAATCACCTCAATATCCAAGCAGGGGGTTATACAAGACTCTGCAGAAGGAAGGAAGTAGGCTCTAGGGAATGTAGAATGCTGTCCAATTTAGAAGAGGTGCTTGGGGCCACCGTGCTTGCCTGCAGGCACTGAGCAGGACAGGAATTGCGCTGCTTTAGTAGCTTGGGGATTTGAATTCAGCTGATCTGCTCTTTCATTTGGCTAAGGCAGCGCTCAAAGTGCTTGGCAAGGAGGCCAGTGTCATCAGCCCCATTTCGCAGAGGAGAAAAAAAGGGTGAGGTGACTTGCCCAAGGCCAGGGAGCAAGCCAGTGGCACAGCAGGGAACTGAACCCAGGACTCTTGAAGACTATCCACTAAGCCAGTGGTCCCCAAGAAGTTTCTTGCAGGGTCCCATTTTGATACATATCATTCTGTGACCCCAAACAGCACAGAGACCTGCAAAATATAGCAAATATCAATGGAGTCACGACCCCATCTGCAGAGGGACATAAACTCACATGGGGTCCAACCCACCATTTGGGAATCTCTGTACCGCTCCCTCTCAACATATAGTGACCCACTGGAGTGATAGCAATTCACACAATGAAGAGTGGCCCTGTCCCACCATACAGAGTATGGGACTGAGGCCAGGACTTTTGATTTCTCATCATGCATCCCATATACACTTACTCCCTCGGCAGCCTTGGGCAGGCTGCAGCTCCTCTCTGCCTCTGCTTCCTACTCTGAACAGATGGAGGCAAAGCAGTTCAGACTGTCTCTTTAACTAGACCGACTACTGCTGGTGAGAATATAAGAGCTTTCTGGCTGCACAGGGCCCTTCCTCAGGCACATAACAAGTCAGAACTACAGACTGAGCAGGACAGCAATGACTGTGTGGCCAAGTAAGCTTTCATATTCTCACCAACAGTTGGTCCAATAAAAGAGATCATCTGAGCTACTTTGTCTCCATCTCTTACATTTGAGACCAACAAGACAACCACCCTCTCTCTTCCTCTGTACATGCAGATAGAGAACTTACTGCAGACACAGGACAAACTGGAAGACTTCCCTGGAAATATCCATTCACACTAGAAAGCTCAGCTTGAGTTTCTGTGACTACTTCTGCAGCTGATCTTGGTTAACCCAGATCCTAACTACAAAGGGTATAATTTCAGGCAAGCATCCGAATTTAAAATGTGCAATTCCCAGGATGCACCGTATTATTTTGTTAGATAAGCCACGTTGTCCTAGTTCTCTTCTCTAACTGGATGTTTTACATAGCCAGCGCAGAGCCTGAACTGTGAATATTACAACCCAGTAGCATACTCTTCCAAACTAATGGTGTATCAGTTAATTGAACTAGTTAAGTAACAGGAAGTAGGTTTTAAAACAAACAAACAAAAAGAAATACTTTTTCACAGAATCATAGACTTAGGAGGGATCTTGAGGGTCATCTAGTCCAACTCCTGTTTGGACGTAGGAGGACTACAGCTACACCAGCCCTGACAGGGGGCTGTCTAGCCTCTGGCGATGAAGCCTACAGCCTCCCTAGGCAACTTGTTACCAAAGCGCTCTTAGGGGGTTATCAAACAAGAAGATAGCCTGCTGGAGTGCGTGTTCAGGCAGTGCAGCCCCCAATCACACGTTTAGCGCATCCAGCCTAATAAACGGGCAGCCCCCTGCCCGTATCTCAGCTTCCGCCAGCGGTGCTAGCGATCTCCCTGCCCACCCACCGTCCGTCTCCCTCCCCACCTCTCAGGTGGCCGGGCGCACTAGGCGGGATTCTAAGTGCTGGCAAACCTGAATGCCGGAGAGGCTGCGGGCAAGCCTAACCGATGAGACGCGGACACGTGGGCACCCATTAGTCCTGAACGGCCCACTCGGGGGGCCTGCGATGTTCCTGAACTTCACCGTGAGTGGCAGCTCTGCGGTGACCACATGGAGGCCTCGTGGCAGACACCTAATAAACGGCACGCGCCTGGTGAAGGCCAAGGTGGGCTATCGTCTCATTTT
>QEPC01004358.1:2133819-2156556 GCA_003113815.1 Sphenodon punctatus | reverse complement strand
TGAGACCTCGCATCTTCATGAATGTTAGACCCCTTGTCTCTCCCTCTGTTCCCCTTCCTATGTCTCTCCCCCAGCTCCTGTCTCTCAGATTGTAAGCCCTAGGGGCAGGGACCGTGTCTATTATGTTACTCTGTAAAGTGCCAGGTACATTGCTGGCACTATATAAATGTTTGTTAATAATAATAATAATAATAATCCATCCAACTCTCCCCAGAACTGAAAATGCAAAGATGAATGGGGCATCTCTCTGGATGAATGGAATGTTAAGAGATAATACTGTTAATGCCAAGAATTGTGAAGGTGCAGATAAAACCACCTGATTCAGGGATGGAGTCAGAATGAGGCCTTCCTGGGGCAGATTATCCTACAACTGCATAGGGCGGGGAAAACCTAGTAGTTTTCCTCTGAAGCACTGGGCGATACTGCTGTTAGAGACAGGCTACTGGGTCAGATGGACCTCAAGGGTGAGGTCTTCACCCCCATCTATTTCCTCTTGGTTGAAAGACGCAGACAAGGGAGGAAGATAGGAGCAGTCAGCAACACCCTCAAGCTAGAAATCTCCCAACAGCAAATCTTTCCCCTCTCCTCCCGGTCTTCTGCCTATTAGAGTGCAAGCAGTTTTGGCAGGGACTGCCTCCCACTGCGCACAGCCTCATGCAACACAGACTGGGTGTCAGTGAAGCAACAGATGCAGCATCAAAAGGGGAGGCATTCTTCTGTCTGGATCAGGAGTGGACCCAACACCTGCCTCCCGAGAAGGAGGAGGAGGAACAAAGATCAGAAAGCGAGGCCTGAGAAGGAGTATCTTCTCACGTAGAGGGCAGTTTGGAGCAAGGGAGAATGAAGCTCCGTCTCCACTAGAGGCCAAATCCTTTCCACACACGTGCCCTGGCTCTGCATTAGCTGTGGCCTCATCTCAAGCTTACACACTCACTTTCACCCCCAGTGAGACCTCAACTCTCTTGATTTGTGTGTTGTGTAGATGCACAGGCTCCCTCTGCTTATGGTGGTGCACTGCACCATGGGAAAAGCCACCATCCCTTGGCGAGACCAGCGTGAGCCCAGGGCATGCTCAAGCCTTGAGGCGACACTAACTTACTTGATGAATGTACCAAATGGGCAATTATAACCAAGTTCCGAAGGAGAGGTGAACTGAAGCAACTACTTTGATTTAATTACATCGAAGTAAAGACTATACTTCAGTAGCATTCAGACAGCGTAAACCAAAGTCGTAACGCAGCAACTGCGTCCCTAGCTGATAAGTAATGATTGCCGAACTGTGGTGACCACTCTTGCACAGCTAAATGTTCACAGGAACCTTCACTTCAAAATACAAACCAAAAGGAGGGTATGTACTTCTGAAAAATCAGAAGTACATACTTCTCTTTCTTCTCCTGAATAACATCAGTTTAGCACTCTGTATGTGTGAACAACCTCAGGAGTAAAACAGAAGGCCTGGTTACATTGAATTAACTTTTTGTTAGAACAGGGCCTAAGATGAAGAGAAGACCAAATACCTCAAGCTACAGTAACCTGAGCGCACTCAAGTATACCAAGAGACACAACTAAATCCTTTTAAAACTCACAGGGCACAACCTGACCAAAAAGAAGTGGAGGTCCCAGCTGCCATTCAGTGTCCTCAGCAATTCATAAAACACACACCTACCCCCACAGCATCCATCCCAAGAGCCAGGAAAGCAATCTCCTCCCCTTCCTGCAGATGGAGGGAACCAAGGCACACAGAACATGGGCCAGACCAATGGGCCCTGTGGCCCAGTATCCTGTCTCTGGCAATGGCCAGCTCCAGATGCTTTAGAGGAGGTGTTCAAGCCACAAGCAATTACAGAATGCTCTATCCTCAGCTTCTAGCTATTAAATCCAAAGCACACTGCAAAGGTTACAGAAGGATCTTGCAAAGCTGGGTGACTAGACAATAAAATGACAGATGAGATTCATCATTGGTAAGTGCCAAGTGATGCCAATTTGGGGGGTGGGGAATGCATTCTAAATATACATAACACAATGTTGGGTTCTAAATTAGGTGTTACCACTCAGCAAAAGGATCGTGGAGCCAGTGGAGTCATTGTGGATAGTTCAATGAAAGCCTCAGCTTGAGTGTGCATCAGCAGTCAAAAAAGGCAAACAGAATGTTAGGAATTATTAGGAAAGGGACAGAAAATAAAACAGAAAATATCTGAATTCCACAATACTCTCCCACCTTGAATGCTGTGTGCAGTTCTGGTGAGCCATTCGCAAAAAAGGGATATCATAGAACTAGAAAAGATACACAGAAGGGCCATAAAGAGGATCATGGGTGTGGAATGGCTTCCATAGGAAAAGCTGAAAAATTTAGCATTCTTCAGTTTAAACTAAAGAGACCGAGGAGGGATATTGTAACAGTTTATAAAATCCTGAGTGGTGTGAAGTTACTTACCCGCTCTCCCAATACTAGAACAAAGGTTCACCCAATGAAATTAACTTAGCAGCAGGTTTAAGAAAAAGAAAAAGTAGTACTTTTTTCACACAACTCAATTAAAACCTGTGGAATTCATTTCCATGGGATGTTGTGAAAGCCAATTTTATAGCTTGGTTTCAAAAAAAAAGTAAGTTCCCCAAGGATCAGTCCCTGAATGGCTATTAGCCAAGTTGGTCACGGGTGAAAATTCTAACTGCTGGGAGCAGGGAGTTAATGACAGGGAATGGAGCCACTCCAATTATGAACTATTTGTGCATTTTCTCCAAAGCATTTAGACCTCATGAAAGTCAGAGACATGATACAGGGTCTGACCCAGTCTGGCAAGAACACTGATGGTGTTAGGAAACTTGACCAGAGAAGTGACACCCCCATGGCCACCCAGGAAGCCAGTTTCAGAAACAGGAGCAGACAAGCCCAAACACAACCCATTAGATAATGCATTCTCTGCTAAAAGTCCAGCATCTGGCAATGAGATGCCAGCTCTCGGTACCAAATAGGCGGGTAACCATGGCAGGCCAAAACCACCGAGAAGTAGAAACAGAAATTGTATGTTAGTCAGTGGGGGGGAACCAAAACTCTCAATGGCAGATCACAAGCTAGTCTCCAGTAGATCACGGTGTGATGAAGGGGGACCAGCCTCTCAGAGATCGCCTCTGGGAAGATTAGAAAGGCCAGTGCCCCAGGGAGTGTCTCTGGGGAGAAGATGGAGTAGGGGGAGCATCTACCGTTCATCACAGAGGGCCTTCCCCAAGGAGGGTGCTCCTCTCCACTCCTGAGACCAGCTGCTGAGGTGCCTTTGAGCAGGGAGCCAGCAGGATGGGTCTCAGCCTGGAGCACCGAAGCCAGCAGGAAGGATCCTAGTAGATCATGCCTACATCAAGTGGATCCTGCGCATCATAAATCTGGTCACCACTACTCCAGGGGAAGCCCTTTGCATCCAACTCAAACAAGCTTTTCTAGTACTATATTACCCACGGTACCGGCAGTGTCTAGGTACCTCGGTGGCAGGTGCCCAGCTGAGTTCAAGGCCCCATAGTGCTCCACACCACACACCTAGCAAGAGAAAGTCTCTGCCCTAAAGAGCTTAAAGTCTAAGTAGCAATACATATAAGAGGCAGAAGGGGAAAGAACAGCGGAATGACTTGGTCAAGGTCAACCAGCAGATCAGTGGCAGAGATAGGTACATAACAGAACTCTGCTCTTGTGAGGCCCTAGCCAGGAGGGTGGCCTTTGTGTGGCCACGAAAATTTAGGCCATCACAGGATGCCTGCCCTGGAGTCGATGCACCCTCACAGGAGCCCAGGAAAGGAAAGGACAGCACCAGACCCAGGTAATCGAGAGTCTCCCCACAGCAGCGGTGAAGGGAGCTGGACTTTTTGCTGTGCCTCCAAGGCAACTCTTTGTGCTGCATAGCCACCGTAGGGGCCACGCTAATCCCGCTCGCCGCACCTCCAGGGGGCAGTGGTTGCAGCGGGTGGGAATAACCTCTCGGCGACCCCCGAGCCTGGTGGGGCGAGTTAATTTTAAATCCACTTTTCGCAAAACCCGTGCATCAGGCTGCATCCCCCGAAAACCTGGTGCCAAGGACCAGCCCCTGGCAGAAGCCCCTTACCGCTTGTGCCGGGGGAGCGCTTCCTTGCCCCGTGCCCAGGGCGCATTGCGCTCCCCTGTCCCGTGCGCCTAGGGCGCGTTACAATCCCCTGCCGGAGCCGCGGGCTCACTGCTACCCACCAGAACGCAGCAGCCTCCCTGGGTGAGCAGCCACTGAAGACAGGCCAGGTTACCGGTGGCAGCGGCGTCGTGGCCCGGGGTGGCCCCGTTACGGGCTCGGGCATTTCCAGGCAGCGCAGCTTCGTCCACCAGGTACCTCAGGCAGTTGAGTTTTCCGGCGCGGGCGGCGTGGTGCACGGGCGCGGCGCCCAGCGGGTCCCGGAGCCCCGACTCCAACAACCCCTCCGCCTCAAGGGTCTTGAGCGTGTCCACGTCCCCCTGCCGGGCGGCGAGCAAAGCCCGCTCTAGGGCCATCTCCTCCCAGCCGCCTGCTGGTTCTCACCAGCCGGGAGGCGCCATGGGGCAACCTGGAGCCGGGCGCAAGGCTCGTCGGTGCCCGAGGAGAGCCTGCTGCGTAACGATCCCCGGGGAAGGAGCCGGGCCCTGGGACTGAGCTTTGGGCGAGGTAGATCCTACTCTGCCCGGTGCCAGGGATGCGCCCTGCCCACCCCTTCTTCCCGCACCCCCAATGTCTGGGGGGGGGCACTCCTGCCCGCGCCCCCGATGTCTCTCGCGGTATTCCTCCTGCCCGCGTCCCGGGGTGACCCGGCTAGTCCTCCTTCCGCCCTGACTCCCGGTCCTTTCGCCCCGGGGCTCTGTCTCTCTTGTTCTCCCTAACTCTGGCTCCTCGCCGGCTGGGACTTAGTTCGGGGCGCAGCGAGGCGCACGGCGCGGTATGACCCCCTCGGGCTCTTGGCACAAACTCCAGCCGGCTTCGTAGCCCTTCTAGCTCTGGGCGACAGAGGGCAGGAGCTCCTAGCGAACCCACCCACTAGACGGCTCCTCCTCCTTCTCTCGGTGTCCGTCTGGGGAATACAGAGCAGTCACCGCCCCCTTTCTGCAAGTGCTAATCTCCAGGGCAGGAAAGGGTTAACTTCTCCTCCTCCTCCCCTCGCTGCCTGGGCGTCCTGGCTACAGAGCCACCAAACCGTGAGGACAAAAGAGAGCTGCCCCCGCGAAAACCCCTAGCAGGGGCGCGGGCGGCATGTAGGGAAGGGCCTGGTTGAGATGTGACCCCACGTGCGCTACAGAACAGGCGTTGTTCCCGCTGCCAAGGGCTAGTCTGAAGCCAGAGCTGCCCTCATCCCAGCCCGAGATCAATGTCCCCGAGTGAATGATTCGAGGAATGTTAGCCTTTCCCCCTGTTTGCAAAGAGCTTGGCGAGCTCATGCTGATCCGTGCTACCCTAAGTCTGAACCCAAGTGAGGTTCCCCCCAACTTAGGGAGGGGGAAGGAATTGTCCAGCAAAGTCACCAGCTCTTGTTTCTATTTCCTGAGTGTAGGGCTGAAACTCTAAACAAATATTACTTATTAATAATAACAACTATATATACATATCATTCTTTATTGTACTGGGCATATGGCCTTGACAAACAACCTAACAGTAAATCCATAATCATCATCATAATAATTAATAACTGGTGGTGCCCCAAAGTCTTCGGAGTATGCTGTGCTGTGCACACACATTCGAGGGCATGTCCTCCTGTCCCCGAAAGTGCAAGGGCTTCACATACATAAATATTGCCATTTGGATAAGAGCTGCCAGATGTGGGCATTTGCCAGCCAGCCAGTGTTCAGGGAGCTGATGATAATCATACAGATTCAAAGTCCTGCTAGTTCAATCCTGGCTCGCAACACTGGACCCCATCACACCGAGCAAGGCAGCGCAAGACTTGTGCACACCTGTGGGATTCTCCGTGCTCAGGATCAGCCCTAGAATTTGCAGGGCCCAGGGCAAAAATAAAATGTGGGCCCCACAGGATCCTGTCTGCCATAGCCCCACCCCTTTAACAATTGGCAGTCTGGTGTTCCCCCACCCTAGTAGGTGAGGTGAGATGGCAGCCATCTCAGGTGCTGAGAGTTGTTAGCAGGGAGAGGACCTCACAGAAATAGCCTTTTCCAGGGCCTCAGGAGCACTGGTCCTGTGACTACCTGAAGTGGCTTCCCTGCGAGGCCCCTCCTCTGACTCAACCACAGCGTTTACTGGCCCTGCCTAAGGCTGGCCCATCTGTGCTGTTCACTGAACACACTCCCAGGCATGTTTGTGGCACATGCAGTGCCCACACACCAAACGGTCTGTCATGGGGACATGGGGGACTGTAAGCTCGGTTGGAGCAGTAGGCTCAAACCAGTTGCCAGACTGGGGGGACAGATCCCCTTTGATGTAACAAGTGGGCAGTTTATTGCTAAGCAACGGCCAGGTCAGCCCGGCCAGCTGATTAGAAGGACAATAGCAGCAGGAGACAGGAAGTTTCTGGAGCCCCTGCAAAGGGGAGAAGAAGATACAGGATCTCGAGAGAGAGGGAGATCTCTTCCATTTTGGACTTGAACAAGTTAACAGCTCAGGAGAGGAGCTGCTGAAAGATTGCAAACTACGGACTAAAGACTTGGCTATGAACTAAGATCTGAACCCGGTCTTCAACTTCCAGACCGAGACAGCATCTGATGGACCTGTATTGTACCTCTTAGGGTAAGAGAGAGTCAGGGAATATCAGTGGATTTAGAACGCGTTTGTTTGATTTATTGACTTGCACTATCTGATCAACAGCCTTGTACTTGTATGTACTCAATATATGTTTTATAATCAAGCCTAGCGTGCTTGTGTCTTTATTTGGCCTTGGGGAATTCACTTGCGGGTACTCCTATCTAGGTGAGAGCCTAGACGAACCTTATTCATATAAGACAACCCCACTGCAAAGTCTTCCAAGCTACAGGTGGCCAGAGAACGTTCTCTGCGTTAAAGCTGTGCAGGGAGATAAAAGGGGAGGCTTGACTAGGGGTGCGGACCTCTGAAAGCTCCCTGATTGCAGTGAAGGTTTTCTGATCACTTGGGGACCCACACGGGCACAGGCAACTGGGTTGCGGCTGGCCTGGTGGGAAAACGAGGGGCAGCCTCTAAAGAGGAAGAGAGGGCCCCAAACATCCAAACCCCGGTGTCACCGTCTCAGTAATACCAGGTTGTGCACCAGAGCTGTGCTTTGAACCAACCTGAACACCGGTGGGTAGCAGGTAGGCGCCATGAGAAGCGGGGGGTGAGGGATGAGGAAACACCAGCTTCCTGTAGAAGGCACAGCAAAGCCCAGGAGGTGCCTGGCATATGGCTGAGATCTTGGGATCTCTTCACAGGGCTTGAGGACCAGGGCTGGATCCAGAATAATTTATTGATTTATTTAATTTATTTATTTCGTGGCATTTTATGCCACACCCTCCTGCACAACAGCAGCTCGGGGCAGTTCACTATGTGATTGCACAAGGCTCCATGTGTTGGGGGGCCCACAGGGGGCCCCCAATATGTGGAGGACATGTATAAACTTGAAATAATAACATATGTTTATAACAAAACAACCTCCTGGACCCTATCCCCACCTGCCAAATGCATGGTCAAACAGATATGTCTTATGTTGTTCAAGCTGTGGCAAACCTCCAGAGGAAGGGATTGAACATCAAAAATGAATTTCGGTAAAAATTCCCTTTTTTCTAATGGGCGAATCAGCGTGTCTGTCAAGTATTTTAATTTTAGGACAGGGGGCCACACCCCTGTTCTGCATGGGGCCCCCAACTTCCCTAGATCTGGCACTGTCGAGGATATAGGAACTGAGATGGGAACAAAGCCCTGTTTGTTGGGAGGAGGTGGCTGTGGCGTTGGGGAATGAGAAGATCTGTGTGCCAAGAATGTGCCATGGAGCTGGGTATATATTTGGCAGGTTCAGGTATTGGGGAGCAAGCTTTCTGCATTCCATATGCATCAGTAACAGGATAGGGGAATGTGTGGCCTCTTTTCCCAAAGACACCCCCACCCCTGCACACTCCAGCACCACTCAGTACTCTCAGCCAACGTGATTCCACAAGCAATTCCATCCTTTTGGCAGCTTTGACAGGATAGAGGCCCCGGCCTTAACCTGCGCAGCAGCTGGATGATGCTAGAACATCAGACAAGCAGAGCAAAAACTCCCAAAGCAGTGCAGAAAACAGGAGGCTAAAGGCTCTAATTGGGAAGATTTTATTGCAAGCAATTACATCTTGGGCACACACCGCATAGCATCTAGCGCATTCTCAACATACTGACCATTGCAGATCAGACACTCAACAAGCACGCAGCTCTTTCCTGCCCACGCTCCTCCGTCAGACTGGTTTGCTGTGGAGAAACAGGCTAAGCAACAAGTGCTTGGGGATGTGTACGCTACCTGTACTGGGATAAATGCTCAACAGGAGATAGTGGGACGGGCATTATTATTATTGACCTAGCACTAGCAATGGACCTGGTGCCACAGTCATGATTCTTGAGACAGGTCCCTGTGGGGCTTATAGTCTAAGGGCGTTTTCAGACAAGACACTCTCCACCCGCCACCCCCCACCTACTATACATGTTGTAGGGCTCCAGTGTTACCCTATGGTGCCTTGTAACATGTATCATGGGTGGGAAGTGTCTTGTCTGAAAACGCCCAAAGATAGACAAGGGAGGGGAACATAGGATAGATACATTCCCATTTTACAGATGGAGAACTGAGGCTGAGACAGTGTGATTTGCTTAAGGCCACCCAGTGAGTTCATAGCTTAGAGAGGACCTGAACTCTAGTCTCCCAGGTCCAAGTCCAGCAACTTAATCCATGAGGCAACCCTCGTTCACTTCTCCCCGTTGTCTCTGGTATCATTCATATAGTCATATTCACAGGTCAGGAGTATGAAGGACTGAGGACTGAAACAAACTATCCCCTTGCACCCACTGCGTGATTCACAGAACTGACAGAGACACAAGCTAATCGGACCCTCTGTTTTGCACCAGGAGCAATAACTGATAATCTTTCCTAAAGGAAGCCTCACATCCTTGCCAAAAATATGTAGTGAGGGGGGATAAACCTTCCTCAAGCACTGACGACACCAGGAATGGGAAGGCCTCAGCCTGGGGTGGCCCAGGGATGTACTGGAGGCCCAATGCATCCTGCACACCCAATGTGTGGGGAGCTGGCCCTTTAAGGTTAGCCCAACACATCACACAATGCTTTATCTGATGTGGCTTGTCATGGTTATGGAAAAGCCCCTGGCTGTTTTGGATGCCTCCCTCCCCCGCCCCCCCAAAAGGCTGGATCTGCCCCTAAAGCTGTATTTGAACACATGGGTTTTTAAAAGCAGCCAGTACAGTCTCATATTGTTGGCTTAACCGTGCTGCCATCTCCTGCCAAAAATCCTGAGTGTGACTTCCAAAATACGGAAAACACAGAGCACGTTTTGAATTCTTCAAACTTATTGAACTTCAGATCATCTCAAACTTTGAAACTGATGGACTTTGGACACTGAGAACATTGCGAACATTGTGCCGTGGGCGTTGGGTTTTGCATTCCGCCCCCATGTGTAAAAGCTAGAGAGCGCCTCGCCCTCACACATATGTGCGCGCAGTTCTGATACCGTCAGTGTCCCTGCTCCCAGCCAGCTCCTTTGCAGGGTTTGCCCAGGGCTCATTTTTGTACTGGATCTCGTAGCAGGATATGATCGCTGACACAATCGCTGCGAGGCCTCCCCCGACAGCCAGCCATAAGGAGTAGCCATATTCAAAGCTCGGGAATCCTGGGATTTTTAGAGACACCTAGGAAGCAAAAGTGTACCTGAGTTCCCGCATCCTCATGAATGTTGCTTCCCTTGCCTTTCCCTCTGTTCCCCCTTCCCTGTCTCCCCTCCCCCTGTCTTTAGATTGTAAGCTCTCTGGCAGGGACCCTGTCTATCTTATTTTTTCAAAGCTCGGGAATCCTGGGATTTTTAGAGACACCTAGGAAGCAAAAGTGTACCTGAGTTCCCGCATCCTCATGAATGTTGCTTCCCTTGCCTTTCCCTCTGTTCCCCCTTCCCTGTCTCCCCTCCCCCTGTCTTTAGATTGTAAGCTCTCCGGCAGGGACCCTGTCTATCTTATTTTTTTGTAAAGCACCAGGTACATCGCTGGCGCTATATAAATGCTTATAATAATAATTAATAATAAAAGGCAAAAACCCCATAAATTTGAGAAGCCCCGGGATCTGGCAAAGAGGAGAGCTGCATTTTTTAAAATTATTTTTTAAATTTAAAACTTGTATCCCGCCCCTCCTGCCCAAAGGCAGCTCAGGGCGGCGAACACCACAAAAGATTTATCAATAAAACATTTAAAAACAAAACAACAAATTTTAAAACAAATCATAAAACTCACCCTCCCTCCCAAACCCTACGCCCCCCCCCCCTTGCCAAAAGCCTGGCGGAACAGCCAGGTCTTACACAAATGTTGAAATGACAGGAAAGTGGGAGCCAATCGAGCCTCCTCTGGGAGTGAGTTCCACAGCAAGGGGGCAGCCACCGAAAAAGATCTCACATCGGTGGCCACCCATCTCACCTGGGGAATCTCCAAAAAGGCACCCACGGACGATCTCAGGGGTCGCACGGGCACATGGGGAGTGAGGCGATCCTGCAGATAGGCAGGGCCCAGTCAGTGAAGGGCTTTGATGGTCAAAACCAGCACCTTGAACCTAGTCCGGTGCTTTATAGGCAGCCAGTGCAGAGCCCGGAGCACTGGTGTCATGTGCTCCCTGCGACCCGCCCCCGTAAGGAGACGAGCCGCGGCATTCTGCACCAGCTGCAGCCTCCGAACCAGCTTCTCGGGCAGCCCCACGTAGAGCGCGTTTCAGTAATCCAGCCTCGAGGTGATGAAGGCATGGATGACAGTGGCGAGGTCAGAGGCTGAGAGATACGGCCGAAGCTGCCGGACAAGATGTAACTGCCAAAACGCACTCCCCGCCATGGCCACAACCTGAGATTCCAGGCTGAGCCGTGAATCAAGGAGCACACCCAGACTCCGTACCTGCGAGACCATGGGAGGGCGAAGCCCCCCAACAAGAGGGGATTCAACCACTCCCAGGCCCCCCAGGCCCTCACCCACCAACATCACCTCCGGCTTGTCAGGATTCAGCTGCAGATGGCTCAACCTCATCCAAGCCCCCACAGCCGTCAGGCACTGGGAAAATAAAGAGACTGCATGACCTGGGTCGATGGAAAAAGAGAGGTAGAGCTGAGTCATCAGCATACTGATGACACTGCATGCCCTGAAACCCTCTCACGATCTCCCCTAATGGCTGCATATAGATGTTAAACAAGAGGGGGAACAGAATGGCACCCTGCGGGGCTCCACATGTTTGTCCCTGTAACGATGGGTGAAAACAGACATGATGCTAACCACCCTTTAACCACCCTTGGTGGTTATTTATGCATGTTGCAGGGCTGTATTGGTGCCCTATGCAGCCCTGAAACATGCATAAATGACCACCAAGGGTGGTTAAAGGGTGGTTAGTGTCATGTCTGTTTTCACCCAATGGCACTGGCTGCAGAATCAATGAGGAGCCATGGTGGTTAAGGTAATTGACTACATCCCTGAAGGCTGTGGGGTCAAGAGCTGCTTGGTTTCTCCCTAGAGGGCCACCTCTAGTCCATCCAGCTGTGAATCGGTACCTGATCCATTAGGTTAGGGAAGGTCAAAAGTGGTTGGACATGGTGCTGCTGGTCACATCACTCCTTTGTGCAGCGTGGACCACAGAAACGGGTGCTTTAACCGCACCAGCCCAACGGGACACAGGACAGGCTTTGACGTCACAGATGGAATCTCTGTAAGAACAGAAAACCCCCTGCCTGAGGAGGCGCTGTAATGCTTATCGAGACTGGCTTTACCCCTGAAGCAAGGGGGTTCTTTAGAAGGTGAGAGCATAGGGGCTCTGTTGCTGTATCTTGGGGCGTCTCTTAGCATTCTCAGCTGGTCACTGCTACTGTGATCACATAATAATGTTATGGATCTGGTCTGCTCCAACCCACCTGGGAATGTAACTCTCTCTTGAAATTCAGTCCTCCTGGAATGGGCCATCAGCCACACCTGAACTAGCCTGCCGGCCCCTTGTGGTTTGGGCTGAGTATTTTAGGGGGACAGCTTCAGTCTGAAGGGCTGCAGCCAAACTGGAGGCTGCATGGTGCAGAAGGCTACCGAGACAGACAGCCTTCTAGGGAACCACTAGGGAGCTGGACCTGGCGGGTTCAGTGAGACCTGACTGGATGATCTGGCAGGTGGACTCAGCCATTCCTCTCAACTTGTACATTTATAAATAACTGGATTCTCATACGGTAAGTCTCCAGTCTCTCTCTCTTGCCGAAGGGACACAGTATCAACCCAAGGCTGCCCCTGGAACTTCCCACTGCCCAGAGAAGTGGGGCAAGCAACAATAATCAAATGGTATCCCTTCCCTCTAAATTTGCAAGCACCAGCTGTTGTAGCTCTGACAGTGGGAGTTGGTTTTTTCTTTTTTTTCCTGTGGCTCCAGTTTTATGATGATCTGTTCTGTATTTTATTTATTTATTTCATTCCATTTGTTAGCCGCCCCCTTGTGCCTACAGCATCTCAGGGCAGCGTACAATATTATAAAACCCAATATAACAATAAAAAACAACAATAAATCAACCCCCAGCAATTTAAAAACATCACTAAAAACCAACCCCCTCCCCTCCAAAGGCCTGGGCGAACAGCCAGGTCTTACAGACACATCGAAAGGCCAACAGGCCCAGAGCCACGATCTGATTTATGATTTGTTACCATATTTTATATATATAATAATGTTATATTATATATATAAATATACTTTGTCTGCTGCCCTGAGCTGCCTGTGGCAGGATGAGTTACGGGGTATTAAATGCATAATTAAATAGTTTTGCCATCCCTACAGATGCCTGATCCTTCTTATCCATCGCTGTGCTGTATGTATACAGCATGCAATTCCCACACTGTCTGCAGCTCACTCTCTGGCTACGCAGGTTCCCTGTGGTTTGAAGTGTCTTGTATGGCTCTGCGCTCATTTGCAGGCTCCCCGAGGCAGGAACTGAAATCCTCTGATTAGAGGCAGAAATGGAAGCACTGAATGGGGAATAATTTCCATTATAAGACCTTGTTTTCAATTGCTTGTAATTTTGCAAGTCCTTTGCCATTTTTAAAAAAAGAGAACAGGAAATAATATTGTGAGGTGTGGACCCTGAGGGGGTGGGGGAGAGAATGACATGATCGTGTAAATTAAGAGCTGTATCTTTTCCTAACTTCCAAGTGAGTTTCCAAGGAAGTTTTCCTAGCTTCCAACTTCCTAACCTTGCTAACTTAGGCCACAGTCCACAAACCAATTTACTCTGGAGAAAGTGGTTTGCAGGTCATGGGCCACAGGCTCCTTTCATTATTGTAATAAGTATGCAATGGGGGGGAGGGTGTCTTGATTAATGCAGGACTGCAAAGGCTGGCGAAAGTACCTCAAATTGATGCAGGGAGAACACATACACACAGTACCGGATGATTCCAACCGAGGAGGTGGTGCCTGCAATGAAACGGAGAGCAACATGTGGCCCAGACCCCAGAGAGTCAAACTGTTTCACCTGTCAGGGGGTTCATGTTAGGGCCAATTGGGTTTCGGTGTATCCTGTGCCTCCGCAAGGCAGAATGGGGAAAAGAAAGGGCACTCACATCTTGTGATTACTGCAAACTTAGAGATGTGGTGTGGACTGGGCTCCATCTTCACGGTGTGGTGTTTGCAAACAGGGAATTTCTCCCCCAGCATGCATACACACAACACGTGCCTGGCATGCACGTATGCATGCATACACCCAGGTTCCCATACCTCCCAACAGTCCTTATCTAGGGAGGACAGTCCTTCTTTGGGGCTGAATCCCCTTGTCTTTCCTGCAAGGGTCAAAGAGAAAGAGAGACAAATGAGGTCTGGGGCAGGGAGCAGCCCTATCAAGGGGCAAGACGGAGCAAGAAGTTTTTGTTGTTCATAATGAAGGGAACTCATACCTCCCAAAATTTCAACTGGCCAGAGGGACAAACCCCACCCCTTGGCCAATAATCTCCACCCTCTCGTGCCTGTACAGATGTGCACCCACCTCCCAACTTTCCAAGTGCATAAAGGGAGACAGAAGCTCCCGTGCTTATTATTCCACTAAGGCCGCTTTCACATGGTACTGGAGGAGGCAGGAAAAGTTGTGCAATGCAATTGTGGCTCTGTTATTGCAGGGATTAGCACCGGTGAGAATGAACTAATCCCCTTTTATCCCACTCGCACATTGCCGGGTCCCCAAATGTAGCTCTTTCAAGGATGCATGTTTTTGTGGGATAAAAGGGGATTAGTGCATTCTCACAAGCACTAATCCCCACCATAACTGAGCCATGATTGCATTGCACAACTTTTCCTGCCTCCCCCCGGTACAGTGTGAAAGCAGCCTAATTTCTTGTCCTTCCATCATCTCCCAATTGTTCTCTCAACCAGGAAAGAAGTGCCTGAGATTTGAGAACTGTGCTCACTCTCTCTCTCTCTCCTTTGACCCCTGAAAGTGTGACAGTGGGAATCAGCACCCAAAGAGGGACTGTCCCTCCTAAAGAGGGACTGTCAGGAGGTGTGTATTGCATCATTCTAATGATGGAGTAGGGAAAGTGACTTCTTATGGTAGCTTTTTTTGGGGGGTGGGAAGGGAATTTGCCCTTCACCCAGCCATCTACATGGTTTGTGATTGCATCACTTCAGGAAGGGCAAGGGCATAGATAGCTATAATACAAACAGGTGGTGCAGCTGTACCAAGGCACACCAGCTGGAGGGGGGCAGGTGGCCCTGGTCACAAGCCCGGGCTCAGCTCCATCCTCTTACTGGGCCCCTGTTCCATCTTCTACACCAGGGCCCATTCCAACCTAGCTATGCCTCTGGGGCAGGAGATGGAGGAGGGCTTCCATTTTCAAGCTTCTTACTCTCAGATGGAAATAAGGGAACCTACCTGCAAGGAAGAAGAGTCCTGCGGAGAGGCGGAGGCAACGGCGTTTGGCCAGGGGTTCCCGGCAGCAGCTGAAATATCTAAAGCCCAACAGGAGGCAGAAGAACGCCCCTGTCCCAGCGATGCTGGATGAGATCAGCAGTGTCCGTGTGACAACGATTGCAGCTAAACAAACAACAAACAAGCAGGCCAGGCCCGGTGCAGTATTATTAGAGAGAGAAGGGGGAGGTGCCAATGTTTGCATTTCTGACTGTAGCTCTGTACCGATGGGGGATGGAGTGGAAACGAGCGATCTTTGGAGCTGGTAACCAGCTTACAGAACTGCCACGCTGAGTCCCACCAAGGGCCACGGTTGTAGCCGTAATTGAGACTGGTGGTGTAGCTGCCCCAGGGCTCCTGGGTCGAGGGTGGCAGGTAGGGTGGCCATACCTCCCCTTTAAAAGAGGGCGGTTATGAAAAATTGTCAAGGATCTGCTTATTCCACTCTCAGAGGAGTCCAGTCACATGGATATGCTCCTCTACTGTCTACACATTGGTCCACAAGCTGAGCCTTTACCCTACTCGTTGGGGCGCCACTGTCACGGGTTTGGGAGTCCGCACCCCCACTTTACCGGGTTTGAGTGACTCAGTTTCCCTTGCGCACAGTTCTCTTGAATCAGTTTCTCTCTCTGGCTAATTCAAGTGTGCCACAATGAAACTCCTTTGTCACACAAGGGCCCGATCCTTCCCGTTTACAGACTCTTTACTCTCTGGGTTTGCAAGAGCTTGGGGGCTCTTGTAGCTCGCTTGTGTTCCAATATTAGACACCGTCACTTCTTCATAAAGTAAGAAGTTAGTTTATTTATTACATAAACAAGATAGTTGAAACAGAGTGGTCTAGAAATAAAAGGTAAACATAATGCATTTCTAACTTATACTGGTTGAGTTCCTAAATTAGGCATCTTACCTAGCAAGGTCCAGCAGTTCTGGTTTCTCAGTCATAAAAGGCGAATGACTGGGCTCTGACCTAGAGAGCATTCCTGCCTCTCAGTTCATGCTTTCCAGCCTAGCTTATTGCTGGCTGGTCTTTCGTATGTAGATGCTCAAGATGGCTTTTGCAAGAAGAATCTCTCTTTCCCTCTGGGATCTCTCTCCTTATATCTCCTGGAGAAAACTCCTAGTAAGTTCTCCAGGCGTCTAGAATTCCCTTTGTTCTCTTATCAGGTTTCTCTGTCTTTCTGCACGTAGTCAGTGGCTACCTGCATAAGCATTGTTAATGTCCTTGGCCATCCGTCTGGGCCCCAATACACATTTTGGTATCTTTGTATTTCCTGTAGCCTGGTGACGTGTAAAAGCCCTAATTTGAGTGGTACAGTTCTCAATGTCAACATTACAAACATGTGGAACCTTTGACATTACATAGTGTACATGTATAGTAACATTATATACATGTGAAACCCTTGGCACCACACATTTACCAAACATGTAGTCCCGTGTTACACGTGTGTGGCCCCATGTTTGTCCGTGACACAGGGCTCCACTGGGACCAATGCAGCCCTGCAACATGTATTTTTCATAACCATCCTCTTTTAAAGGGGAGGTATGGCCACCCTAGTGACAGGCCTGCAGCTGGATCCCATCTCTGGGAGAGAGGGCAAGAGACCCATTCCATCTTCTGCACTAGGGCCCATTCCAGCCTAGCTCTCTTCCCCTCCCCAGGGTTCATTCAGCTCAGCGTCCTGCCTCCAACAGCAGCCAACACCAGTTGCATCGCAGCACAATGCAGAAGACGCCATGGCACAATTATGGAGTGACCCACACACCCTTTCAATATTTTAGAGATCTCTAAGCATGAGGGTGAATCCCAGTGGCCATCCTGGATAGTACCTCTCAATGGACCTCTTGCCAATCAATTTCATACCTCCCAGCATTCCAAGCAACCAGAGGGACAAGCCACATCCACTCAGCCAATAAACTCCATCCCTTAGTGAATAAGTTCCACCTTCTTGCACACGCCTTACAATAGTCCAACTGCAGGTCCTCTGCAATTCTGCTCCGAAGAGGGACAGAAGCTCTCCTGGTCATCATTCCACTTAATTTCTTCTTGTTCCATCCTCTTCCCCATTACCCTCTCAAGTGCTTTTCCTGTGAGGTCACCAGGAAAGAGGTGCCCGAGAGAGATTTGAATACTGCTTTCTCTCCTAAAAGAGAAACTTTGGCCCCTGAAAGAGGGACCGTGGGATTCAGCACACAATGAGGGATTGTCGCTCCTAAATAGGGACTGCTGGGAGGTATGAAACTAGCGATAAAGATTTAGGTTTATAGATTAGGCCTGTAGATTAATGTTGTAATCCTCAAAGCAGGGCTGGATCCAGGAATGATGTAGATGTGTATGGGGCAGGGTACTGGAAGCAGAAGCAAGCTGGATAGAGCAGGGAGAGGGGGAAGGCATTGCGTACCCTCCAACATTTGACAGATACAAAATAAGTACACTTTCTTTGCACCACCCTTGATCTGCATAAATGTGCCTGCGTTTGCTTTGAGGGTGAGCTGGACAAAAGGGATGCCTGTGGATGTGTGTGTGAGACTGGCTCTGCGTATGCATGTGTCTGTCTGCTCAGGACTGGTGGTTCAAGTTACTAATCTTGTAAACTCATCTCCTTGCATCAGCTCCCCTAAACTCCCTGTATCAGAAGCACAAAACAGACTCTGATCCTTGCTCTCCAATTGTCCCTCTCTTTATAATCCGTTGCTCCCTTGAGGCCGCTTCCATTGCAGAAGTTGCTGCTAATGCATATCTCTCTCCCCCCTTCTGCTCACAGTTGTGACCCACGGTGTTTTTAATGCATCACACTGTAACTGATGTGTAATCACTGCCACCAAATTCTAGATCGGGGTGGAGAAATGTTTCCCTTACAGGGGCCACTTTGAAAATTAGTACAAACTGTACGAGCCACATAGAAGTTGGAGTTGCATTCAGGAAGAAAGTGCAGATCATGGGCCTGATGTGCCTTAGCCTTGTGTGCAGGCCCTCACCTCTGCTCCCTGACCCTGAGCTCAGGCTTTCAGTGCCAGGTAGAAATTGGACCCAAGGGCTGTATCCGGGAACTGAAAAGAGGCCAAATAAAAACTAGCCAATAGCTCATCTCTTTGAGGAGTGTAGCATTAATCTCCTAGGGCTCTGAAGCTGCAGACTGGTTAAGGACACCAGGTGTTGGAAGGTTTAAAAGAAGGATAAAAGAAGCAAGTGTTGCTTTATGGACCAATGGCATTTTGCACAGTAAATTATCTATCAACCTGCAGCAAAGAGTAGATGTTTAAAGGCGCACCTGAGCCCTCATGCATCCCGAAGCGCCCCCTCCTGGAGCTGCTGAGTGTTGCGTGTATACTTCCAAGTGTATCTTGCAATGGGCATTTTTAGACACACGTTTAACTTTCAGATGTTTCAATCTTCTGGGTTTGCAAGTCCACAAGTAAGTTCCGGATTCATTTTTCACACACACACTGCCCTGAGACAGTTCCTGGACGTATTCTTCACACAAACACTGCCCTGAGGCAGCCTAAAGTAGCCGCAGCTGTATACATGACACTGACAGGCTGCCATGGAAACCAAGTGACCACAGCTGCCTGAACCAAAGCAGTTTACCAGGAGAATCTTTCACACACAAAAGTTTTGGGAGAAGTTTCACGCAGAAGTTCAAATATCCGGATGTTTTAAGATCCGGATGAGTGATTTGGATGCACAGAAAGTTCTGGATGTTGCAGCAAACATCCAGGAGAAATGTGTGTCTAAAAACACCCAATGTGCTGTGAAAAAATACTGCAAGGGGAGGAGGAGGGGGAGTGATCCTTATTTCCCTCCCATCTCCTCCTGTCTAGCTGTAGGCCTTGCTGTTCCCTCAGTGCTGCCGCCAGCTTTCCTGGATCAAGTGTGAGTCTCATATTCTTCTTTGGGATGCTGGCTCCTTGACTCATGTGGCTAGGCTATGGGAATGTCCGCTATCATTTAGAGGGCAAAAGGAGGTTTCCGGCCCTCTTGGTTGCAGAGAGAGAGAGCCTGACCTGAAGCAAGAGCCTTATGCACAGCTTAATTTGTGCCAGACTCTGTCACTGTTTCTACACTTCTGCAAGCCCCCCACCCACAGCTAGATGCAAAAGCATAGTCTCTAACCTGACAGAGTTGGGGTTGATCAGTGGGGCCAAACAGCTGATTGGTGACAGTGCCTACCTTCTATCCCCCATCAGTCTTAATAAACAGGAGCAGGAAGAGGCGCTGGTGAAGTTATGGGGCTTGGCAGGCAGCTCCACCAGCCCTTAATCACCCCATGGTTCTGGAGCCAAGGGGTGGGGCAGGCTTGGCACTTCTTTTTCTCCAAGTTAAGGCCTGCTTTGGGGGCAGTCACATGGTGGTTTTGGGATCCGGTGTCTGATTTTGGAAGGCTTGGAGCTGGCTGGATTGTTCTGTATCTGTGCTGCCCCATCTGCCTGCAGAAGAACTCTGTGTAGCCTGCATAGCTCCCCGGTTGGTGCAGTCTAAGGGATCATCTTAATTTGTTTCTCCCTAAATGCGCAGCCTTCCACCTCATTCTCCAGTAGCATCTCCTGCTTTGGCACAGCGCCCCCTTTCAGGAGAAAGTGAGATTGCACGGGCCTCAGGTCTGCACAGCCACTTCCTCCATCTGTCTCCAGCCATAAGAGCAAACCCTCCTCAGCATCTCCTCCACCCAAGCAACAAAGAGTAAGATGTCCTGCCAGTCTAAGGTCTGGAATGGAAGTGACTATCTGGGAAGTCCCATTTCTAAGGGAGCCCACTGTAATATAGAACAAAGCTTCAAGAACATAGTTACTGCTGGACTGGGCCAGACTGGTGACCCATCTAGCCTAGCAGGGTCAGCCTTACCACAGGATGACCTGTGGAAATTTCTCCAGGCCGCACTATTTTCTCTACTGCCGGGGATCCTACAGCGACCCCCATTTTCACCAGGGCAGGGTAAGGGACTCCCTCCCAGCAAGGCCCCAAACACGACCACCTCTAAGAACCCATGGAGGGTGCCCCCGAGAGAGCAGGGCCACGGGGGGCACCAGAGTCCCCACATTTTCTTTACCCCCAAATTGTAAAGCCGGGCCTGTAACCCAGTATCCTGTTTCCAGCAGCGGCCAGCGCCAGATGTTTTAGAGGAGGTGTACAAAAGCAGAGCATGTGGGTTGGCTCATCCTGTCATCTGCTCTTTGCTTCTGTCCATCAATACACCTGCCATTTTTGACAATTAATACACACCACATGGAGGACAGTTGCTAGTTACATGACGATAAATCAGCCCTGAGGAAAGACTATGTCCCCTTCCCCTCCCAGCACCAAATCTCAATTTACCTGGATGGGGATTGAGGTAAGAGCTGAAGACATCACAGGTCCATATCTTCACAAACTTGTCCCAGACGCACTCTCTCCAAAGGCCTCGGCACCGCATGCTCAGTACAACCGAGCCTTTGCTGTTCACCTGAGAACCAGGAGCCTTATGTAACCAGGTTGGAATTGTCCCTTGGGACTGGGAAGCCAGATTTCTGGCAACTCAGCTCCCACAACTGGAGACAGATTGTGCAAAGGCTCCTCACTTGCACCCAGAGAGGAGCGGTTGCACTGAGATTTCTGGGGAATTCTCTGGCCCCAGTGACTGTCCTGCAATAAGGCATCCCTGCTTGACCATCTTCAACCTGTCACTGCACAGGAGATCCATTCCAGGCTGCTTGGGGATCTCTCTTTAACCAGGCAAAAGCAGCATCTTATAGGTCTGGAAACCATTACTCTGCACCCATGGATGAGGAAGTGTTCAGATAGCCAGCAGTGGGTCAGTACAGAACCCTGAACAACATAAGATTCACAGCTCCCTTTAGCATTCACCAAAGAGGTGCGTAGGTGGTCCTGGAGATTCATTCCCTGGATGGCATGCGACCACAACTTCTACTCCCACAGCACACACATACCTTGTCCCACTTCCCACCCTCCTATTGTTTCTCCTTTCTCTCCCTCTTGTTCTCTGACTCTCTCTCCCAGTAGCTAGAGCTGGCAAACACCTTCTCACACTCCCCTAGAATACTGCCCGCAGTTCCCTGGAAGCCCTGCCCCCCACGGTCTCGGTCAGGGGACCGTGCCTATCTTATTTTTTGTAAAGCGCCAGGTACATCGCTGGTGCTATATAAATGCTTATAATAATAATATTGGAGTGACTTCTGTTGGTGAGAGTATGCAGGAGGCCTGCACTCCACTCTATGCACCAGATCAGGAGCAGAGAACCTTTTCCCTCTCAGGGACCACCTTGGAAATTAGTACAAGCTCGGAGGGCCGCACAGAAGTTGGGGACCAGGGTGCACTCAAGAAAAGGAGGATCCAGATCATGGCTCTGTCTCCTGTCCTTGTGTGCATGCTCAGTTCTCTGCTTGCCTAACCAGAGCTCAGTTTTTCAGTACGTTGGTGTGGAAGCTGGATCCAGGGGTCACATAAAAACTTGCTGGGGTGGTGGTGGGGGGGGTGCATTTGGCCCCTGGGCCTCAGGTTCCCCACCCCTGCACTAGATGAACCCAGGCAGCCTCCCCCAGCATTACAGCCTTTCCCTAGCCCAGGGACCTATGCTCACCGTGTTTCCCCCATTGGTGGCAAATGGGGTCAAATGCAGTGAACACAGGTCCCTGCTTCAGCCCAAAGGATCCCTCCTTCCCAAACCTGCAAGAGAGGGGAACGAGTGTGCGTTACCTGCCAGCAGTCAGTGCAGAGGGAGGTGATGGTGGTGACCAGCGACAAGGCCGCGCACAGGATGGAGCACACAGCCACCGCGCTGCCCATCAGGGTGGAGAGAGGAGACAGCACAGTGTAGGCTTCAGCTGGGCTCAGGATCTGCTCACCGTGCAGCCAATTCTTTCCAGCACTGACTTGGCTTTGCAGCTACAAGCCATGACCCCAAGGTCTCCCCATGGAAACCTGGGTGTCTCTCATTGCTGATGAGTTTGCCTCCTAGCCGCCCACCGGAACCTGTAATGAAACAGGAGGGCCTTACCATGCATGGCAAGTGCAGAAGGGCTGTGCCTCACCCAACTGAAATGTCATGTGGAACGAAAGAGGCAGCTGCAGGCACCAGCGCCTTGCTGGGCCCCTGACATTTAAACCCCATGGCGCAGAGTGTTGTCGCTATTGGCATCCAGCTACCTGGCATAGCAGCTGGACTCATTTGCTGCCCTTTCCTATTGCAAGGCAGTCCTGGGATACTGCTTCCCTAGGCTGCAGCCACTGCCTCTGGCCTACATCCTGCTTGCGGGAGGAACAGCCCAGTGTGGTTGTCCATGCAGCATCCCAAGAAGCCTAGACAGTGCTAGGGACTGACATCGCTCGCCTGGGTGAGAAACACAGGTCTGAGACCATGGGGCTCAAGCCCGGCTCCCAATTCTGCACAAATGGCTTGGTCTTTCCAAACAGTTCCTGGCTCTCGTGCCATCTTTCCAGCTGTGCAGATTTCATTGCCACAACACATGGGACTTTGGGCACCTAGCGTGACTGCGATGGTGTTGGTTTACTGATACGTAACCCCACACAAGAGCTGCGCGCTGTGGCCTGATTCAGGGCCCTGTTTCTCACATTAACTCGTGGGCCTGGGGGGTGGGGTGGGGGGATAGTTGTGTCTCCATATTCACAGGCAAACGTCCTGGTGATGGGATGTTGTGGGGGGGGG
>QEPC01004358.1:2062103-2132267 GCA_003113815.1 Sphenodon punctatus | reverse complement strand
GCTCCAGACTAGAGCCCCAGTTATTACCCAAATAACTGCCTTTGGGCTCCACCCCATTTGGGGATCGGGCCCACTCCCTCCAGCACCACCATTCCTGGGGAACCCTTTAATAAAGTCCTGAGGAAGGGAAGTTGTGCCCTCGTAATCAGTTCATGCTGCCCCCACCCCATAACCAGTTCATTTGCACCCCCACCCCCATATAATCAATTAACGCGGCCCCCCACCCATAACCATTTAATTTGTGCCCCAGGGCAGCGTGAATTCATTATATGTGCTGGGGTGGGGGGCGCAAATGAACTGGTTATGGGGTGCGGGTTTAAAGACAGTATTCCTGTTAGCAATAACTTCATTAAGAAAAGTTAGGCCTTTTTACACGGATGGCACAGCAGCGCCGACGGGTGGAGATGGGTGTGGATGGGTGGGTGAGCACACCCAGCGAACACCCGGTGGCGCTGAGCAGGGAGACATTTACACGGACAGCGCCGCGGGGGGGGGGGGAAGGAAAGGGGAGGGGCCCGCAAACACCCAGCGCCCAAACACCCATCTCGGGAAATACCCGTGCAAGTACACGGACGGACAGGACCAGGAACGGTGGGGACGCCCCACCTGGCACAGCGACAGCACAACATGGCCGACCGAGGGCAAACAAAACCACGCAACGCGGCCCCGCAACCCAGTCGCCAGGACCCACGTGGGCGGGACGGGGCGGGAGGGGGATGGGATGACAGCTGTGACAAAGGAGCTGGCTCCACGCAACCCCGGCACAGAGCCCAGACCGCCCGGCGCCAGCCCCCCTCCTCCCCTACACACACACACGGCAGAGCCGCACACACACTGCAGACAGCAGAAGCACACACGGACGAGCACAAAGCCCAGGGGGGGCAAGGAGGGGGGAAGGCACCCACACAACACACACCCCGCAGAGGCACCAGCACAATGGGAGAGGTCACCAGGAAAGGAACACACAAGCCTTTATTAACACGGGGAACCAGCAACAGGGGGCAACGACCACAGGGCGGGGAGGGGGATGTGGCAACAGAAGGGAGAGGGGGAACAGTGCCAGCAGAGGCAGGCCCAGGATGGAACCCTGGTCAATAGGGCCAGCGACCCCGCACCCGGCACCAGCGCTTGGCCTACACGTGGTGCAGCCGGTGCAGCCGCTCCAGGACGTGCAGGAGGAGCTCCAACAACTCCCTCTGCTCCCAGGTCCGCTCCGTGATCATTGCCTGCACTGAATGGGACAGAGGGAGAGGAGACAGCCATCAGAGCTGGCCCCGGGCACCCAGGAAGGAACAGAACCCCCCACGGAGGGACACGGGCACAGGGCCCGGCAAACAGGCAGCACACTCACGGATGCCATCGAATAACCACCCTGCTGCCTGCATGTCCCACGCCACCCGCTCCATCTGCTGCGCCATCGTGCCCAGGCGCAAGCTCACCAGCAGCAAAACAACAGTAGCTGCAGGAGAGAAGGGACAGGGCCATGGGGCACAACCGCTCCAACTGGTCCTGGGAGGGCCGGGGGCAGCGACACCACCAGGGGCCCCCCCCACACACTGACAGCCCCCCCCGAGGAGCACCCCAGCCCCTGCACGAAGGGGGATCGGTCGGGCCACAGGCTAAGTCCACATCAACCCCTACTCACGCTCATCCACCCAGCGCCCATGGTGCCGCTGCCCATCCATCGCCACCACCACAGACGGTCCACACCAACAGGGGGTGACAGTGGAGGGGAGGGGCAGGGCCACACCAACACACAAGCGAGGCATGGGGGTTCCTGGCCGACCGCCCACCACACCGACCCCACGATTCCCCAAAGGGGAAAACTATTTAAAGTGGCCAGTGAGTCACCTTGAGGCTCTTCCATCCTAAAGCCATATTGAGAACTGATCTACATGTTAAAAACCTGCCTCCCAAGAGTTAGTCTGGAGAAACATGAACTGAGAGGAGGATTTTGCTCTCTAAAGCGAGAACCCAGCCGCTTACGTTTAAGGGCTGAGAGAAACCAGAACTTCTGGACCGTGGTAGGGTAAGATGCATAATTTAGGAACTCAACCAGTATAGGTTAGGAATGCATTATATTTACCTTTGATTTCTAATAACCACTCTATCAACTATCTTGCTTATGTAATCAATAAACTTACTTCTTATCTTTATGAAGAAGTGTCTGTGTCTAACATTGGAACACAACTGAGCAACAAGAGCCCTCAAGTTCTTGCGAACCCAGAGAGTAAAGAGTCTGTAAACGGGAAGGGTCGGGCCCTTGGGTGACAAAGGAGTTTCATTGTGGCAGACTTGAATTAGCCAGAGAGAGAAACTGATTCAAGCAACTGTGCGCAAGGGAAACTGAGTCACTCAAACCCGGTAAAGTGGGGGTGCGGACCCTCAAACCCGTGACACCTGCAGCCGCAGCCTGTACAGCTGGAAGGTCCCTCACTGATCGAAGGGCGGCAAGCTCTGCAGTGGTGGGGTCCCCGGTCTGGAGCGGGCCACCAAGCCCAGGTCCCACAGGAGGGCCCTCACATCGGAGGGTGCGCGTGGGATGCCGCGTGCATGCAGGAGGCTGCCGGTGTACAGGGCAGCAACAGGTGGGCCCCCAGACAGGCCATACCCAGGTAGCTCTGACAGCAGGCGAGCTGCCGTTACCTCCGCAGTGGTCCACAGCACCTCAATGGTGGGCAGGTGCCCCCAAGGAGGCTGGCACAGGGGGGTGAAGGCAAGCTCGAGGGAACGGGCCCGGCATGCCAGGGGCCCGACCGGGTGACCCATCGTCCACATGTACCGTGACAGGAGCCGGAAGCCATCCCCCGCCTACAGGGGGTCGCTCACCAACAGCTGCACATCGGGACTCAGCCAGAGGGCCCCCACAGCATGTCCGCACAGGGAGACCACCCCTCCCCGACATCCCCGGATGAGGGCGCCACAGAATGGCCGGCCATGGCAGCAGTGGGGATCGCTCCGGGGAAGCAACAGGCAGGAGGCGGAGGGATGCTGCAACTGGAACATGCACACACCGAGCGGATACCCTCGCCCATAGACGGCCTTGCATGACAGAGATAGGCAGGCCCGCTGTGGACAGGACATCGCAACCCACACACAAGACAGCAGGGATGCTGCACAGCTGCCGAGATAAGAAAGGGGGCCACGGCCAGGCACTGTGCCAGGGCGTGTAGCTAAGCCAGGCGCTGCATCCACAGCGGGCACTGCTGCAGCTTGCAAAGGCGGACCCAGACTGGGGGGACGCCTGTGCGGTTGCGGAGGCAGGGGTACCCAGGGGTGTGCGCGGTCCCATCCCCCCGGTGGCTATGTGGCCGGCCCGCTCGCAGGGATGCGCAGCCAGACTCGGCACCCGCTTGCCACCCCAGCACACCCCCTGCGCAGCACCAACCGCTGCCTGGCCCCCACCAGCCTACACAGTACATAAAGGACACGCTGTGGCCGGTGGGGCGGAGGGGCTATAGCACGGGACCATGCAGCACACAGAGAATGGCAATCCTGGGCTGGGTGCACACGGAGGGGCTCCTGAAACACCAGGGGAGAGTGGGCCATGAGCATAGGCCGGACAGCGGAGCGCACCGCGTTCACGGAAAGTGCCAGTGGTGTGTGGCAGGGCGTGGGAAGCAGCAGCAGAACCATGCTGCCGGGGAATGAGGACCCACTGCCCAGGGCCGTGCTGCTGCACCTCCTGGGTGCGGGCCTCCTGCTGCTGCACATGCTGCTCCGGCAGAGTACCATGCTCTGCCGGCAGGGTCATCGGCCCACCCTCCTGGGAGCACGGCGGCGGAGGGCAGCAAACCTCAGGAGGGCAGCGCTCGTGCGATGGGCGAGGCAGGCATCTGTCGGATGCCGCGCCCTACTGGGCTCCATGGCGTCCCTGCACCAGTGCCCTGGGCTGGGCCAGTGCCCCCGTACCAACGTCCCAGGGAGGGGCGGCCCCACGCAGCTCTGAGGGGAACAGGGGTGGCATCTGCCAGTGCATTGCTGCCTGGGCAGCCGACCGACAGCCAGCGCCGGACCCACATGCATGTCTGTAGGCCTGGGACCCCCTTCTAAACTGCTGGGCCCTACCTGTTACCTGCATCCGGCCCTCCATCTTTATGGGGTGAGTTTCGGGAAGTGACGCCGGCCGATGTGGTGGATGTCCTGGGGTCTGTGAGGGCCACGTGTTGTCAACTGGATCCGTGCCCGTCCTGGTTAATAAAAGCTTCCGGGGAGACGTTGGGGACGGTGCTGGCGAGGGTGGTGAATGCGTCCCTTCGGCAGGGGAGGTTGTCGCCTTGCTTAAAAGAGGCTGTGGTGCGCCCCCTGCTGAAAAAACCATCGTTGGACGTAGACGCGCTCGCCAGCTACCGACCTGTCTCTAACCTTCCCTTTTTAGGGAAGGTTATTGAGCGGGCAGTGGCGCTCCAGCTCCAGGGTCATCTAGATAATATCGGGCTCCTTGACCCTTTTCAATCTGGGTTCCGCCCCGGCTATGGCACCGAGACGGCGTTGGTGGCCTTGGTGGACGACCTCCGCCGGGAGATGGATGCGGGATGTTCGACATTTCTCATCCTGCTCGATCTCTCGGCCGCTTTTGACACCGTGGACCATGGGCTGCTGTTGAGACGACTGCGTGACCGGGGGGGTCTGGACGGGACTGTTCTTGAATGGTTCCGTTCATTCCTCTCGGGGAGGAGCCAGCGGGTGGTGTTGGGGGAGGAAACATCGAGCCCCCGCGCCTTACCGTGTGGCGTTCCGCAGGGATCGATCTTGTCTCCATTATTATTTAACATCTATATGCAGCCCTTGGGGGAGGTCGTGAGAGGGTTCGGGGTGCGATGTCACCAGTATGCTGATGATACTCAGCTGTACCTCTCGTTTTCTACTGACCCAGACCCTGCTGTCTCGGTGCTATCCCAATGTTTGGAGGCCGTGGCGGATTGGATGCGGCGGAGCAGACTGAAGCTCAACCCAGATAAGACGGAGGTGATGGTGGTGGGGAGGGCGAAGGGGGTGGTGGCCCCCCTGGTTGGGGGGGTTTGCCCCCCTGTAGCTCAGCAGGTCCGGAGTCTGGGGGTCATATTGGACGCAGACCTGCGGCTGGAGCGGCAGGTGGAGGCAGTCGCTAAGGCTGCCTTCCGCCAGCTTTATCTGGTACGTAGGCTGCGTCCGTATGTCTCTGGCCCGGACCTGGCCTCCCTCATCCATGCCTTCGTCACCTCGCGGCTCGACTACTGCAACGCGCTCTACGTGGGGCTTCCCTTGTTCTTGGCCCGGAGGCTGCAGCTGGTGCAGAATGCGGCGGCTCGTCTTCTTACGGGGACGGGTCGCCGGGAGCACATTACACCGGTGCTCCGAGCGCTGCACTGGCTGCCGATAGTGTGCCGGGCCAAGTTCAAGGTCCTAGTGATGATCTATAAAGCCCTATACGGCCTTGGCCCCTCTTACCTTAGGGACCGCCTCGCCCTTCGCGCCCCGGAACGGCTCCTGCGGTCTGCCGGGGGTGCCCTCCTGGAGGTCCCCCGTGTTAAGCGGGGGGCCACGATGGAGCGAGCATTCTCGGTGGTAGGGCCGCGGCTGTGGAACTCCCTTCCGGAGGAAGCTCGCCTGGCCCCAAGCCTTTTGACATTTCGGCGGAACTGTAAGACCTGGCTGTTTTCCCAGGCCTTTGGGAGGGAGGGTGGGGGGGGTGATTTTAATCCCCCGCCCATTTATTTATTTACTACTGTCCTTTAGCCCTGTTTTATTGATGTATTTTATATTTATATTTTAATTGATTTTAATTGTTTTTATTATTGCTGTTAGCCGCCCCGAGCTGCATTGCAGGAGGGGACGGGATACAAATCTATAAAATAAATAAATAAAAATAAATAATGTGTGGCCTACTGGGTCCAGGGAACGGGTCCTGTGGGTTGCCTGGTGGCGAGCGCCCTCCTCCCGCGGTCGGCCAGGGGTTGCATTGGCCCCGCACATGCCCACCGGCCAACACAAGCCGGTTCGCATGAGTAGGTCCAGTGCACACCTGTTCCGGCCACCACAACTGCATGAAGCATCGCTGGGCTAGCCGCCGGCCCCACCAGCTGGCCAGGGAGTGCACAGGACCCCAAACCTGCCGGTGCCCCCCCCACCATGTCCACGGACAGAGGAAGCGACAGCAAGGTATAGGTACAACACCTTTATTGGAGGAGACATGTACAATGGAAGGGGGGCGGGGATCAACATCTTGGGTGGCCTCTCCCCCTCTTGGCCGCACCACCGGGGCTCAATGGTCGGCGTGCCCTGGCTGCAGCTGACTGCAGGGCTCTCCAGGCTGATGGTCCAGCCTCCCTGGCATCCACTGGCTGCTCCACACCAGCCTCTGCTGTTGGTCCCTGCTTGGAGGAGCAAGAATGGGGTAAGGGATCACCGTGTACGCTCATCTCTGTCCCTTGTCAGTGCACGGGCACTTGGGTGCCCCATAGGGGTCCGGGGAGACTCTACTCCCCACACGAGCATGGCATGTGCCCTACAGCGCTCCCTGAAGGTGCCCCCCCCCCGGGACGGGCTGCCCATGGTATCACGGCACCTGCCCAGTCACATACTGCGGCACCGTGCAGGTACACATGCCCCTGGCAATGGCCATCGCTCCCCATCACGTGTACCGCTTGCACTCAGCGTGGGTTCCACAATGTGTTCCCTACCAGGGTCTCGCCTTGCACAGTTCCCCAGATTCCCAATGGGCCCCCTCCCGGTAAGTAAGACAGTTGTGAGAATGTGGCCCTTTCTGTGTGTTCATGGGTGGTGGAGCCCTGCGTGAATGATGCAGTGCACGCATCTATGGTGAGTGGGGGTGCATGCGTGCCTGCCTAACACATATCCCCACGCACCCCTCACCCGTCCCCATGCACGGAGCAAACGGGGGAAACGGCGGTTACTCCATGGGTGTGGATGAGTGGTGGGTGAATGGGGATGCATGTGCAGCTATGTGCATGCCCCACCCATGCACTGGCGCGCCCATGGACCCCTCACCCGGCGGAGCCATGTAAAAATAGCGTGTGAGGAGCCACTCAAAGAAGAACAGAAGGTTGCTACCTTGTAAACAAGGTTCTTTGAGATGGCTCCGACCATTCTCACAACACCTACTCTTCCCACCCGCATGGAATTTTTTTCTTATATTTCTAGAAAGGGTTGAAAGGAACTGTCATTCTGAGGGGGGGAGTCAGTGCTTTTTATACTAGAGGAGCTCCAGTCCATCATGCAGTCTATTATTTGGATAGGGTGAGGATGCACAACCCAGATGTGAGAATGTTGGGAGCCATCTCGAAGAACCTTCTTTACAAGGTACCAATCTTCTGATCAGCACTGGGGAGGAGCCTGTTTGTAAACAAACAGCCTTATCTCCCAGCCCAATCCCTGTCCCTGCTGCTGCTGCTGCTGCTGCTGCTGCTAGGAGGGAGAGGAAGGTGAGGGATGGGGACAGGAGCCAGGGAGGGGAGGCAGAACAACTTATTGGGGGAGAAGCTGGCTGCAGCCTGCCGCCCAGCCATGCAACTGTGGGCCCCAGCTAGCCGCGGCTGTGCCAGCTCCGGCCCCAGCAAGTTGTGCTGACCCCCGCTTTGCCTGGGGGGGCAAGGCGAGTGAGGGCAGGGCCGCATGAGGAGAGTTATGCTTGCCTTCCAGCACAGTGCACAAGCCAGGGGCAGACGACAATAGTCAGTGTTTACAGAGTTCCACTTCCCCAGCTCTCCGACAGGGGAGAGGAGCTCAAGTGTGCATGTGAAAGGCTGCAGAACTAATTTTTAATCATTAATATCTCGGTTTTGGCTGCACCAATCAGTATCATATTTCAGAAGCTGTTGTTATTGATCTCATGCACCAATCCTGTGAAGTTTGGGGACTCAACTCATCCAGGGGAAGGAGATATTAATTAAACAAAATCATGAAGACGCTGTGCATTTTGACCACAACCAATTAACGTTAAAACAGTCATAACATTTTATTTTCCTGATGGATCTTCTTCATACTTTGTGCATATGATGGTCCTCACAATTTATAGCCATGGATAAATTTTCAGCAATGTAGCTCACGCAGTTTCCTCAAAATCGGGGCTTCAGCAGTCCCGTTTATAATGGAGAGTGGTTGTGCATTTAAGTTCTGACTGAAAATGTATATATGTTTATATATGCTTCTATGTTGTATATCTTTGTAAGCTGCCCTAAGCCTTTGTGGGCAGGGTAGGATAGGGTAAAAACTGAACAAATAAATAAGTTTTTAAAAAATGTCACTAGTAGAACATTGGGGCTTGCTAATTTCACTACTGGGGTTTGCATGGTATTTCTTCCTATTACGTCCACACAATGGCTCCCCCTGGTGGTCAGAGTCCATAGGGTGGCAGCAGAAACAGATGGCAGAACAAACACTGCCTTGGGATGACATCATGATTCTACCACAGAGCCAATTTGCCCTCGTGTATCTACCATAACGTAAGCCACAGCAGCCTCCCGAACTCCCTGATGGTAGTAGAGTCCAGGTGCAGCCATGACACCTTTCAACCACAAGATGGCGAAAAATACCAAGAAACTTCGGAATAGGAGGAACCTCTGCAAACATTCAGAGAGGCCGGGTCCCCAGGGGGAAGCATCTGCAGGTTGTGGTGTTAAGCAACATAATTGATACTCCAGGCCCTAGGGTTTCCCCTCTTCATCAACTCCTCATGACCTTTCCATGGAAAATTCTGGAGGACACTTTCCTAGCTTGCTACAGCCACAAAGGTGCCAGTCCTCTTCATAATCAGTGCCGCACAAGAGGCTGCCCAGAAGTTAGGACATGGGACGTTGGTTCTAGGCCTACCTCTACCCTAGTGCTTCTGTGTGACTTGAGGACGTTTCTGCCCCCTGTGTTCCTAGACTGTAAGCACTTTAGGGTACACATTTGTCTGTGTGGGCAGAACCCAGCACCAATCTGTGCTGGAACTGTAATGCAAATAATAGTGCGGAGATCGTAATAGGAATAACCAAGCCTAGCACACTCACCATCCAGCACCTCCTTACTCCACTGAGCCCTCTGCTGCTTCCTCTCCCCTCCTCCTGTGCAATTAAACGCTCTGGAAAGTGGTGCAAAGAGCGCAGCAGGGAAAACACTAACTCTTGGCCAGAAAAGGCCAAAGTGTGAAACCCCAGCTGCAGGGCAGAGGGGGGGGTGGGCTTTAATGAGATCCATCCCCCATCCTGCAAAGTAAAGCATAGGTTAGCGCAGGGGTGGAGAAACTCAGACCCAGGGGCCAAATGCAACCTGTGGCTAGTCTTTATTTAACACCCCCCTCAACCCCCCGCGCCCCTTTCCAGTTCCTGGATCTGGCCGCTGGGTCCAGTTCCTGTCTTCAAGCACATCTCTCTCTCTCTTTACCCCCCTCCCACCTGCTACTTTGTCCAATCCACTCCCACCCATTTCATCCCACCCCCACCCCCCCGAGCTGTTTGCAGGAGGGGCGGGGTATAATATATTAAATAAATAAAATAAATATATACCTGCTCAGTTGATCTATTTCTACCGGCTATGCTACGTGCCTGAGGAAGGGCCCTGCATGGCCGGAAAGCTTGCTTATTCCCACCAACAGCAGCTGATCCAATAAAAGAGAATCATTCAAACCACTTTCTTTCCAGTATTAAAAGGCTGACTTCAGAAGAAGGGAGTGGAGATGATGACATGCACACAAGAATGGAGGAGAGATCCATAGCACAGATCCATTATCTGGACCCGCCTTTTTCTAACTGCACCCCTTAGGCAGCTGCCCTGCCACCAGCTTCTATGCAGCCCTCAGAGTTTGTGCCAATTTTCAAAGCGGCCCCTGGAAGAGAAAAGGTTCCTCCCTCCTGGGTTAGTGAATTGGACGCTGCCACTGGTGGGAGGGAAGAGGCCTACTGGCATGTTATTTGAACCCCTTTAGAAATGAATTATTTTTTTCTGACACAGGGTGTGCTTCCCAAGTGTCCCCACATATGGACAGATATGGCCCCTCTCCCCCTAACAAACCAGTGCACACTCTAGACAGTGATTTGATTTTGGGTGCCAAATCCAGTCTCTTTAGCTCCCCCTCCGCTCCCAGGCTTTTCATTCCCACAAGGTGCATGGCGAAAGTCGGACCAATAAATACTTACTTACTTACATTCCCACAAAGAGCCACCCCAGCCTCTCCCTCCCTCCCGAGACATCAGATCTGATCTCACCCGCCAAGCCCTGCCTCTGAAAGGAAAGCATGAATGCGTAAATAAGTAACTGCTGTACGATGGTGGCGGGCTATTGTCTGGGGATTGGTCTTGCTTTGTGCCTGGGCCCCCGTGCAGTTAGGGAAGTGATGGCACCGTATTGTTAGACCTTGCCCCCTGCTGGGCAAGCCAAGCTGCACTAACATGGAACATATTTGCCTCATTAGCCGAGTATCATGTGAGACCAACTAAACGCCTTGGATTCTGCTCAAGTGGCCTGTCCACATTCCCTTGGGCAGGACCAGTGAGTGCGCTGAGCACCACAGAAGGCTCACCCCAGGCAGATAATAATAATGTTAACAACAACAATAATAGTTACTAATGAGTTATCATTAAAAATTAATTAATTAACAACAGGGCACAGGATAGGGCTATATTAAGTGTGCTTCCCAAGTGCCCCCCCCTCCACATATGGCCTCTCTTCCCCTAACGTCAAATCAGCACACACGGTATAATAAAATAGATGATGATTATTGAAGATGAATATAGTGCCAGGAATGTGCCTGACACTGAACAGTCATGCATTAGAGAGACAGGTACCTGCCCCGGGGGCAATCTTAATTTATTTATTTGGTTTTTCTTTTCTTTTTTTAATTTCTATCCCACCTTTCCTGAAAGATGAAGGATGGGTAACAAATAGAACATACAAGTATAAAAAATACAAAATGAAAACCCATCAAAAGATAAGTTGTAGAAAAACATTTTAAAAACCCCCATTAAAACACTTCCTGTCCCTATCCTCACTCACTAAACGCCTGGCCAAAATAAATAGGTTTTACATAGTCTCGAGAAGATGCCCAGGTTCCTGTTTTGGTTAACCTCCTAGGGAAGGGAATTCCAGAACTGTGGAACAGCCACCGTGAACACCTTCATACCTGTCCTGGCCCATATTTATTTATTTATTTATTTATATGGACATGGTGCAGTGATGGAACTTGAATGAGCTCCCTCCTCCGCCCGCTGGGATTGTGATGGGACACAGAGGAGGAAACGGTCTTTCTTCTCATGCAGTTTAAACACTAGGGAGTTTCAAGGACTGAATCACTAAATTCTGCTAGTTTTCATTGGGACAATATTTCTCTGCAGAATCCACAAGTCTGAAAAACAAGTGCTGATGCCCCAAGTCTTGGGAACAGTGGCTCCCAAAGGCTGTCCTCATCCCTCCTGAATAAGCCTATTGGAAACTTAAATATAATTCTGTGACCACAAACAGCAATAAAGACATGCAAATGACATCAGATGCCAACTGGATCATGACCTCCAACCACAAATCATGCATCTGTCCCTTGCTGTTATGTATGCGTGCCCTCATCTCTGTTCCCTTGGCCAGTCTTTGATTGCTGAGGGATAGGAAGTGGATCCAGGGGCCAGATCCAGGAACTGGAAAGGGAACACATAAAAACCAACCACTGGTCACATGAGGTTCCTCATCCCTCGTCCAAGTAGAGGTTGGATGGATATCCTTCTAAAAAATATACCTTAATGCCACCAGGATCAGTCCCCCAAAGCCTGTTCATGCAAAGTCTGACAAGACAATCCTGATGCTCCTTTCCAGCTTTAAAGGGATCCTGACTCTCTTCAAGCCAATGGTTAAATTCTCATCGATGACAAAAAGGATCAGGATGGCACCCTATGAAACTATATATCAGTCTGCAGTAGTTTCCTAAGACAGTGGTTTTCAACCAGTGGGTTAGGACTGGTAGATCCTGGAATCCTCCAATGGGTCATGGAGAGGGCCTTGGGAGACCTGGGGGCAGCAGCATTTCCTGGGTGGGTCTCATAGAATTTTAGGGTTGAAAGGACCTCCACAGTCTTGCCCTAGAAAGGCATTAGACAGTCTGTGGTAGTTGAAGCCTCTACCTCCACAGCACACACATACCTTGTCTCCCTTCCCATCCACCTATTGTTTCTCCTTTCTCTCCCTCTTGTTCTCCGACTCTCTCTCCCAGTACATAGAGCTGGCACACACCTTCTCACACTCCCTTAGAATACTGCCCAGAGTCCTGTGTAAGCCCTGCCCGCCTCAGTTTGTGGATCACCGCATTATTGGAGTTACTTCTATTGGTGAGAATATGCAAGTTTTGGGGCCACATGGAACCTTTCCTCAGGCATGTAAAAAGTCAGAACCTCAAACTGAGCAATGCGTGCAGGTGAGATATCCTTGTAGAAAGCATTGTATAAACGCATGGAAGAAAACTGACGCACAAACCCAGCTCCAAGCAGAAATCGCTACTAGGCAGAAGGTTCTGTACAACAGTTGAGTGCTCCTCACCACATTGCTGGTGGCAGGCTGGCACATGCCCCTATGTACAGCAGGGGTGGCCGTAGAGATTAGCAGGTAGAGGGTTCAGTGCTGTGGCCCAGTTTACTGCTGGAAAGGCTCAGCTGCAGAGGTCCATTTTGCAAGGAAAGCCCTGCAGCGATTGGGCAGCTCTAACCAGCTGCAGATGAAGCCTGTCCCTCGCCAGGGAGCATCGCAGTGTCCGTCAGTGGGCGGGGAAGCCCCCGCATGCATTGCTGAGGCACTCCATCCCCTCTGTGTAGCAGCCAGCACTGAAGACCTCTGAACTCTGCATCTGTCAGACCCCACCACAGCTCACGCCTGAATCTGCTGCACCTGAGGTAGATGCTTTAACTATATGGTCACAGGTCCGATCCAGCAAAGCAGAGGGAAGGCTAGTCTTGAAGCTTGTGGTGTAGCTACCATGGAGTAAGGGGGCTCAGTTAAGCCTGAGTCCTGCACTCTGGCAGGGCCCTTTGCAAGAGGCTTGAGAAGTGCTAGGAAATTTTCAGAATGGGCAGGGAAAGGAGCAGGGACGCACTGCGCTCGATTCCCCCCAACCACTCTGAAAATTTCCTAGTGATGTTCAGGCTGCTTCCGAAGGGCCCCAGCAGGAAGGAAGTTTTCAGAATGGGTGGGGATGGATTCTGAAAGGGGGTCTCACCTCATAAGAACGTAAGAAGTACCATACTGGGTCGCACCAATGGTCCATCAAGCCCAGCATCCTGTCTCCGACAGTGGCCAATCTCTTTCTCTTGGGAGTAGTACCTGACAGGTCACAATGGGAAATCCATTCCCTGTTGTTCCAGCCCCCAAAGGTAAGAGGTTACATCCCCCAAACCTACTTTCAAATACATCAGAAGCAAGAAGCCTGCTAGGGACTCAGTTGGGCCATTAGATGACAAGGGAGTAAAAGGGGCGCTCACGGAGGATAAGGACATTGCAGAGAAGCTGAATGAGTTCTTTGCGTCGGTCTTCACTGCGGAAGATTTTGGGGAGGTACCCATGCCGGATCCTTGCTTTGTGGGCGAGGAATTGGAAGAGCTGTTACAAATCAATGTGACGTTGGAGGATGTTCTAGGGCAAATTGATAAACTGAATACTAACAAGTCACCAGGGCCAGATGGCATTCACCCCAGAGTTCCGAAGGAACTAAAATATGAAATCGCAGACCTACTGTTAGTAATTTGTAACCTGTCCCTAAAATCTGCTACTGTACCCGAGGACTGGAGGGTGGCAAATGTAACCCTGATATTTAAAAAGGGATCCAGAGGCGATCCTGGAAAATATAGACCAGTAAACTTGACGTCTGTGGCGGGCAAAATGGTCCCGTCATTAAGGATAGAATTACAGGGCATGTTGACAAACATGGCTTAATGGGGAAGAGTCAACACGGATTTAGTAAAGGTAAGTCATGCCTCACTAACCTGTTGGAATTCTTTGAATGTGTAAATAAGCATGTGGACAAGGGAGACCCAGTAGATATAGTGTACCTGGATTTCCAGAAAGCATTTGATAAGATCCCTCATGAGAGACTCTTGAGAAAATTAAAAAGTCATGGGATAGGAGATAGTGTCTTACTATGGATCAGAAACTGGTTGAAAGATAGAAAGCAAAGGGTTGGTGTCATAAGGAGACACTGGGCTACATGTAGATTACACAGGTCTAACAAATATGTAAAGGTAAAGGTTAAACATGTATGTAATGTGAAAGCTGAGAACTGGAAACTCACTTCACGCAATGGAGAAATGCAAAGTCATGCCGAGTGTGTATTCAGAAAATGCCTAAACACCTGCAGACACATAGACCATTGAGTTGCAAATGGATCTCTTCCTGTGGATGTGACTGAAAGCACAGAGTTACCTGATGACAAAGAACCCTGGAAAGGTACTTAAGGGGGAAGACGAGACAAAGATCTCTCTCTCAGTTGGTTGAGATCAGCTTGTTGAGCTTCATCAGCATCATCATATCTTATGAACCAGAGAAGGGCTGCACCAAAAGAACTATGAAGTAAGGACTCATGGAAACTCTAAAGACTGGTACCCGGCCAAGCTTTCCATCGCTGGCTGTGACATGAACTGAAATACCCTTGGACCTGGATTAGGGTAAATCTAAATCAGGAGAATCCAAGTACAGATAGGAATGCATTATTGGTTACGCTATTTTGATTTCTACACTCTCAAGTATAATCTTGTACTGCATGCTTATTCATGATTGATTCATTAAACTTCCTTTTACTGAACTTCGTGTGGTCCAGTGGAATTGCTAATCCTAACATTGGAGAGACACGGTTTGGGGTTAATTCTGTGTTTACAAACACAGATGAACCTAGAGAGAAAGAGTCTTTGCTGGGAAACTCTGTGGCTGAAAAGGTGACGAGAAGGTTTACCCGTTGCAGGTTCAATCAATTCTAGAGAGAGAGCTGATCCAGTGAGAGCTGCAACCCAGGGAAACTGAGTCACAACAGCCTAGAGTGGGGTACTGAGCCCCCAATCCCATGACAGTGGCACTCCACGAGCAGACTGTGGAACTAATAAACAAGGAGCAGTTATTTGCCCTTTCAGCTAGTACTAGAACTAGGGGACACTCCATGAAATTAATGGGTGGCAAGTTTAAAACAAATAAAATAAAATATTTTTTTCACTCACTGTATAATTGGGTTGTGGAATCTACTGCCACAGACTGTGGTAAGGGCCAGTACTATAGCTGAGTTGAAAAGAGGTTTGGACAAGTTTCTGGAAGATAGGTCCATTAGCAGCTATTAGCCAGACAGGATCCGGGAACATGACAGGAGCTGGGGGGAAACAACAGGGAATGGATCCCCCATTGTGACCTGTTGGGTGCTTCTCCCGAGCCACTGTGATTGGCAACTGTCGGAGACAGGATGCTGGGCTAGATGGACCATTGGTCTGACCCAGTATAGTGCTTCTTATGTTCTTATGTTATGTTCTTATGTACTTGGCTAATAGCCATTAACGGACCTATCCTCCAAGCATTTACCTCGCCAAGGTAAGCCCCCCACCCTGGAGACTCCACCCCCTTGTTCTTAGTGGGGCCATAAATGAGAGCTGAGCCTGCACCTCACACAACCTTGCTACACCCCTGCTTGAAGCCGCACTGACATTGGTCCTCCCTCCCACAGAGCTCTGATTGGCCAGGACTCTGATTGGCCAAAAGCACCTATATAACTTGATTGGTACCAAAGCTTTGCCTAAGCTTGTCAGTGACTTGGCATATGATTGCTTCCAGGCCTAAGAGAGTGTTGTCATCCTTGTTCCTTGCCTCTCCCATTTCTGGTTCCTCTCCCCCTTCCCCCATTGTATCAGCAGGGAGGTGCTGTGCTATCAGTCACACTACAGAGAGACTGTGTGGTTGCCATGTTGGTTCCAAAATGACAGAGAGGGAAACAAAGTGGTTCATATGATAACTTTCATTGGACGATGAACCCCTAGCTGAAGGGGAGTGGGATCCATTCCTTTGTGGAAAAGCTTTGCCAAGAGTGACCTTTGAGGTGACTCCGAGCCTCATCCACTGAAGTCACATATGCTCTGGGGAGGAGCAATCCACAGCTTCATACTGCACTTTGTAATGAATGGAATAATCCTCTTCGTGGAAGAATTAGGGTGGCCAGATATGCAAATGTTAGAGGACACTTATGAGAAATACAGGTTGCAGGGACGCATTGGAACCAATGCAGCCCTGCAACTTGCATTTCTCATAAGTGTCCTCAACAAATTACATATCTGGCCACCCTAGGAAGAATCCAAGCAGGATAGGTCCTGTTCTCACATGCAGTGCCCATCTGGCTGTGTGAGATTGTGTCAAACCCAGGTCTACCCCGCCCCCCCATCCCCCCTTTGCTGACTGCTATTTAATGAGAACCTTTAAACAGCATTTGATACAAGATGGGAGAATGGCAGGCCCCAGGCAATGCCAGTTCTGTCAGTTGGGGCTCAGGGCAGAAGGGGCACAGCTGCAATCAGCATCCCTACTCCCACAGAAAGTTCCTGCTTGGCTGGGCCCAGAGCCCCAGAAGCTGTAGGCTGGGGTGTGAGAACTGCAACACTGCCTGCCAGACACTGCGCCCCAGAGGGTGCAAGAAGCCCCCACTGCTCCTTCAGCTTGTGGAGCCTTCTGCTCCTGTGGCTCACGGCGGGGAGAGTGCTTAATTTGTAAAAAAAATGAATTGCCAGTGCCCAAGCCAACCCCAGAAACCATGTCCCAGAAGCCGTGCTTCCCAGCCCAGAACTTGTCAGAGCAGGGGACTGAACCTTAGGGTGTCTTTAGACACAGCGGTGAGCGGGTGGTTACAGCGCGCAACACATGGTTGTGTGTTTTGTGTAAACAATGAAACGTTTTTTGGCACCCCCGATAGCCCCCCGTTAAACCCGTATCTGCTGCCAGGAAGTACTGTGGTCTGAAATAACAAGTTGACTCTCTCTCTATGTCCGGCATTGCTTCTAATGATATTGGGTGTTGTGTTAGTGTGTTTGCCGTTGCTTCCAGTGAACGATCATAGAGTTCAACACCAAGAGTGGCTTTGGTTTGTCTTGCAACTTCCTGCAAAACTGAAGCTGCTCTTCTCTTGCTCCTGGGGGGTGGGGGGTGGGGGGTGCAAGGAAACCCCCTGACTGGGAGGGAGAGAAAAGAGCGACGTTTATGATGCTGCCCATCCCTCTGTCCTAACTCAGCAGCAGCCTCGGCTGTGCTCCCTTCCCCGCCCCAGTGAGGAGAAGCTGGGAAGCAGCGCCCGCCGTCAGCCTCCTCCCTACCTCCACAGTCCCAGTAGGGACGGCCGGGCCTCCCAGACACAGCCTCATTCTGCATGACTCTGTCCCCATGGGCACTCATTTAGAGTTCCCCACTCCCCATAATTTCACCCTGTCCCCTGTCAATGTCTCTTTCTCTGGATCCACTCCCTTTGTGAGAATGTATGGAGCCATCTCGAAGAGCCTTGGGATTTAAAAGTGACAGCACTGTATAGCGAGAGGAGGGAGCAGTGCATCATGGGATATCTGAGGGGAGGGAGCAGCACATGATGGGATATCGTCCGGGGAAGCTGTGGCGGACTGCGCGTCATTGCTGAAATCCAGTGCTTAAGCACGGGTAGATGTAATCGTGTAAGTAATACAATGAATGCATAAGAAATGTCCAGTATTGACCTTTTCCTGATCTTTCACTTTTCAGGACACACACTCCTACTGGGAACATTTCCCAGGGCTCTGCCTCCACTTCCTTGAATTTAACTGCCTGGGCTGGCGCTTGACAAGCTCCCCCTGCAAGTTAAGGGGGGGGGGGGGGGGAATTAGGAATGATGCCAGCCAGCAGGTCTCCTAAGGGGGCCCGAGAGAGTGGCATTGGGCAGCAACAGAAGCTCCTGCGGGGCCCTGGACTTACCAGGAGGTGGGCAGCTAGGCCATGCTGAGACAGGCCTTCGTGGTACTACTCCAGAGTAAGTGGTTTGTGGATCGTGGTGGCCTATCTTCTTATGAAAGAGCTGCCGTTTCTCCAACACGACTCACCAAACCTCTACCATCATCTCTGTCACTCCATCATCAGTGAGCGTTATGCTTTTCCCCATAGTACCTGCTACTCTTGCATCTCAGCTTTGCTTGTAGAACAGCCCCCCACCTCCTAGCAGACCCTGGGACATTATCGTTACCTAGCAGGCAATCCTGCTCAGCCTGTCTCCCCTTGAGGCAGTTAGGGGAGCAGACGGAGGCAAGTCAGCGGCACGTGCCTCTTTAATATCTCTCAGAACAATCCGCCATCTGAATGCACAGGCCTGCTGTCTGGGGGAGGGGAGTGGCATGGGTACCTATTGTAAACAGCATCAAGATTAAACTGATAATAGTCCTCTAGGGATAAATACCCAGCTGTCCCGGAACAAGCCCTTGGCTTGAAAGAGGAGTGCTGAGCTCAGAGCTTTAGCTCGAGCTGATCTTCTATAGTCCATGATTAGTCCCTAAAACTGGGGCCTGGCCTTTCGAGTCCCGAGACAGGCGGAAGGTCTGAATTATGGAAATGAAAACAAAACCGTTGGAAGGCTTATTCTGCTGGCTCCTTGTTAAATGTTACACATGAAAGAGAAGCTGCCTGGCTTCATGACAGAGTCGGAGAATGGGCTCCCTTCAGCTGAGTTTCTCTTACCCTGAAATTAAAGAAACAGCTCGATAATGTCCATAAAACAGTGCGTCCACCCCCACATCTATCTATTCCTTTCTTCCTCCATTCCTTTTAAATTCTCTTTTGCAATATGTTTGGTTTTTAGTTTGTTTGGGTTTTTTCCCTGTGGTTTTAGCTTTATTGTAACTCGTCTCTTTTTACCTTGTGTTTGGCACAATATGGCTTTGTTGCTGCTGTACCAGGACCCCCAATTTCCTTCCGACAAATGAAGATGTGGTTGGCAGAAAAGCAGACTTTTAAATATTGGAACTTGAATGAGTTGGGCAAAGGTGTCCTTTTTAGATTTACCCCTTTTTTTCTGTACTTTTGAAACTGTATGAAATAAATTCAAAAGTTGTCAGAAGAGGCAACTTTCCCTCCCTCAGGGATGAGCTGTAATATAATCATGGGCTAGTGTTCACTGTTTTATCCCCATTGCCAGAAATGGGGAAAATGCAGTCAACACGGGGCCCTGAATATAATCATACAACCACATAGTGCGATGCCCCCTGGCTCCCAACATAGCAGCCCCTAAGGATAACTCCCCACAGTTTCCCCATTTGGGAAGATAGTGGAATTGGTAGCAAGAGAAGCCTTGTCTTCCACCCAGAGAATCAGAGGTGGAAATGGGGTCGATGAGGATCAGGTTCTTGCCCCAGGAGCCGAGGTGGTTTGTGCTGGGGATGGAGAGAGGCCTGCTGCATTCACTTCATCCCCCACACACAGAGCCTTCTGATGAGTGGGGTTGCCAGATCCTTCTAGGCCAGTGGGTCTGGTACCTACCATCACATTGGGATGAATGGGGGGCAGTTCTCCCTCTCAGAGCTGTTGTCTCGCGCTCTCTGCAGATTTAGGTAGAAGTCACATGGTCAACATGATTGTTGAAAACTGAGGAAATAAAACAGAACACAAAATGCTTAAAATCTGAATGTTTTAGACAGGATGAGACATGCTCATTAAAAACTATATTAAAAATGTTAATTTCCAGGGGGTGGAAAAGGAAATCCAGCTAGCAGGTCCCAGAAAGACAACTGGACTATTCAGTGAATTTACCCTAGTCAGGAGGACTAGGGAACAGGCACAGAATGGGAGATTGCTGCACAGCTGAGTGCAGAAAGGAGGTGTAATAGAGGAGCCAGCTCAACGGGGTTGGCTCGGTGAGGTTTCAGACACCAAAGCTATGGATCCATCTGTGTCATCGAATACAACGGCTTCTCGCTCCCTCTCCCCCTTTTGAAGAATAGACTCGGTGATGCTGCAGTAATGAGCACATACGGAATATGCATGGATTAACCAACGTTCCTGAAGATGAAGACTCCAAACTACCCTGGAGTCACTTGGGAGTAGAGGGGATAGCTAGTGAGTGATGCTGGGGATGTTATTCCCATGTTGCAGGGAGCCCAGGCCTTGCTGATTACATTCAGCATGGAACCCTATTCTCTTCCTGTTAGATGGGGTGCCCGGCCGAGTACGGCTCCGGGCCCCGCAGCAGTGGCGGTGGGGATGCCCCCCCCCCCGCTCCTCCGGCTCCACTGGCACAACTGGGCCCCACGGCCGGGGATCGGGCGCAGAAACCGGCAACCCCAGCCTCTGCCCCAACAACCCCAACGTGGGGGCGGGAGTGGGGCGAGGCAAGCACAGATGCTGCGGGAGCGGCGCCGCAGCCAATACGTCTCTCCGCACGCTTGGCGGTGCAACAAGGGGGCGGGGCCTCGACAATATAACACCAGCAGAGGGACAAGCCCACTGCTGGTGAAGGAGAGTGGGAACCGGCCGCTTGAAAGTTAAGTGTGTTCTAAAGTGCTTGTGTATTTTTGACATTGCCTTGTTTGTTGTTCCCCTTCCCTTCCTGCCTTGGAGTATAAGTGAGTGTGGGTGGATTCAAGTGACAGTGTGCGTGTACTTGCGTCTCCCTCTTCTCCCTCCCCCCACCTGGGCGTGTAGCCACCTTTTGTGAGTGTTCCCCATACTACCCCTCACTAGTGTGGAACTGGGTCCTTGCCCCCCTTACCCACAACCCCCCACAGCTCTACCCTTCCCTTCCTCCGGTATGAGGAGTGACTGGGCACGAGTGCTTGGTGTGGGGCCCTTTGCTACCTCTGTCTCCTGCGCCCTATGATGATAGGGGCTCAGTCCCAGTGAGAGACACCAGGCCCACACACTATCCTGATGGGCAATTTTTGGGGACTCCCCCTATTCCGGAGAAGAGGTATCACATGCAGGGGTGTGAGCAAGGAAAAAGGTTTGAGTGGCTGTGCGCTTGTGCCCCCTCCCCCTGTCAGATTCACCAGCACCAAAAGATTCCCTTGGGATAGGGATTATGGATATAGCTGCTGAAATGGCAGAACTGATTAGAGTAGTCTGCTCCTTGGCTATGGAGGTCAAGGATCTGCATGATAAACATGATGCCTTGACAACTGTGGTAGCTCAGGGTACAGCCCCCGCCAGAGCGGTGTGTGTGTGTGTGTGTCCCTGTCGCCCCTCCCCCACCGGCACCAGCCCCCGTTGCTGCAGCAACCCCCTGAGAGCCCCGGGGGCCCCGCATCGACTAATTTACAGGGGATCGAAAGGCCTTTCAGGGCTTTATGGCCCTCTATAGACTGACTTTTTCTACACAGCCTGCCACCTACAATACAGATTCCCTTAAGGTAGCCTTTATTATAGGCAACCTGGGAGGGACTGCCCTTGAATGGGCAACTACCTGTTGAAGGGGGATCACCCCTTGCTTTCTAACTATGGGGATTTTGTACAAAAGCTTACCACCCTTTTTGATCACCCCCATCGTACTAGAGATGCACAGACTGCCATTATGTCCTTAAAGCAAACTAAAGTTCCAACAGCTCACCCTGGAACTATCTTGGCCAGATGATGTACTAAAGGTCTTATTCCAGAGAGGATTAAACGAGGAACTGAAAGACCAGCTTGCGCTTACTACTCTACCAGACATGTGGGAACAGCTTGCCAACCTCACCATGCAAATCGAGGATAGGTTGGCAGAGAGGTGTAGGGAATGCAGGCAGGAACCATGTACCTTCTTCCTTCGACCAGCACTGGTAACGCCTCCATCCCTAACGGCCCCAAAACCGCATGACCCCAAGTCCATGCAGTTAGGTGCGTCTCGAGGGCCTTTAACGCCAGAAGAGCGGGAGCAAAGAAGGAAACAACTAGCCTGTTTCTATTGTGGAGACCCATCCCATTTTATTAATGACTGTCCTGCGCTTCCCTAGGGCCCACGGAAGCAGGGAAATGGCAAGGGCCGGGATGGGCAGGGGCCCCCCTGGCCTTAATTCAAATCCCCTCTTCTATTGGAGCCACCTTGCAACACTTGGGTCTTCCTCTGACTCTTACTGTGGGACCACGCCATTCCCACATTGTGTGGGCTTTGATTGACTCTGGGGTATCAAGGAACTTTATGGACAAAGGGTTGGTGCACACCTATGCCATTCCCACGCAACCAAACCTTCAGGCAGAAACAGTGCACTCGATCGACGGTTCCCCCTTAGCATCTGCCCCCATTGTCACCCGAACTCAGCCCCTAGTTTTTGTGCCATAGGAGACCATCAAGAATGTTTAACTTTTGACATTGTGTGTACCCCCTATTTTTCAGTGGTCCTGGGAATCCCTTAGCTGGGAACCCATGACCCACGAATCTCCTGAGCCACAAGGAAATGCTTCTTTACCTCAGAATACTGCCAACAAAACTGCTGTCAGACGGCTCCACAGATTCCCAACAAGACAGTCTCTGGGACACTCCATGAACTCACTCAGATGTGGTTGCCCCTTGAGTACACAGACTTCAAGGACGTCTTTAGCAAGAAGCAAGCTGCGACCTTGCCTCCCCACCGGCCCTATGATTGTCCTATTGAACTGATTCCCGGCACAGAACCCTCCTTTGGACGGATCTACGCATTAGCCACCCCAGAGTTGACCTTGCTTCGGCAATATCTGGATGAAAGCCTCCAGAACGGGTTTATTCGCCACTCTAGCTCCCACGCTGGGGCACCAATCTTCTTTCTCCCTAAAAAGGATGGTGGGCTTCAGCCATGCGTCGACTACCGAGGCCTCAATAAGATTACTATAAAGAACCGTTACCCCCTCCTGTTGATCCCGGAATTATTGAATCGACTTCAAGGAGCCTGCATTTACACAAAATTGGACCTCCGAGGAGCCTATAATTTGGTTCGTATGCGGGAGGGGGACAAGTGGAAGATGACCTTCTGGAGCCGTTATGGTCATTTTGAATATTGTGTCATGCCCTTTGGCCTTGCCAATGCCCCCACTATGTTCCAGCATTTTATTAATGACATCCTCTGGGATCTCTTGGACATCTGTGTAATCGCCTATTTAAACGACATCCTAATTTACTCCACTTCCCTAGAACAACATGTAAAACATGTATGTCAGGTCCTGCAATGACTTCGAGAACACCAACTGTATTGTAAGGGAGAAAAGTGCGCATTCCACCTTACGTCGGTTGCCTTCCTTGGCTTTGTTATAGATCCTACAGGAATCAAAATGGACACTCAGAAGATGGACGCCTTGCTTTGCTGGCCCCCGCCTATATCGGTAAAAGCTCTGCAATGCTTCTTAGGAAGCATTGGGGGGGTTTGCCCCCCTGTAGCTCAGCAGGTCCGGAGTCTGGGGGTCATATTGGACGCAGACCTGCGGCTGGAGTGGCAGGTGGAGGCAGTCGTTAAGGCTGCCTTCCGCCAGCTTTTCCTGGTACGTAGGCTGCGTCCGTATGTCTCCGGCTCGGATCTGGCCTCCCTCATCCATGCCTTCGTCACCTCGAGGCTCGACTATTGCAACGCGCTCTACGTGGGGCTTCCCTTGTTCTTGGCCCGGAGGCTGCAGCTGGTGCAGAATGCGGCGGCCCGTCTTCTTACGGGGACGGGTCGCCGGGAGCACATTACACCGGTGCTCCGAGCGCTGCACTGGCTGCCGATAGTGTGCCGGGCCAAGTTCAAGGTCCTAGTGATGATCTATAAAGCCCTATACGGCCTTGGCCCCTCTTACCTTAGGGACCGCCTCGCCCTTCGCGCCCCGGAACGGCTCCTGCGGTCTGCCGGGGGTGCCCTCCTGGAGGTCCCCCGTGTTAAGCGGGGGGCCACGATGGAGCGAGCATTCTCGGTGATAGGGCCGCGGCTGTGGAACTCCCTTCCGGAGGAAGCTCGCCTGGCCCCAAGCCTTTTGACATTTCGGCGGAACTGTAAGACCTGGCTGTTTGCCCAGGCCTTTGGGAGGGAGGGAGGGGGAGGGTAAATTTTAATCCCCTGCCTATTTAGTTATTTATTGTTCCTAACCCTGTTTTGATGTTTTATATTTATATTTATATTTTAATTGTTTTTAACTGTTTTTATTGTTGTAAGCCGCACCGAGCTGCATTGCAGGAGGGGGCGGGATATAAGTTTGAAGAAATAAATAAATAAATAAATTAGGAAGCACCAATTACTATAGACAATATATTCCGAACTACACCGAGGTTACCCTCCCATTAACGTGACTCCTTAAGAAAAACCAAGCATACATTTGGGGACCTAAGCAGCAACATAGTTTTGCGTATTTAAGATGCGCCGTCACAACCGCCCCCCTTCTGCTGCATCCAGACAGCGAGAAACCTTTCTTCATAGACTCCGATGCGTCCAGTGGGGCGTTAGGCGCCATCTTGCTGCAGAAAACCTCTGATACCACGCAAGCCTTACCCTGCATTTATTATTCTCGGCAGCTCACCCCAGCAGAACGTAATTACACGATCTTTGATCGAGAGCTTTTGGCCATTAAGGCCGCCTTCGCCACTTGGTGACACTACTTGGAAGGTGCTAAACACCCAATCATGGTCATCACAGACCACAGAAATCTTACCTTTTTACAGATTGCACAAATCGCCAATTCTTGACATGCACGATGGGCCCTGTTCTTCGTGTGCTTTACCATTGTCGTTCAGTATCGACCCGGCCGTCTTAATGTTCTGGCCGATGCCCTGTCCCGATACCATGAGGAACACTCCGCAGCCTGCAGGCAACAAGAACCCCCCCTAGATCCCAAGTTGTTTGCGGCCACCTACTTGCGGCTGGACCAACTTCGTGAGGCCAGTGCCAATATACCTAATCCCCCAGATGAGGCACCCTACGTCTGCAAAAATGGGCTAAAAAGGCACCAAGGCTGGATAGTGGTCCTCCCTGCATGCCAACCCCAGATCTTGTGGGCCCACCATGACGCGCCATTGGCCGGTCACCCAGGACCACAATGAACTCAACAGCTTATTGCACGTACCTATTGGTGGCCCTCCCTGACGAAGGACATCCAACAATATGTTAAAGTGTGCACGATGTGTGCGTGCACGAAGACTCCACGTCAAGCCCCCATAGGACTTTTACAAATATCCCCGGCCCTGCAAGGCCCGTGGCAAAGACTTGGACTAGACTTTATCGTCGAGCTTCCCCCCTCACGAACATACACAGTAGCCTTCGTCATCGTGGATCACTTCACGAAAATAGCACAGTTCGTTGCATGTAAGGGCCTTCCCTCTGCACGGCGTACGGCATTGCTGTTTATTCGCCACGTCGTAAAACTATATGGATGGCCTTTAGAGATCATCTCAGATTGTGGAACTCAATTTGTCTCCCGTTTTTGGAAGGCATTGTTTACGGCTCTGCATGTGTCTCCACGGCCTACCACACCCAGGCGAATGGTCAAGTGGAGTGTGTTAATCAAGGTCTTGAACAATACCTCCGATGTTACATAGACCACCTCCAGGATGACTGGTATACATGGCTCCCCCTGGCTGAGTTCGCTTATAATAATGCACCCAATGCTTCATTAGGAAATTCACCCTTCTATGTTTCCTATGGCTTTCACCCCCAAATCTGGACCCCTGACCTTCCTGCCACGCAAGTTCCGGCCGCAGGAGCCTTAATTCAGCAGATTCAGGCCGCACAACGCCTATCAAAGGCTACCTTGGAACACGCCCGACAACGATACAAAAGGACGGCCGATAAGCACCATCAGGAAGGCCCTCCCCTGCGGCCAGGAGACTACGTGTGGGTCAGTCGCCAGCATCACCCCTCCACACGTCCATCCGCCAAGCTGGATTACAGATACATTGGCCCCTTTCCTATCATCCGCCAGGTAAATGCAGTGACCTATACGGTACAACTGCCCCCTCATATGCGCATTTACCCGACATTTCATGTCTAACAATTAAAAAAGGCTCTGACCCCTCCTGACCCGGCACCACAATTGAACCCCACTCCCGTTCGCACAACCCCGTTAGGTCCCGAGTATGAGGTTCGAGCCATCCTCGATGCCCGCCTGCACTACGGGCACCTGCAGTATCTTATTGATTGGGCCGGGTGCGGTCCGGTTGAGCACTCGTAGGAGCCTGCATCGGCTGTCTGGGCCCCCCCGATTGGTCCGCCTCTTTCATCTCCGCCACCCAGCCAAGCCTGGCCCTGCCTGGTCCCTTGGCCGGGGGGCTTGATGGAGGGGGGGGTACTGTTAGATGGGGTCCCCATCCACCCGTCCAAGTACGGCTCCTGGTCCCGCAGCAGCGGCGGCGGGGATGCCCCTCCACTCCTCCAGCTCCGCTGGCACAGCTGGACCCCACGGCCAGGGATCGGGCGCAGAAACCGGCAACCCCAGCCTCCGCCCCAACAACCCCAACGTTGGGGCGGGGCGAGGCAAGCACAGATGCTGCGGGAGCGGCACCGCGGCCAGTACGTCACTCCGCACGCTTGGCGGCGCAACAAGGGGGCGGGGCCTCGACAATATAACACCAGCAGAGGGACAAGCCCACTGCTGGTGAAGGAGAGTGGAAACCGGCCACTTGAAAGTTAAGTGTGTTCTAAAGTGCTTGTGTATTTTTGACATTGCCTTGTTTGTTGTTCCTCTTCCCTTCCTGCCTTGGAGTATAAGTGAGTGTGGGTGAATTCGAGTGACAGTGTGCGTGTACTTGTGTCTCCCTCTTCCCCCTCCCCCCAACTGGGCATGTAGCCACCTTTTGTGAGTGTTCCCAATACTACCCCTCACTAGTGTGGAACTGGGTCCTTGCCCCCCTTACCCACAACCCCCCACAGCTCTACCCTTCCCTTCCTCCGGTGTGAGGAGTGACTGGGCATGAGTGCTTGGTGTGGGGCCCTTTGCTACCTCTGTCTCCTGCGCCCTATGATGATAGGGGCCCAGTCTCAGTGAAACACTATCCTGATGGGCAATTTTGGGGGACTCCCCCTATCCCGGAGAAGAGGTATCACACGCAGAGGTGTGAGCAAGGAAAAAGGTTTGAGTGGCTGTGCGCTTGTGCCCCCCTCCCCCTGACACTTCCAATAAGACCCCTAAACGCAGTGCCGGATCCAGGAAAGTTGGGGCCCTGTGAAAAAATGGTCATGGGAAGGGGGGGGGGGGGGAGGAGAGGCTTCCTACCACAGGAATGGAGATACACTGACTCACTGACCCTTAGAAAATGGGAAATGTTACTGTAATTAATTTTGATGTTCATATATTCACAATTTCCCCTTTAAGGGCTGACGTTTCTTATGACCTCATATGTTAATTCTCATTTACTTATGGTTCCCATGTGCTGAGGTCCCCCTCCTGAATTGCTCTGGGACATCCACAGGTTGGGATCCCCTTTGTTTGAGGATCTGTGGGCATTATGCCAGTGCTTCTCACTGGGGGTTTTCATACAACATGGCGCCAGGGTCTGTGGGCATTACACCAGTGCTTCTCACTGGGGGTTTTCATACGTGATGGCAGCATGCATTGCCACGCATTGATCCTGCTCGGGGTGAGGGCCTTCACCCCTGGCAGGATCCGGCCTAGCCACCAAGCAGATGTGCCGGTGGCCTGGGCGGGGGAGGGCGCTGCTGAGCGTGGGCCTCCCTCCTCCTGGATGGGCAGGTGCGGCAGCCTATGAGGCCACCGTGCCCACCTGGAAAAGCTCCAGCCTCAGACTGGAGTTAGGTAGAGCGGGCCATCATACGTGACGGCCCGCTGTACCCTGGTCCAGGGATGGCTTCCCCAGACCATGGCAGTTCTTAGCCTGTGCTGTGACTTAGCGGGAAGCCCAAGTCACAGCACAGGCTAAATCCTGCCATGGTCCAGGAAGCGCCCTGATCCTGCCCGCGGTAACATCTGGTGGGCGGGATCAAATATGACAGCACCGCTGGTGGCCACGCAGCGTAAAGCGTGACCACCCGTGGTGGCATCACGTTTGAAAATACCCACTGTCAGGAACCAAGGGGGCATGGGGACCCAGGATTGGGTCCAGGGAATCATGCAGACCTGTGTGAGTTGGTGCAGAATCAGGTCCAGGAGGGAGGTGGGTGCAGGCAGCAGGCACAGGTGAAGTCAAAACAGGACAGAGCGGAAGCAGAGTAAGTCGGTCCAAAACGAGGAGCACAGGGCAGAGCTGGCCCAAATACAGGAGGAACAAAAACCAGAGGGCAAGAGCAGCCCGACAGGAACCAAGATGAAGACAGGTCAGGTGAGCCACCCAGCTTCCATGGCTGCAGCTGGCCTACCTTTTATACTGCAGGCAGCCAACCAGGAAGCTGGGGTGCAGAGCAAGGCTGAAGAGGGTGTGGTTTGAATGGCACTGCAGAAAGTCTTCACCACCAACCCTGGGCCATGGCTGAAGTGAGCTGGTGATGTGGTGGAGTCAGCCACAGCCAAGGGCACTGGTTCAAACCCCAGTTCTCACACTCATGTTGTAATTTCAAATGTATTCATGAACTTGGGGAGGGCGTGAAGTCACAGTCTGCACTTGCCTAGATCCAGACATGCCTAAAAGTGCATTGAAAATCATATTTGAGCAGACAGATGTGAGACTAAAGTGAATCCCATGTGGGACTAGCACAGGGCAATCTCCACGGCAATCCCTTTACTCACCCTTGCCTCGAATCGGGTGTTACCTGAGAGTAGCACGATTCCTGCTCCACTGTGAGGTATGCATTGTTCTGGAAGTAGGGAGGGAGGAGAGGAGAGGAGAACACACTGGGTTGGGATGGAGTGGGGGGGGGGGGCCGCTTCTAAAACTAATGGGAAATGGAGAACATAGGAACTAACAGTGAGACATGATGGAAGGGGGAGAGAATAAAATAATATAATTTTATTTTTATACCCACCCACCCACCCCTTGCCTACATGGCACTCAGAACACTGCACACATCACATAAAGTAAAAACAATGTAAACAAATAAAACAAAGTAATTTAAAATATATTTAAAAAAATTAAAATAGGAAAAGGGAAAAGGGAGGACGGAGTACACTAAAGGGACCAGCAGTGGATCCAAAAGCACCTAGAAAATAAATACATTTTCAGTCGCTTTTAAAAGATAAGGAAGGAGGAACTGAGATGGACATCCAGGTGGGAGCAAGTTCCACAGCGAGGAGTCCACCATAGAAAAGCCCCCTTTTAAACGAGATGCACCCACGCATGCCCACTGCGTGGGTGTGTCTAATTTGTACAGCGGCGGTGGGTGGGCATGCATGCAGGCTCCCAGGTAACAAGCACCCCCTCACCTCCAGCCATCACTCCTCCCCCCACGGAGCAACCAGCGAAAACAGCGGTTGCTCCATGTGAGGGCATATGTGGGGGGATGGGTGTGTACCTGTGTGAACCCACCCCCTCAGTGCCACACCCACGGACTGCCCCCCCCCGAGTCATGACCCATTTAAAAAGGACCAAAAGCCCATTCTCCTGCCGAGGTAAGGCACCATGACAGAACCAAACAGCGGGTGGTTCCTGAGCACAGATACTCATCAGTGTGAGACTCCAGAAGTAGGTCTCGAATATAACCAGGACCTAAACTGTTCAGGCCCTAAAAACCAGCAGTGTGATCTTAAACCTTAACCTTCGCTTTACAGGCAGCCAATGCAGAGAACGCAGGGTGGGAGTAACATGAACACAGCTGCCTAAACCAGTGAGCAGCAGCCGCTTACCCTGAGAATGTGGTGAACAGCTACAAGGAAAGAGAAAGGGGGAGTCACATGCAGGAAGCCAAAAGAGGGAAATGAGGAATAGGATGTTCAGGAAAAGAAACTGACTTACTTTGCACACACAGCCTCCTCCAATCCGAGCAGCTTCCCCAGCAGTGAAAGCTCTGCTACAGCCTTCCTCCCCCAGGAAACTACAAGCCTATCCCTGTCATTGCTGTTAGTGCCTCTCAAGCTCTTTCAGTCCTCACCCCCAGGGAATCCCAAAGCTGCACAACTTAGGGGCCCTATTGTGCCACTTGTATGCACAGCATGCACTGGAGCTGCCTGCCTCTGCCTGGAGGTCTCTCCCTAACAAGAGAGAGTGTTTACAAGCATTTCAGAGCCTCCTTGGTTGTGTCTGATGATCACCCATGTAAATGCAAAGCAATAGCAGCTTTCCTCTGGAAGCTGACTGCCTCCTTTCTCACACAGCCTGAGGTTTCCCCTGTTGAGGGCCCCGTCACTGTGTTTTCCCCATTGGCAGCAATGCTGCACTGGACATGCATTTGAGGATCTCCCCTGCTTCAGGCTGGTGCCTTGGCCCACTCTGCCGATGGCTCTCTGGGAATCTGTTCTGGAGCACTGCCGGGCTGTCCTTGCTCCACTTGCCCATTTGGTGGGCCACCTAGAGAGGGGCCAGCCGGGGACAAAGCAAGCTGTCCCGGCCAGCACCGGGGGCAGCCCATCCATCTAAAAGCACCAGGTGGCACCACACACACCCAGTGTCTTGCCACAAGGCAACCTCCAATGCTCCCTCTCCTTGGGCACTCCAACACACAGCCCTCCCCTCAGTGAACACCCCCTCCCTTTGACTCTACCAGCACAAAGCCCTCTCAGTGAGCACCTCAACACCCTGTGATGGGATTGGATCCCCTCTGCCCCAATCTACGCTAGCTGTGACTCAGTTTCCCCACGTACAGCTCCTAACTGGATATGTTTACCCCCCCTCCCAGTGAGCACCCCTAACACCTCTTCCCAGTGAGCACCCCAACTAGGGTTGTCACCTATGTATATATTTTTTCAGGTCACTTATGAAGCAGACATGTGGCAGGGTCTGCACTGACAACCCCCCCCCCCCCCAACCCTCTCTCCTCCAGCACACCACATACCCCAGCTCCAAGAACACACCGCCCCCCTACGGGGGGAGGGGGGGGTTAGGGGACAGAAGCCCAGCTCTTCCAAAGCGCTCAGAGTCCAGCCTGGACTCCGGCGCGTGCTGCACAGAGCCCATCTGGGGCCGGAGCTCTGGCTCGTGCCGCCCACGCGCCGCTGCTGTCGGACTAGGGATTAACCCCAGGGGCCGGGCTGGCGCTGCGTGCCATAGCCCTGCAGAGGGAAATGCTTTGTACTCCAACCAGGCATCGCTAGGGTTGCCACTTATGAAAATGTCTAAGGAACACTTACGAAAAATACATGTTGCAGGGCCTGCACTGGCACCTTAGGCATCAATGCAGGCGGTGCAACATGTATTTTTCATAAGTGTTCCTTAAAAATGTGCAAAGGTGGCAACCCTAAGTATCGCTATGCCCCTTAATGCTTGCCTGGGGCTCCCGGGACTCACCTGTAGCTGGGAAAGGCTCCTTGAATCCTGCCCTAGTCCTAGAGTGTGTGGCCAGGCGCCAGGGGTAGGGATCTACATACCAGGAGGGACGATGAGTTTGGAGAGAACTTGCTTTGTGATCGTTTAAATGCTTGGCCCGGTTTGATGCCAGATCTTTCCCGCATCAAACCGGCTGAGGATTCCTGCCCCCTCACTTGCGTCCCTGCGAACTGTGGTGGTTAATTGCAGCTTCCCTGGTTTGCAAGCACCGGGAGGCAGGGGAAAGCCGGGGAAAACTGCCTCCTCCAGGCAGCGCTGGCAAACCCCTTTCCCCCTCCCCCCTATAAAGCCCCCAGCCAGCGATTAAATTTAATCACTGGCTGGGTGAGAGAAGGAGCCGTCTTCTCAAAAACCCGCTTGGGAGAGCGCAGGTTTAAAATCGCCTGCCCCTGGCGGGTGGCTGCAGCAGCTGAACCAGGGGGAGTGAGTGCCCTTGATTTAGGGTGAGTGCTTGAGGGAGTCCCCACTCAGCAGCTCCTGAACCCACTCCACCCCTGTGACAGGTGTTGTGTGTAAAGCCCAGCTCCCCTAGCGGCTTGGAAAGCGGCTGAGCCACAGGGGCAGAGACCTATTGGCTGAAGATCAATCCCCCTCCCCTCGCCCCCCCCAAAGGCCCGGGCACAGTGGGCTCTGCAGCTGATCCCCAGGGCGGGAGAGACCCTAAATATTCAGCGCGGGGGAAGCGCGAATGGACAAAGACCTGAGTTGAAGCCAATGGATAAGGGGAGGGGAGGGGAGGGGGGATTCGGCCCAAACGGTTAATAGGTCAGGGACGCAGAGGGGGCTTAAACTGTCCAATCCCAATCGGAGAGCCGGCTCAGAAAGGGCGGGCGGAAAGAGGGGATCTAGGGCCCAAAGTGGTGGTGGAGGGGAGGCATCTGGTGTAAAAGCTGGCTGACGCGTGTGCAAGACTCAGCACCATGGAGAGCAGCCGGGGCGGGGATGGCTATCCCAAACCCCGCCTCTGCTCTCCCCTCCCCTTGGTTAGGGGAGAAGGCGAATGGGATTTGGGTTTGGGAAGCGCGGGTGGTTTGAATGATGCTGCCCCAGTTTGACGTAGGGACCGGAGAGATACAGATTGGGCACGGGCTAGCAGTGGAGAGCTGGGGGAGAGAGTAAGGGAGTAACTGAGCTAATCCATCCGCGATCGGGGCTTTGAGGACTGGGGCTCATGGGCAGAGCGCAGCAGCCGCGCAAATGCCTGGACAGATCGAGACGGAAGCAGGAGACATCATCATCCCCCCCCCACTGCCAGGCCCACGTATAGAAAGAGCAAGAGACCCACTCCCAGGCGCGTGCGCACAGCCCCCTACCCCGTCACACCAAGAAGCACACCCACGAGAGCGCACGCTTGCTACCTCCCCAGTCTGCCTTGCCTCTTGCATTCCCAGTTAACGGGATCTGTAGAGCGCAGTGGCCGGAGCTGCGACGGCAGCTAGTACTCCAGCCTGTGGATCCAAGCCAGAGTCCTTCGGGGCTAACGCCGGTCCTGTCCCCACTATATATGCAGAGAAAACATGCCCCCCCCCCCCATTGTCCCGGGTCAGAGAGCAGTCTCCGACCCGTGCTGCACGGATCCCATCTGGGGACAGAGAGGTGGCTCGTGCCGCCCACGCGCCGCTGCAGCAGGATTGAGGATAAACCCCAAGGGTCGGGTTGGCGCGTGCCGCCATAGCCCGAGCTCGTAGCTTGGCCCTGCAGGGGGGAGGGGCGCAATGCATTAGGGGGCGCAGGAAAATGTTCTCCAGCCCCGACGTGCGCCCTCTCAGCCCCGGACTCACCTGAAGCCAGGGGCAGGGGATCTAGGGTCAGGACACAGTGTTCTGTTCCAACCAGGCATCTGATCTCTCTGCCCTAGTGCCCTGCTCGGGGTTCCTGTCTCCCGGTGACTAGCAGGCCGGTCCCTGTCCCTGTGCGCTGCTCTGGAGCTGTAGCCAGGCGTGTGCGTGCGTGTGTGTGTGTGTGTGTGTGTAGCCCAGAGCTGAATGAGTATGTGGGTTCAGCAAGGAGTGGCGATGCATATTTGGAGAGTACTTGTGCAGGGTGAAGAGTGCTAGGTTGGGGGGGGGGGGGATTACACGAACATCTGGTCCCAGCGAGAGCGTCGCTATCCCTGGTGCCAGACACGCTTGGGGCTCCCTTCCCTTGTCTTTGTCTACAAGGGGTGAATGGGGGCTGGAGGGCACTGGTTTAGCGTCCTCGAGCCTGGTTGGACTCCAAGCATCCCCCCTAGCAACAGGTCTCCCTCTTGGGGTGAATGGGGAAGCTGCATAACAGGAAGAACACTGGGCAGGAGGTCCCTGAGCAACCACCCCCCTCCTGGCAGTTTGGAAAGCTGCTGATCCGCAGGGGCAGAGACCTATGGGCGGGAGATCAATTCCCCCGACCAAGGTCCAGGCACAAGAGGCCTTGCTGTCACCGATCCCCAGGGGAGGGGGAGGGGAAGAGCCTAAATCCCCAGCGGGGGGTGGGGGAGGCTCAAATGGACAAAGCCCAGATTTGAAGCCAACGAATATTGATGGGGTGAAGGGGGTGCTAGACGCTGACGGAGTCCCTCCCCAGCTGAGTCAGGGACGCCGAGAGGTTTTGAACCGTCCAATCCCAATCGGAGTCGGGACTCGGCTCCGAAAGGGCGGGAGGGAGAAGAAGATCAAGGGTCCCAAAATGGGGGGGGGGGGGGGGCGCTTGGTCCCATCTGGAGGTTGCGCTGTCGCCTGACGCGTGCAGGGCTCAGCACCCTGGAGAGCAGCCGGGGCGGGAATGGAGCTGTCCCAAGCCTCGCCCCTGTCCTCTCCCCAGATTAGGGAAGCAGGCGTGTGGGTTTGGGAACCGCGCGCGGGAGGGGTGTGTGTGTGTTGAACGATGCTGCCTCGTTTTGCGGCGAGGGGGCTCCCCGATAGCCAGAGGGCCGGGGACTCGCCGGTTGGGCAGTTTCTAGCCGGGGAGTGCTGGAGAAAGGGCTGGGAGAGTAAGCCAAGATGGAACCAAGCTAATACGCGCACGAGAATTTGGGAACTGGGATGCGGAGCCTGCACATTCCCAGGGGGCCCAGAGATAGCAGCAGGACATCACCCCTCCTCCCAGAAACCCGCAAGCGGACCCACAGGGAGCCCTACATTCAGGCATGCACACAGCTGCCCCCTCCACACCGAAGCATGCGTGGGCTCACGCTTCCCTCCCTCTCTAGCCCCAGCCTGCCTTTCCCACTGCACCCTCCAGCTACCCGAGCCCCTGGGTCTTAATGGGGCCCCTCCGATCTCAGCCCCGCTGTATCTGCAGAGTTCCACCGCACTTCCTCGCCGCCGCCGAGAACGCTTCCCTGACCCCCCGGGACAGAGTGCAGTCCCGGGCGCGTGCCGCACAGAGCCCATCTGGGACCGGAGCTCCAGCTCGTGCCGCCCACGCGCCGCTGCTGCAGGGCTGGAGATTAGCCCCGGGGGCCCGGCTGGCGCGTGCCACGGCCTTGCAGCTGGGGCAGTGCAGTAAGGGACGCGAAAAGATGCCTTTTCCAACCCTGACGTGAGTTGTCTCCCCGGACTCACGTGCAGCCGCCTAGAGCGCAGTCCTGGGAAAGCTCTCCATGAGCCCCGCGTGCACCGCCCTGCTGGGTTTGGAGAACCGAACCGCACACTAGAAAATTTGTTTTAACGAAAATTGTTTTAACTGAAATTTGTTCGCCGCCCCGAGCTGCTTGCAGGAGGGGCGGGATAGAAATATATTAAATAAAGAACACTTAGCAACGCACAGACAGACAGACAGACAGACAGACAGGGGCTCAATGGAAGGGCTGGAGCTGAGGGAGCCCATTTGGGCTTCGGTCGCTCTTCAGTTTCCCAAGAGGGCACTGGGATTTGAGCCTCAAGCAGTCTGCCGGGAAGGGAAAGGGGGTGCGATCAGCATGGAGAAAGGAAGGCTCCCTTCCCTACTCTGCCCCTTTGCTCTACTCTCCTAATTAGGGGACTTGCATTGATGTGCTGCTGTAGCGCACAGCGACCAGGTGAGAGCGGGACTCCCTGAGCAGCAGGCCAGATGACCCGTTGCACCCGAGTTCATTGGCCTGGCCGGGCCCCAGGCATTCCCAGGCTACAAGACCAGAAAGGAGACCGGCCACTCTGCTTGAGCCAGCGCCTGATCGAGCCCAATCTTACCGGAAAGACGGAGCTCTCCCGAGCAGGCGGGTCACGCCAGGCTGCTCCTGTGCTTTTCCCCGCCAGGGACCAAAGGCAGCCCCAGGGCCCGCGGTCTCCTCGACTGCTCCCTCCAGATTGGAGCTGCACGACAGGAGCCAGGCTCGGAAGCAGTCACAGTGACCTGAGAAGGAGTGAATCCTGGGCCAGGGTGGGGATGCCAAGCCAGTCCTTCCCTCCCCCGCCCCCCCCCCGCAGCTGGCGATGACACCTGGTTCCAGGGGGAGCGTCGCTGCCCCACGTGCCAGACTCGCTGGGGTCCCCCCTGTCTGTGTTTAGAAGAGGGGGGGCCAGTTGCAGCAGCCAAGCAACTCGAGCTGCATGCCTGGGGGGTCCCGGATCAGCAGCCCCTGAACCTCCCCCCCATAACAGATGTGAAGCCCTGCTCCCCCCCCCCCCCCCCCCCCNCCCCCCCCCGCGGCTTGGGAAGCGGCTGAGCCTCAGGGGCAGACACCTATTGGCGGGGGATCATTCCCACCCCCAGCCCAACGGCCAGGGCACAATGAGCCGCGCTGTTAACGGTCCCTAGTGTGGGGGCTGGGGAGACCCTAAATCCCCAGCACAATGGTCAAAGCCCACATCTGAAGGCACAATGGGATGGGGGGTGCAAGGGGAGGGTAGTCTCAGTCTGAACCCGCCCCCAGCTGGGGTAGGGACGCCGGGGTTTGAACCATCCAATCCCCAATCGGATCAGGCTCCAAAAGGGCGGGAGTGAGGAGGGGATCTAGGGCCCCAAAGTGGCGTCTAACTAAGGGGCGCATGAGCCTCCGGCCCCATCTGGGAGGCTGAGCTTGCGCCTGACGCGTGCAAGGCTCAGCACCCTGGAGAGCAGCCGGGGCGGGGATGGAACAGCGTCTGACCAAGCAATGCCCCTGCGGGTCTTGGGCTGCGACCCGCCTCCCCTAGTGGCAGCGGCCGGGGCACGCCCCAACTCAAGCTCTTTGCGCGGGACGGTTTGTGTTTTCCCCAGGCAGATGTTGTCTGCGCTGAGCGCTTGGCTTGGGCAACTCCCTTTGCGCGGGGCTAATCCCTAATCTTTGTCCCGCGGGGATGATCCCCTGCCCCCCCCTCCCCCCAATTTGCAAGGGACAGTTCTCGGGACCAACTGACATTACAGCTCGCTTTGCCAGCAGCCACGCGGAATCATTGTGCGTGTAGCTGGGGAGCCCTGGGTTCCGTGCTGCGCGGGATTTTATGCCTCCCCACAGTTCTAGAGATACTCTAGCAGACGGATTTTCAAAAGAGCGCAGGGCTAGACTGGAAAGCGCTTCCATTTATGGGACATACTAAAACGCATACTAAAACGTTTTAGTATGTCCCATACATTTATCTCCCCATATAACTTTGGCTGCGGTCCTGATCCTCCACGGGTGGAGCCTGGAGGAAGTGGTAGCAAGACTGCAGCCAAGGGTCACATTTGCAAAAGAACTGAGTCCCCCCAGCAGCCCTCTCTGCTTTGGGCAGATTTTCAGAGCAGTTCAGCGCGCTGAGGGGGCTCTTTGGAAAAACTCTTCTCAGACACCTCCCAGTGCACTCAAAGTTTAGTTGAGTGTTTATAAGACCGCGAGCCTGCAGTACTTACTCCGCTACTTACTCCGGAGTAGCCTTTCAACGGGACTACTCCGGAGTAAGTGGTTTGTGAATACTAGAACTCCAAATATGCGCATACGCATATGGAAGAGGCAGTGGCAACGAGCCCTAGACCTAGGTAGGGAAGGCTACAAACTGGCCCCAACTCCAAAACTTGGTTGAACCCAGCATTGTGCATCGAAGCAAGACAACCCCCCCACCCCGCGCGCTAACCGAATGCAGACAGACTCACAACCTGAGGGAGGGGCACCGCAGCCCGTGCCCATGTCGCCATCCATCCCCAAGCCCGGAGCAGAGGGGCAGAGCAGATGGGACTGGTAATTGGCAGTCCTGACCTGAGCGTCCCTTTCCTGCACAGGAACAAAAGCGAGAGGCGGGGCTGGGCGGAGACTGCTCCATAAAGAGTCTGAGCCTAGGCGGGGAGAGCGATTCTGCCTCCTGCAGCTTTGTCCGGACAAGAGCCTCAGCACGATCCCAATCCGCGGCACCATGTCTCCGCACAGCGCAGCGCCCGAAACCTTACGGAGCTACCGCCCCAAACTGGGGGCGCCCAAGAAAGTGGGGGAAGCCACCGAGCTCCGAAAGGTGAGCGCGCGGCTACGGTCCCTCAGCTTCGGGCCTCCTCCTCCTCTCCTTCCCTGTCCCCTCTCCAGCCCGTCTTTCCTCGCACCCGGACTAACCGTGCGCCCTGCCTTGTTCCCCCCACAGGCCCTAAAGCCGCTGATGGAGAAGCGCCGGCGAGCTCGCATCAACGAGAGCCTGAACCAGCTCAAGACACTTATCCTTCCACTCATCGGCAAAGACGTGAGTATCGACTCTGACTTCCCGGTCTTTTCGTTCGTGTCCTTCTCCCTACATTTTTAGCGCGCCGGTACTGGAAACAATCACTGGGGTTCTCTTCGTGCTCTCTGAGCTTTAGTGCGTTGGTCCTGCCAGACCTCCCCCCCCCCCCATCCCAATTGCGTAGTGGGTTCCTCCTCCCCGTGTGCCCCGCTATGTGTGCCACCAAATCGCACTGGGGTCCTCTTCCTGCGGTCAGCTCTGTACAGCGCACACCAGCGCGCAGCGGATTCCGATCCGTGCCCCCGCTCTGTGCGCCACCACCGCGCACTGGGGTCCTCTCCATACGTCCGGCTCCTGCGCTCTTAGCGCGCTGCACGCCCCTCTCCCCGTGCGCTTTGCTCTGTGCGCCACCACCGCGCACTGGGGTCCTCTCCATACGTCCGGCTCCTGCGCTCTTAGCGCGCTGCACGCCCCTCTCCCCGTGCGCTTTGCTCTGTGCGCCACCACCGCGCACTGGGGTCCTCTCCATACGTCCGGCTCCTGCGCTCTTAGCGCGCTGCACGCCCCTCTCCCCGTGCGCTTTGCTCTGTGCGCCACCACCGCGCACTGGGGTCCTCTCCATACGTCCGGCTCCTGCGCTCTTAGCGCGCTGCACGCCCCTCTCCCCGTGCGCTTTGCTCTGTGCGCCACCACCGCGCACTGGGGTCCTCTCCATACGTCCGGCTCCTGCGCTCTTAGCGCGCTGCACGCCCCTCTCCCCGTGCGCTTTGCTCTGTGCGCCACCACCGCGCACTGGGGTCCTCTCCATACGTCCGGCTCCTGCGCTCTTAGCGCGCTGCACGCCCCTCTCCCCGTGCGCTTTGCTCTGTGCGCCACCACCGCGCACTGGGGTCCTCTCCATACGTCCGGCTCCTGCGCTCTTAGCGCGCTGCACGCCCCTCTCCCCGTGCGCTTTGCTCTGTGCGTCACCACCGCGCACTGGGGTCCTCTCCATACGTCCGGCTCCTGCGCTTTTAGCGCGCTGCACGCCCCTCTCCCCCACCACGCAGTGAGTTCCTCTCCCCGTGCGCTCTTCTCTGTGCGCCACCACCGCGCACTGGGAGCTTCTCCAGTATCCCCCTCTCTTAGAGGGGATTCACACGTGCGTTTAAATCGCACAGAATCCTCGGCGGCATAGTGCGATTTTAAAAAACCCCGCACTTCCGGGCTGGTGTGAATGCGCTGAGCGCGCACATTTCCACTTAGCCCGAATGGGATTGAAAAGTTGCTCCGAGCAGCTTTTCAAACCGCGCTCCAAACATTCGGACTAGGTGGAAATGTGCGCGCTCAGCGCATTCACACCAGCCCGGAAGTGCGGGGTTTTTAAAATCGCACTATGCCGCCGAGGCTTCTGTGCGATTTAAAGACAGTTTCCTCCTCTCTGTGTGGCCAGCTCTGGGTACCACCTGTACACCCTGGATTCCTCTCTGTGTGCCTAGCTCTGTGCCCCACTACCGCGCACTGGGGTCCTCTCCATTTGCCCTGCTCCTGAGTTCATAGCATGTGAACACCCCCGCCACTGCAGTGGGTTCTTCTCCATGCACCCTGCTTTGTGAACCACCACCACGCTCTGGGTGCTATCCTCTCCATACTCATCCTGTGCTCAATAGGGAAAATCCCTCTGCCCATATTTGTCTCTAAAACCCCTCCCTGCCTCCCCACTAACCTATCATTTCCCCCTACAGAACTCACGCTATTCCAAGTTGGAGAAGGCGGATATTTTGGAGATGACTGTGCAGTTCCTCAAGGAGCTTCCTGCCCCCTGTGCCCCAGTTCCAGGTAAGTTGGCTGGTCGCCTTCTAGCCCAGTCACCTGTGTACAGCGAGTCTGGGAGACTGGCACAAGGACCGTGCAGTCTCCAAAGCATAACAGAGTCAGATCCCTGCATCTGGGCGTGGGGACTTCCCACCCAGAGCGTGTATCCCTTCTACCCCAGAAAGAGTCTGATTAGTGCCCTGGGGCTGCAGGTTGGAGCCTTCTATGTGGCTCAATAAGTTCCTACAAGACTGTCTCCTTATGCAGCCTGCTGGGCTTGGAGTGGGTCAAGGTGCAATGACAAGGCAGCCCCAGTTTGTGGATGGTCTAACCTACGGGTGGGGAACCTCAGGCTCTGGGGCCGAATGTGGCAGCATCTAGTTTTTGTTTAGCTCCTTTCCAGTGTCTGGATCGGGTCCCTGGATCCAATTCCTATCCCTAAGCAGTGAAAGACCAAGCTTAGGGGAAAGGAGCAGAGATGAGGGCACGCACACAAGGATAGGGGAGGGATCCATGGCACAGATCCATAATCTGCATCCTCTTCTTCCTGAGCACACCTCTGCACCCCCACCCCCCAACCCCAGCTTCTCTGTGGCCTTTGGAGCTTGTACTAATTTTCAAAGTGATCTCCTCAGAGGGAAAAGATTTCCCATCCCTGGTCTAAACTTTCTCTCTCCCTCTCTCCTCCAGATTCCTCTGAGAGCTACAGAGAAGGCTACCGAGCCTGCCTGTCTCGCCTCACCAACTTGCTGGACAAGTTCAACCTCCTGGAAAGAGACTCGAGCAGTCACCTGATGGAGCATCTTAACAGATCTGGCATGGACGCTGCCCACTACCCAGACTGCAATGCCCCCAAGGACTCATGCCAAGCATCCCAGATGGTGGCACCCCTCAATCCATCCAGGGGGGCACAGGAGGCACCTTCTCCTCCCCCACAAGTGGCTCCCTCCTGCCTTTGGAGACCCTGGTAGAGCCAGAGAGACTCTCTGGCTTGACTGTACATATTGGTGTATATAGAACCTGTCTATTTATTTGTACATTGTGAATGATGAGTGTAAATGAACTGTACAGTCTCTACCCTGGGCTGGGCCAGGACTCAGTTCTGGTTTGGTCCCGAAATCTTGTTGGGTTCTCAATTTTTTCCTCAAGTGGGGTCCAACGGCAACAGGGTGAAGAGGAAGTTGGTAAAACCACAAGGGTTGTTGCATTAATTTTCCAGTCTGTGAATGGCACTTGCCTTTGTCTGGCCAAAGGCAGGAGCTGACCTGGCACTTTCTTAGCCTCTATTTTAATATGAGGGAGATGCTTTATATTATATTGTTTGATACATAATAAATTTTTTAAAGGAATTAAACAAAAACTGGAATGTGTGGTGATTCTGGGACCCAGATTTTCAAAGGAGGTGGGGCAAGATTTTCAAGGGTTTTCTCTCTCCCCCCTCCCCCCGCCCGGCCTTCCCCCAACAAAAAAAAACAAAAACAGGGTTAGATTTTTCAGAGTTCAGCTTCCATTTAGGTACCCAAATCCCAGACCCCACACCCTAGCAGCTTCCCATCCTGTCCTGTACACAAGCTTTTCCATAGCTCTAGTCCACAGTGGCAGAGCCTGCTTGTGAGCATGAACCGGTCCTGCAGCCAGTGCATAGGACAGGGGTGAGGAACCTTTTCCATTCCAGGGGCCACTTTGAAAATGACTACAAGCTCTGAGGGCTGGATAGAAGTTGAGAGCAAGGGTGCTTATGGGGTGTGATTGGCAAGAGGAAGACCGCAGCGCAGGATCAGCAGCACAGATCATGGGTCCATGTCCTCCTATCCATGTGTGCGTACTCTCCTCTCTGCTCTCTTCCCCTGAGCTCACTCTTACAGTGCTTGGGAATAGGAACTTAGTCCAGGAGCCAGATCCAAGAACTGGAAAGGGGCCAAATAAAATTTAGACAGCGGTTGCCTGAGATTCTTCACCCCTGGCTTAGGGTGAGTGAGAAGGAGCTGCCAATAGATTTAACTGAACCCTCTAGACAAGTTAGCTGGGGACCTGCTCTAGAAAAGAGAGCAGGGTGGGAGAGGGCTAGGTGAGAGGGTAGCTGCTAATACAGAAATGACAAATCCACCCATAGGTGATGGGCAAGTAGCCAATTCCTTCCACTGAGACAAGGAACCCCCAAGATGCAGGGTTTCACAGGGACCTTCCAAATAAAGGATGTGAGCAGGCAGTGCTGCAGCTGTGCAGTAACACCAGAGGGGCAATGGCCCTGTGTTGTCCTCTTCTGTTGTTACTTGCAGAGCCCATCTGGTTGCCCAAGCATTTCTCTGTGTGTGGTGTCTTGCACAAGACACAAGCCCAAGACCCGTGTGTCTGGGGGCAGGGAGGGAGTCACAGGGACCCTCTGTGGAGGCCTACAGTGAAGAGATGCAACCAGTCAGGGTCCAGCTGGAGGGATTATTACGGGAAGGGTACACAGACAGCAAAGTGTCCCTATGGGCCTGAACAGATGCCCTATGGCAGTTACAGTCATGCTGTTCATTCTCCATGTTCAAAACACTCTGCAGACTCCCTGGCTCTCTGGAAGGGCCTGGTTAAGTCATTCCAGCTGCTCTGTATTGGTATCCATCAATCCATGGGAGGGACTCATCAGGAAGTGGGCTTCTCCATCCCTCACTAAGAAGCTACATGCCTCCTAAGCTGTGACTAGGTTGGCCGGTAATGCAAATTGTAGAGGACACTTATGAGAAAAACAGGTTGCAGGGCTACAGTGATGATTCCTGTGGCTCAGTCTATCTGGCTGACACCTAACTTGCCTCCAGACTAGCCATAACACATTTCCCCCACTTACAGTGTACGTACACTATCTGCTGCTCCCCCCAGAGTGGGCTCGTCCATCAGGGTTCAACTCTCCTTGACCCAAAATCTTGGAGGTACTTCAGTCACATGAAATATGAGTAAGTTAGGCCCATCCTGGTATATAAACTAAGAGTCACCCCAGCATCCTCGTACCCACTTTCCATATGTGCACAGACACCAGTTTTGTAATGAGAGAATATATCTTTTACCCTCAAATACTTAAGTATTCAGAGTCCATGTTTCATGACCAGTCCTGATCAGGTGTCAACTTAGCCCATGAAGGGTGTTTTTAGACAAGCGCCTCCTCACCCATTACCCACCCATTATGCATGTTCCAGGGCGACATAGGCTGCCAGGCCCTGCAACATGCATGATGGGGGGGGGGGGGAAATGCTTGTCTAAAAACTCCCATAGAAAGATTGTTTAAAATAAATAAATAAATAAATCACACGTTCCAGTCAGCCACTTCTGAGTCTTGCTTTCAGCCGCGGGGTGAGAGGGAAACGTGTAAATGGGGGAAATGTGTTATGGCTAGCCTGGAGGCAAGTGGGGTGTCGGCCGGATAGCGCAAGCCACAGGAATCTCCACCACACAATCCCAATCTGCCTTCTCGACTGTGGAATAGCAGCTATTTTGAAGAATTTTAGGACTCCAACCAAGTTGTGACTCTTTAGAGTTGCGAGTTTAAGTGTGGAAGTTGGAGCCCTTTGGGATTCTAGCATATTCCAGGCAGCGAGAGATGTCAAGGCTTTGGGTTGGAAGAGCTAATGGACTGAATTCAGAGGACCCTTCCTTCCCACCTGTTTGCAGAAGGATATTTTCTCTTAGGAAGGCGATTCGGATCCTGTCTTACAGTAGGTATGAATACAAGCTTCTCCTGAGTCAGCTCTGCTAAGCTGCTTCTGAAAGGAAAAGGCAGTGAATGTTGATCTGCAGAAATGCTTCTGAGCTTGGCAGCTGCCACTCAGCTTAGGCATCCGTCGAGTTGCCCCAACATGCTGTAGCACAAGCCCCACTCTCTGATGCAATGCTCTGGCATCATGCCTGTTGCTCAGCTACCAGCATCTGTCTGATCTTGTCTCTAATCTCGCAGGTTGGCAGTTCAGAGCTGTGCATCTGTGGGATTCCCCTTTGCAGGGCGGTAGCTGTGGCAATGGTATGCACCTGCTATAATTGTGAGGGGCTGAACTAGAGAGTTTTGGAAACCATTCTCCAGAGAGGCAAACCCTCCAAGACTGTTGGGATGGGGGTGGCTGATGCTTGCAGATCTCATTAGCAGGGAAGAGGAGATGCGTGCAAACCAGACAAGCCACCTCCCCTAGCAAGCTGGGATTGACAGCAGAGTGGGAATGTTGTCTGGAAGCTGCACAGGGTCCTGGAGATCAGCTAGCTTGGTGTCTGCCAGAGGAGCTGGTCTCAGTGGCTGGAGGTTTATAAGAAAAGGCCCAGCTCAGTCCTCAGGCCCGGACCTGCATGGAATGCAGCCTGAAATTCTTTACAGCTCATAGTTGAAGGCGATTCCTCCTACAGCTAATTACAATCCCATATCCTCCCCTCCTCTCCCACAAGGGAAGACATGACTCCAGAACCCTCCAGCTGCTAAGAGAGATTCTGGAGCCAGCTGGGAGGGTGGAGAAAGGGACAATATGCACAGGTCTACAGAGAGTACCTGCATATTGCAGCCTGTGAACGTGCAGTCTGTCTCTGCCTGACTGTTCTGCCCTCTGCGTTCCATCGGTGGCCATGTTCCCATGATCCTTTTGCTAGAGCAAGTGGCAATTCCCTCCGCTGTGTTGCTCTGGCCAGGCCTCCATCCAATGCTTCATTTGTGAAAAAATGAAATGTCAGGGCTCAATAGAGTCCCTGGGTGCATGGGGAAACGAGGGGGGGGGGGCAGAGGAGCTGGGTGAGCTGCCCTACCAGTCCCCACCACACTACAAGCCCAAATGCTCACTGTCAGACAGGCGATGACTAGCAGCACTAGAAGCACCCCACCTGTCCATCCTCAGAAGCTTCATAGTCAACCCTGTCAAGGAATGGGCTGAAGCTGGTATTTCTACAGGTGGGTGAGAAGGGGATTAGTGTTGCTCCCCATCAGCTGTTTGGTCCTGCCAATTGTTAAAGGGGTGGGGCTATGGAGAGGGGGTGTCATGGGATCTCCCTGCATTTTATTTTCACCTTGGGCCCCACCAATTTGAAAGCCAGCCCTGAGAACAGCAGTAGTGCTGTTGCTTGTTGGACCCCCCAGGCCTCCTCAGGATCAGTTGTGATGGGGCTCCAGAGGCAGTGCTTTCTGCAGGGCCCTCCAAAGTGTGGGACCTGAGGTGACTGCTCCTATTACTCCTGCTCAGGTGATCAAAGTATGATTCGGTATTATTATTATTATTATTATTAAACATTTATAAAGCGCCAGTTGCAAAACCTGGCACTGTACAGAACATACAATCAGACGCGGTCCCTGCCTGTGGCTTACAATCTAAAAGACAAGGAGGGGGAGACAAGGAGAGGGGACAGTGGGAGAGACATGGGAGAAGACAAACAAACATTCAGGCGGATGCGAAGTCTCAGGTGCGTGTACTTGGCTTGGTTACAAGGTGGTCGGTAGCAGCAGTCAGCAGAGGAGGGCTGACAGTAAGAGCAAGGGGAAAGACTAGAGGGCATTGGGAAAGGCAGCATGGAAAAGGTGGGTCTTGAGGAGGGATTTGAAGGAGCGGAGGGAGGAGGCAAGGCGGATGTCGGCAGGGAGGGAGTTCCAGGCATGCGGGGCAGCGAGGGAGAAGGGACGAAGGCGGTTGGGCGAGCAGGAGAAACGAGGGAGAGCGAGGGAGGGGACAGAGGAAGAGCGGAGAGCGCGCGCAGGAGTGCGTAGGGCGATTAGGTCCGAGAGGTAAGGGGGAGCTTGGTCATGGAGCGATTTGAACGTGAAAACCAGGAGTTTGAACAGGATACGTTCAGGAAGGGGGAGCCAGTGAAGGGAGAGGAGGAGAGGCTGTACATGGTCGAAGCGACGGGCAGAGTGAATGATCTTACCAGTCTTTGGGACACCCAGGGCTAAAACTTTCCAAAGCACTTAAGTGACTTAGGAGCCTGAGTCCTATTTTCCAAGGTGGGAGTAACAGGTCTCCCCTAAGTATTTGCAGGAACAGGCCCATGTGGGTAGGGGTAAGTCTGTGTGAGGAGCTTGCCAGAGAGTGATGGGCCTTTGAGGGAAACCATACGCTTCATGAGTCCATTGAGATTGGCTGATTTGCTGAAGCTGGATCAATCATAAAACTGGGACAAATCTCAGTAGAACAGGCTGAACTGACGGTCACATAGAGCTAGACCAACAGGGAGAAGGCTCCAGATCACAAGGGCTGGAGCTAGTGGTAGCTTTATCTGTCTGATGCCAAAGAAAAGGCCCATTTACCTGCCAGGAGGACAAGGCCCTTGACCCGAGACTGGGAGTCAAAGAAGGGGCTTGTTACCCATGTGTAGCAGGATTAGGGTGGCCAGATCTGCCGATTTCAGAGGACACTTATGAGAAATATAGGTTGTAGGGCTGCATTGGTGCCACTGCAGCCTGTAATTCTCATAAGTACCCTCTGAAATCTGCATATCTGGCTACCTTAAGCAGAGTGAGCTGGAGTGCCTCCACTGCACGGACTCCAGGAATCCTCTGGCCAAGGTTAGCCTTCCCACAGGGCAACCTCAGGGGACTGCTCCAGGTAGGGTGGCCATACCTCCCCTTTAAAGGAGGATGCTTATGAAAAATACATAGTGCAGGGCTGCATTGGTTTCAGTGCAGCCCGGCACCATGTATTTTTCATAATTGTCCTCTTTTAAAGGGGAGGTATGGCCACCCTAGCTCCAGGCCCTGCTATTTTCTCTACTGCTGAGGTGCCCACAGTGGCTCCTGTTTTGACCAGGGCAGGGGTGCGGCCCCTACTTTCTCTCAGCAGGGTCTGAAACACAGCCACTTCTAAGGCCCTGTGGAGGGTGCTCCTAAGAGGCAGGGCCATGGCGGAGGTGATGGGGCCACCAGGGGCCCTGCATTTAATTTGGGCCCTGAAAAATCTAAGACTGACCCTAAATGCTTGACTCTTTATTTATTTATTTATTTATTTCATTATATTTATATGCCGCTGCCCCCCCATGCCTACGGCATCTCGGGCCTGAGTCTTTAGACTCAGAAAATGGGCTTGAGCAGCCCAAGTGGGGCTGCTGGGGGCATTGGTCATGAACTTGGTTGTGGCTGGCCAGGTGAGCAGAAGCTCTGAGTTACAGAAACCTGGGATGGGACACTAGGTGGAAGAAAAGAACAACAACATGGAAGCCTAGAGTGAGGGCCGGGAGGACAGGAGTGCCTTCAGCCAGGTGGAGGAGGCTTGGGACTCAGAGGCAATGCCTGGAACAAGGTTTATGGATTTTTGATTGCTTGTAGTTTATGAGTTATAAGAACTGTGTCTGTGAGAATGGAGTCCATGACCAGGAAGAGCCCTGCAGGAGGAGCCGGCCAAATGGGGGCGAAAGGACTTCAAGGTAGTTTTGTATGGACAACTGAGAGACTGGTGCTTGGTTCGAGGGGGAAACTGAGGCACAGCCCCCTGTGCAGGGATATTAGAGGAGCCTTGGACTGGTAATGTGGCTCATACTTCTACATGCACACAGGCACTTCTGGAAAATGTGTTGGCCTCGACATCTCTGCAAAGCCAGAGCCAATGACCCAGAACCAGGAGGCAGAGGTGAAGACTTTGTCTGCATCCAAAATATGCTGGATCAGCAGGGAATCATGCGAGCAGCTGATTGTTACCTGGCAGCAGCATGTGTCCTCAAAGAGGTAGCTGTTAGACACTCCCTGGCATTAATTGCTCCTTTATAACTTTAAGCAACCTGCCCATCTGAAGATACCTGGGGATGAATGACTTGCAGAACTCCAGTTACAGGTTCTTTTCTCCTGGTGCAGCAAATAGCTTAAGAACATCATTACTGCTACATTGGGTCAGCCCAATGGTCCTTTTAACACAGTAACCTACCTTGGACACTGTCTGGCCAATATTGGATGCTTTAGAGACAACCATGGGGCAACTATGAAGCGATTGATCCCCTGCTGTTCATTCCAGAGTTCCACAAGTCAAAGGCTTAAGGATGCTCTGTCTGGGAGGCTACAGGTTCCTGCAACTTTTTATTAGCCAAAGGTGGGAAACGTCAGGCCTAGGGGGCCAAATGCACCCTGTGACTAGTTTTTATTTGACCCTTTTCCAGTTCCTGGATCTGCCCCGGGATTCACTTCCTGTCCCCAAGCACTGAAAGACTGAGCTCACGGTAAGGAAGCAGAGATGAGGGCCTGCCCTGCACACAAGGATAGGTGATAAATCTATGACACAGATCCTTGATCTGAATCCTCCTCTTCTGAATGCACCCCTTCCCCCACTTTCTATGTGGTCCTTGGAGCTTGTACTAATTTTCAAAGTGGCTTCTGGGAGGGAAAAGGTTCCCCATCCCTAAATCTGAGTTAATAGCCACTGATGTACTTGATCAGAAATGTGTTTAATCCTTTAAAAAAGAAACCTTTATTTATACTATTGGCCATCACCACATCCCTGGAAAAATGAGCTCAATTAGTATGTCTTTGACTGCTTGTAACAAAGATTTAATCCATTGGTACGTCACTGGTGCCTGCACACTGAGCTGATGTTTTTGGAAAACTAGCCACAATGATTTGATTCCAAGACCCTTTTCCTGAATGGTGACACTTAATTTAGAACCCAACATTGTGTCTGGTTTGGTAGGATTATTTCCCCTCCAATTTGCATTCATTTGCATGGATCAATATTGAATTTCACCTACCATTATATCCCCCAGTCACCCAGTTTTGTGAGAACTCTTTGCAGTCTATTTTGGACTGAACTGTGTCAAATGATTTTGTGTTCTGCAAATTTTGCCCCTGTTTCCACGTTGTTAATGAATATGTTAAACAGCATTGGTGTCAGTACAGACCACTGGAGCTGCCTGCTTGTTTCTGCTTCTATTATGAAAACGGACCATTTATTCCTACTCTTTGTTTCCCTACTTTTGTTACTGAGCCATGAAGGGTCCCTCCCTCGGTCCCTCCCTCTTATCCTGCGCTTGTTTAGTTTTCTCAAAAGCCTTTGGTGAGAGAACTTGTTGACACATCATAACTGATCTAGCCTTGAGGAGGCTACATACAGGCTACATACTCTTTTACTGCTGAGTTTCTTCTCTGAAGCACTCTTATCTTTCCCCTGCAGATTCACAGCTCCTTCACGCAAATGCTTTCAGAGTGGGGAGTGGCACAAACCCACATTCTGAGCTTTGTGTGAAATCTTGCCACTTCCTGTGCCCATGGGTGTTGGGAGGGAGGCTTACACACACACCCATTTGCCCCACCCCTTTATGCTGTGATGCTCAACAAAGGGCCATGGGCATGTCAGAAAAGGACAGGATGAAGCAACTCTCATGACCCCTGTGCCCTCTCAAAGTGTAATTCTGCCAGTGCCCTTTGACAACTCTGTGTTCTCTGCCACTTGATACAAATGGCTTACTTGCAAGCATCTGTCAGGTAACAAAGGCATTGTGTGGTTTGAGTAATCTGGAACAACAAGCTTCAATCTCTGATACATCTTTTCTTTTACATCACCTCTGACCAAGGACCTGTGTTCACTGCATTTTCCCCATTGGCAGCAATGGGGAAAATGCAGTGAACATGGGTCCCTGCCTCTGACCTCCAAATGACAGTGTAGAGGTATGACCAGAGAGTCTTGGAGCAGGACTCCCTTTTCCCTTCCATGCCCCATGTTGCTTCTGGAACATTGCATGTAATGCTATCACAAGGGCATTCCTCCATGCCCTTTGCCTCATGGAAAATACCACCAGGAAGAAAGGAGGGGGCAATGAATTCAGCAGGGAATTCCACAGCCGTCTCAGTGCCTGGCTACTGAACAAGACAAACCCCAATTATAACGCTGTGTTAAATGAGCTTTAAAACCCAGGCATAGGGGTCAAGATTGCCTGGGCTGTCATCACAGCCTTCCCACCCAGTTGTGGCCGGGGGCTAGTTGCTTAACACCTCTGCCTCTGGTTTCTCATCAGTGAAATGAAAATGACATGGCTCACCTGCCTCTCCAGAGGCACCAGGACAATTAATTAGTTAATCAATGTTTGTAAAGCTCTTTGAATCTGGGAAATGCTACCTGCTGCTGTTATAAGGCAAGCCCGGCAGGCCTGATGGCTGAAGGTCACATGACCAGATGAGGGTCAGTGGGACTGACTGACATTAGCAGTCCCTGACATTCTCACTTGCTCATTCCATTTCCTTGTTGGCACGAGACATTGCCGATGGTTACTCTATTACAGGGGTGGGCAAAGTTTCCTAATTCCGAGAGCTGCATCCATTTACCACAATGGGTGTTTTTAGACAGATGTGGAGGCAGTCCACCGGGGTGCAGCCCCTTCATGTCCGCCCACTTCCAGCCCCACCTGAGTCCACTTTAGATGGACCCAGCAGGTTTTCCTGGTTGCAGTCTACCCAGTGCGCAGCGCTTCTGGAGCCTGGGCTAGAACTGCGGCGTGGCTCCACCGAGCAGATGGACAGCAGCTCCACTCTGGGCAGGGGCCCCGGGTTTGGCCAGCCTGTTCCGGGATGTTTCAGAGTGCCGTAAGCGGGGCGTGCTTTGCTTCAACATCTGGTGGGTTGCTTTCAGATGGACCAGTCATCCTGGGGTGAAGCAGGCTGGTGTGGCCACCCCTGGAGCTGCCGTCCGTCTGTTTACACCCAATGTGGACAAAGGACTGTATGTGTGGCTCTAGAGCCACAGTTTGCCCATTCCTGCTCTGTTTCCCATATTGCCAGGAAGCAATGCTTTTGGGGGCATAGACACCATGGAATTCAGTTGAGCCTGGACTTGGTGGGGGAGGGGGAATGCTGCTAGGAAATTTCCAGGGTGGGAGGTGTGGTAACGGAGCCAGCACTCTGCCCCCACCCACTCTGAAAATTTCCTACCAAAGGGTCCCAGCATGAAGGAAGTTTTCAGAGCAGCCAGGGGCGGAGTGCTGTCCCCACCCACTCTTAAAACTTGCTTTCTGTGGGACTTGCTTGGAGCCCCCTTGTAGAGGGGCTCTTGGCTGGGCAGTCTGAAGTGGAGGCTTTTGCCCACCATCATGCGTCCCGCCCCCACCTCAGAGATCCTGCTTCCCCACCCTGGAGACGCCACCACTTGTGCTTAGTGAGTTGCCTACAAAGCAGAGCACCCCCTCAACACCAAACGCTCAGAGGGTTGCCCATTTTCCTTCCGTTGTCATCACTCTGAAGGCAAGTAGTCTATTAGGGAGGAATGAAGCAGAAAATACACAAAAGAAGGGAAGAGAAGCATTATTTCGGTTCAGACTTTATTTTGCAACCCATCTCCCCTGCTGCACTCTGAACCCCATCCCTTTAGCTAAGCTTCCATTCATAAACCTGAACACAGACGTGATTGCATCAACTGCAGTCAAAGTTAATTACAGGTTGTTCTCTGCTCCTCGCTTCCACCCATTCCTGAAAACTTGGAGCTGCTGTAAAGCCATTTCCCAACCTGAGAGGCAGAGGAGATAAACAGAGAGAGAGAGAGAAGTCCTTGAAGAAAAAAATCAAGGCTGAATTTTACTTTATTTTTTACTAGCATGAGCCTCTCCCATTTCCTGGCCCCTGGAGGGTGTCTGCAAATGTCTAAATTAGCCATGTCGGCAAAGGAAACCTTGCACAGAGGCTGCTGCTTTACCACTGGTGCTAAACACCCTTAGTAGCCCTGCTGGCAGATCCAGAAGAGTGCAGGCTATCTGACTGTGCTGATAGGGTTGCCACCTAGGCACATTTTTAAGGAACATTTATGAAAAAATACATGTTGCAGGGCCTGCATTGGCACCAAAGGCCTAAATTTATATCCAGTTATACCGTTTATCACAAAGTGTTGTTGACAGGGCTGCGGGACCTGACAGGGGTGCGTAGAACTGCTCTTGAGTTGTTCCATTTGTTCCTCTCAGGGAGGCCCTGCAACATGTATTTTTCATAAGTGCTCCTTAAAAGGTTGCAGAGGTGGCAACCCTAGGGCACAGGAGCCCCCAATAAATGGAGTCCATGAATCAGCTTCAATTGACAACATGGGTGTCAACACATACAAGAACTGGAGTAAAATATGGATCTGCAGAATTCAAATGTGGGGAACCTCAGTCTGTGGAGGGTCCATAGCAATTCAGGAGGGGACCGCAACACACAGGGGCCATGAATAAGCTAAAACTAACCACTTATGTGTAATATATAGCGTCTGAAATCCAGGGAGCCCCAACTCCCAAAAGGGATGTTATATTTAATTGAACCTTAATTTGTTTTTTTAAAAATGATCCTAACGTTTTCCTTTTTCCTGTGAATGAGTCAATGGGTGTCCGTCAAACATTCCTGTTTTAGGTGGGGGTCCCAACTTCCTTGGATTCAGCACCGAGGCTTGGAGAAGATGGAAGGGTGTTAATAAATGGGGCCCGTTGGCGAGCTGTGAGTGTTGGGTGCCGCTAACGTCCAGTCCATGAGTGATGGCACCTAAGACACGGTGATGTGGGTGAGTCTCTCAGAGCACTCACAGCTCGCAAATGGGGCTATTACCCTCAGGTCCCCTTCCCAGGTGGCTGCTCTGTGCAAGCCCTGCTAACTTCCTTCCCACCCGGGAAAGAGGTGAGCGATGCTTGCGGATGGCACCCGGAGCAGTCTGCTGAGAAGCAGGTTCGATGTGCCAGCCGTGAGCCCCGCTTCTCTCCTTCCTGGGCTGGAAGAAAAGGAGTGGGACTTACAGCCGACATGTGGAGCCTCCTTCCTGGGCAGTGGTTTCCCCCCCCCCCCCCCAACAGATAGCACACACACACGTTGGCCCACACATAATGCCAAAACGTGGGTGTACATTAGCCCATATAGTGTTCTGTCCTCCGCCTCCTGCCATGGCAGGACGCCGTGCGGAGTCACTGGACCAGGAAAATGCTCCAGGGACTGGTAATAAACAGCCCGGTGGACCCCGAGTCTTGGACGGCTACTGCGTGCTGTTTGTTTCCAGCCTAAGTGACACATGAGGCCTGGTTTTCAGAGGTGCTGAGGCAAGGGCAGGGTCCTAGTGCTCAAACTGCAGCCTAAGACCAGTGGTTCTGACCCAGAGTCATGTTTGACAACACCCTTGCCCTCTCCCCAGCACAAGGCTTTGGGGCACATCACTCTGCCACTCACATCTCTTGGAGAGTGCCATGCACCATGAAATTAAGCTCATGAGCCGAAAGGCTTTGTTCAGCACGGTGTGCCTCTGTAGTCACTGGTTCCCAGTGGAAGGGAAGCCCGTAATTAAGAAACCAGACACTAGGTGTTGCATCTTTGAGTGATTACTGCAGGCCTCAGGCGGTGTTATGAGGTACAGAGCCCAAGAGCAAGTCACTTTCATCACCAGCGCGCACAAGGACAATGATTGCCCAGAAATGCACAGCCTGCAGAGCCTGCTCCCTCTTTTGAAATGGAAATTACACAAAATAGATTGAAGGGAGAAAAAACCAGTCCGAGGCCTACAACCCTGCCAACCAACTCCACAGCCCTCCCCCAACCCCCTCTGGGGACAGAACTTGTTTGGAACAGAGGCCATGGAGCCCATATCTCCTGCCACAAAAAGTGAACCAGAGAATCCCATCACCGTGTGGTACTCCCCAGTATGCAGCCAGACACAGTAAGGCAAATGGGCCTGTGGCAGAATAGCCAATGTTTGAAGCTGGGGCTAAGGGAACATCCCAGTCACAAAGCCAAAGGATGGGGATGTTGCTGTAGCTAAGGCGATGGTGTGGCCTTTTGTCTGTGGCAACAGTGGGGGGATGGGGGAGGGAGTTCCGGTCTTCGCACACACATCCCCTTTCACACGAATCCAAGCTCTGGCCAGGGAGGCGAACCCTGGATTAAATTCCCGTCAGGATAGTAAGTGGACCCTTGAAGCCTCAAAGAGGCTAGGTCCTTATCATCATTGGGCGCAGAGCGAGGAGGAAGGCCAAGGCCCATAGGAGTCCCTATCCACAATCTCTCACTCACATTCACACCGGGAGGGAGGCAAGGAACAACAGTGCGCGAGGTGTGGAAGGGGGGGTAGGACCCAAGGATTGCACAAAGGGGGCTGGGGGTAGGAGATGCACATGCTCGGGCGGAGGGGAGGGTTCCCACACACTCACCCACCACCCGCCTTCACGCTGTCATACTCACCCCAGGGAGAGGAAAAGAACCAGGACCCACTTATACCAGTACACTCCTAAGTGAATGCACACAAGCACAAGGCGAAAAGGGGGAGGATACAAGGGAACACAAGCACAAGACAGTCAATAATCAAGCAAAACAACACTTAGCTCTCGAGCGGCCAGCTTCTCTCTCTGATTACCGGCGCTGTCTTCATGCAGCACCGGCTTCTTATTCCTTAGGACCCACCTCTTGACACGCCTGGAGCCGTGCGGAGCGGCGCAACGGCCCAGGCTCAGGTTCTCCGCTCCAAGCCACACCCGTAAGTGTGGGCAAGCCGCTGCCAGGGGGATCGGCTGCCGAGGCAACTGAAGATGCTGGCAGCCCGGGCGGGCCCCTGACAGGCGGCGCGGGGGTGGTCGGGGTGATCCCAGGTAAGGGAACCCCAAGACGCTGCATGCACTATTCCCTTACATACCCCCCCATCGAGCCCCCCAGCCAAGGCCCCAGGACAGGTGTGGGTGACTCGGGTGTCGGAGATGGAAGAGCCACACCAAGCGAGGGGCCAACACCTGCAAGGCCGGTTCCCAGGAGCGGTCCTCAGGGCCAAACCCCACCCAGTCAAGTAGATACTGACGCCTACCCCTATGAACCCAAGAATCAAGGATTGCTTGAATTTAATATTCAGGGGCCAGAGAGACAGGTGCCTGCGTGTTTGTACTGAGAGGTGCAGGGGGAGCCCCCTTGGCCTTCTTAAGCAGGGAAACATGAAATGTGGGGTGTATTTTCATAGTTGAGGGCAGCTGAAGGGTATAGGTGACCTCATTAACCTTATGTAGGATGGGAAATGGACCAATATAATGGTCGTCCAATTTTCTGGATGGTCAAAGGGCTGGGTAATGTCTTCAGTCTAACCATACGAGGTCACCGGGCAGAAACAATGGAGCGAGTCGGCGATGCTGGTTGGTATAGACTTTATATTGTTGTCGAGCTTGAGCGAGGGTTCGTGCGGCCAGGGATTGGACTTCCTGGATTCATTGTGCTAAGGCCCCAGCCACAGGGATGGAGGTAGTATGTATGTTCACAGTTACCAAGGGGGGGGGGGAGGTGAAACCCATAATTCACAAAAAAAGGGGAGTTGCCTATGGAGGCGTTGGGTGCATTATTATATGCAAATTCCGCTAGTGGCAACCAGTCGTACCAGTCATCTTGAAGATAACTAATGTAGTTCTGCAAATATTGCTCTAAGTTTTGATTGACGCGTTCAACCTGTCCATTGGCCTGGGGATGATAGGTGGTTGTAGGACTCAGAGTGACATGTAAGGCCTTGAAGTGAGCCTTCCAAAAGTGGAATATAAACTGTGTTCCCCTGTCACTGCGTATCTCTTGAGGCCATCTATGCAGTTTGACCATGTGACGGATAAAGAGTCGAGCCGTTCGCTGGGTGGTGAGTACTTGTTTGCAGGCAATAAAGTGTCCCATCTTTGTGAAATGGTCTATTGCCACCAAAATGGTGGTATATCCTCTTGAGGTCGGGGGTTCAATGACAAAGTCAAGCCCTACGCGCTGCCAAGGCCCCTGTGGAATAGTCTGAAGCTGCAGAAGTCTCACTGGGGCCCTATGAGGAGTCTTGTTTTGTGCACAAGAATGGCATGCCTGGATATAGTGCCAGACGTCCTCACGGAGCGTTGGCCACCAGAAGGTGCGTGTAATCAACTTGTAAGTATACTCTGCTCCTGGGTGACCAGCTAGGGAGGAATTGTGATGTGGCCATAGGATATCTGACTGGCAGGATGGGGGAACTATGATACGTCCATTCTTGCAATGTAACTCTTGTGGGTTTCGGATGACAGGTACTTCTACGGGGTCGAGTTCGTTGGACGAAGCCTGTTGAAGCTGTTCAAGAGTAGGGATCATTCCGGCAAAAACTCGTGCTTCCAGGATCGGCCCCTGGGCATGAGCCCAGCTGTCTCAATCCTCATAATATCTAGAGAGAGCGTCGGCAAGGACATTTAATTTCCCAAGGCGGTATTGCAAGGTAAAAGAGAATTGAGCAAAAAATAGAGCCCATCAGGCATGGCGGGTGTTATGGATTTGGGTTGTTTGTAGATATGTGAGACTTTTATGATCAGTGATGACCGTCACGGGGTGAAGCGCTCCCTCGAGATAGTGACGCCATGTCTCAAAGGCCGATTTGATTGCGAGAAGTTCACGGTCGAAGATCGCATAGTTGTGATCAGTGATGACCGTCACGGGGTGAAGCGCTCCCTCGAGATAGTGACGCCATGTCTCAAAGGCCGATTTGATTGCGAGAAGTTCACGGTCTAAGATCGCATAGTTGTGTTCTGCCAACGTAAGTTGTCTCGAGTAATATGCACAGGGGTGATGATGTGAGGAATCGGGGAGCTCTTGAATCAGAGCAGCTCCGATAGCCCCAATGGAGGCATCGGCTTCCACAAAAAAAGGTTTCCTACAGTCAGGGTGTTGCAGTATGGCGGCGGTGAGAAAGGCCTGTTTTAGGTACTCAAAGCTATGCTGTTGCTCTGGTCCCCACACATATACTTGGTCCTTTTTCAACAGAGTGGTCAATGGCCGTGTTACTTCGGTGTAATTAGGGATGTATTGTCGATAATAGTTTGTACTCCCCAAAAGGCGTTGAAGGGGTTTTACCGCCTGTGGAGCTGGCCATTTCCAAATGGCTTCCACCTTCTGGGGGTCCATCGCAATGCCTTCCGGGCTCAAGACGAAGCCCAAAAAACTCACTGTCATCAGATGAAAGGCACACTTTTCTCTCTTGCAGTAGAGCCGATGACTCCGGAGGTATTGTAAAACTTGACGGACGTGAGCAATATGTTGTTTTTGGGAGGTAGAGTAAATCAGGATGTCATCCAAATAGGCAATGACAAAGACATCAAGAATGTCTTGAAGGATATCATTAATAAGGTGTTAAAAGGTTGCTGGAGCATTGGCTAATTCAAAGGGCATTGCCAAGTACTCGAAATGCCCATAGTGCATACGAAATGCTGTTTTCCATTCATCACCCTCGTGGATTTGGAGGAGATTGTATGCTCCGCATAAATCCAGCTTGGTGAAGATCTGTGCTCCTTGGAGACGGTCGAGCAATTCTGGAATGAGGGGTAGAGGGTAGCGATTTTTTACGGTTATGAGGTTGAGTCCTCAATAGTCTATGCACGGACGAAGTCCTCCCTCTTTCTTAGGAATGAAGAAGAGGGGGCCCCATCAGGGGTGGAGGAAGGGTGAATAAAACCTTTACGTAGCTCCTCATCCAAGTATTTCCACAAGGTCTCCAATTCGGGGGCCGATAGGGCATAAATTCACCCAAATGGAGGTTCTGTCCCGGGCAGGAGTTCGATAGGACAGTCGTATGGCCGATGCAGTGGTAATTCAGTGGCCTGGATGGGGCTGAACACATCTGCATAATCCTGCTATTCTGGGGGTAAGCTCTCCTCTGGGCTGCTTCCACAAAGAGTCTTTGCTGGAGGAACCGGCATCGGTAAACCCCGGTTACAATGGTGGCGACAGTAGGGTGAGGTAAACTGAACCTGTGCTGTGTCCCAGTCAATGCAAGGGTTGTGCTGCTGCAGCCAAGGCAGGCCCAGTATCACAGGAAACAAGGGGGTACACACAGCATCAAAAACAAGGTGTTCTTGGTGGGTTCTCATGATACACACAAGTGGTGCTGTCTGTGTGGTTACTGGCCCGGAAACAAGGGGGGACCGATCAATCGAGTGGATCACTTCTGGTATTGGCGTGTCCTCCAGAGGAAGGGTACTGGACTGGGCCCAGTGTATATCTATGAAATTCCCTATGCCCCATAGTCTATAAGGGCCCATACCACTCGGGAGTGGTGAGGCGAAATGTCCATGGTAACCAGGACCCATACATGAGTGCGAGGGTTCGGGGGAACAGCCAGGGTGCTGTTTAAGGCCGGGAAGGGCCCTGTTCTTCCCGGCCCTTGGCGTTTCCCAAGCCTCGCCTTGGGGATGGCAGTGATGGGCATTGTTGAATGAAATGCCCAGAGTTCCCACAATAAAAACAAACTCGGTTCGCCCGTCGTTGTTGTCGTTCTTCTGGAGATAATGGCCCTCGCGAGGGCCCCAGCTGCATCGGTTCGGGTTCCGAGGTGGTAGCCCCCTCGGGCATGGTCATGATTCCTGGCAGAAGGCAGGGACAAAATCCCTGCGGTTCTTGACGTCTCTCCCGACGTCTTTCCTGCAGACGGTCTTGAATTTGGAGAGACAAACTAGCTACCTCTTCCCAGGTATCAGGGAGCGCAGTGAAGGACAGCTGATCCTTGATGTCATCACTTAACCCTCGATGGAACATGATGCGGAGGACATCCGTGGGCCATTGTAGGTCCAAGGCTAACTGTTGAAATTGAGTGACGTATTCCAAAAGTCCGCCCTTCTGCTGTCTGAGTGACAAAATGGCAGTTTCTGCATCCTTCCGTCGATGAGGGTAGTCAAACAAAAAGGTAAGCTCTCTAATAAAGTCTCCATAATTGGTAGGAGGGGGCTCTTTCCCCTGAACAAGGGCCAGGCTCCCCCAGATTACCAATAATAAAGGCAACCTTGAGGGCATCAGAAGTAAAGGTTTCTGGCTGTACTGCGAAGGTGAGGTCGCTGAGGGCCAAGAACCCTTGAAGCGCCCTCCGATCCCCAGAAAATTTCTCAATACGGGGCCCCTTGGGTTCGCGCACTGGCGCCAGTCCACTAGGAAGGGGAGGAGCCACAGCAGCTGGTTCAACCAACACCAGAGAGGCTGCGGCAGCGGGGGCACCCTGCACTGGAGGAGGAGAAGCCGGAGCGGCTGGGATGACCAATGCGGGGGGACCCATGGGGGCCCCAGCTGTGAGGTGCCCCACGCCAGTGGCTAACTGTGCATGTTTCTCTTGGAGAACTTTAATCTCCATGGCAATGGTTTGGATGGCCCTCACTAAATCCCCGATTTCCTTAGCTATATTCATGATAGTGGGAGAACCCCAGCCGCAAAAGGAGGAAGGGTTTGTGGTGCTGGTAATTCTGTCAGTGGGGGGACGGGGGAGGGAGTTCCAGTCTTCACACACACACCCTTTCACACGAATCCAAGTTCCGACCAGGCGAACCCTGGATTAAATGCCCATCAGGATAGTAAGTGGACCCTTGAAGCCTCAAAGAGGCTAGGTCCTTATCATCATTGGGCGCAGAGCGAGGAGGAAGGCCAAGGCCCGTAGGAGTCCCTATCCACAATCTCTCACTCACGTTCACACCAGGAGGGAGGCAAGGGACAACAGTGCGCGAGGTGTGGAAGTGGGGGTAGGACCCAAGGATTGCACAAAGGGGGCTGGGGGTAGGAGATACACACGCTCGGGCGGAGGGGAGGGGAGTTCCCCAGGAGGAGTGGGGGAAGGGTTCTCACACACTCACCCACCACCCGCCTTCACGCTACCGTACTCACCCAAGGGAGAGGAAAAGAACCAGGACCCACTTATACCAGTACACTCCTGAGTGAATACACACCAGCACAAGGCGAAAAGGGGGAGGATACAAGGGAACACAAGCACAAGACAGTCAATAATCAAGCAAAACAACACTTAGCTCTCGAGCAGCCAGCTTCTCTCTCTGATTACCGGCGCTGTCTTCATGCAGCGCCGGATTCTTATTCCTAAGGACCCGCCTCTTGACGCGCCTGGAGCCGTGCGGAGCGGCGCAACGGCCCAGGCTCAGATTCTCCGCTCTGAGCCACACGCGGAAGTGCGGGCAAGCCGCTGCCAGGGGGATCGGCTGCCGAGGCAACCGATGACGCTAGCAGCCTGGGCTGGCCCCTGACAGGCGGCGCGAGGGCGGCCGGGGTGATCCCAGGTAAGGGAACCACAAGACGCCGCAGGTTCCGTCCCGTTACAGTGCCCCCCCCCCCGTCAAGCCCATTATGGTGGGGGGCAGGGCGTTGGGTGCAGCGTGGGAGTGGGGCAAGACAGCTACACAGTTGGCGTGCTCCTCATCCTCCCTGGTGCCCTGGCCACGGGCATTTCTGTTCAGTGCCCCGACCCAGTCCAGGTCATGTCCGCCACGGCTTCCCGGCCCGGGTTGGGTCACCACCAGGCCAGCTGCACGGCTATTTGTACCTATCAGAGGTGGGGAACCTTAGGTCCAGGGACCAAATGCAGCCTGTGGCATGTTTTTATGTGGCTCCTTTCCAGCTCCTGGATCTGGCCCCTGGATCCAGTTTCTACCCCCAACCAATGCAAAACTGAGCTCAGGGGAAGGGAACAAAGATGAGGGCACGCAACACAAGGATAGGAAACAGATCCATGGCACAAATCCATGGTCTGGGCCCTCCTTTTTTGAGTACCATCCCCTCCTTAAGCACTCCTGCCCCCAGCTTGTATGCAGCCCTGGGAGCTTCTACTCATTTTCAAAGTGACCCCCGAGATGGAAAAGGTCCCCCACCACTGCAGCCTTCTAAACAAGAGTGGTTGTGGGATCAAATCCATCAGTTTGGGGAGGCTTCACCTCCCCCAGCCTCCATTACCTGCTATCCATAAAAATGCCACACCCACTCTTTGCTCTGCACAACATTGTGCCATTAGCCATGCTCCTGCTCTCTCCCGTGGCATCCCTGACACACTGGGCTCTTCCTGTCAAATCCTCTTATGCTGAGCCTCAAGACTCCTGTGGATTGTCTCCCTACATGGAAAGTTTGGAAAGTCAAATCGATCATGCAGGGATAAAGGAATGTGCATGTGAAACTGCTGCTTTTCAAGCATGGGCTGAATAAGTGACTCAGCTGGCATGTCTGCACCTGTTAGCCTGGCACTGGCAGGCACAGAGAGGTCAGCACGGGGATTTCTCTAGCTGCTGCTAGGATGAGTGAACAGCTCCTTATTGGCAATAATGGGCCGCAGGATCTTACTAGTGGGGCCAGCGGGAGTGGCAGGGTTGCTATATATGCACATTTTCCCAGAACACTTATGAAAAATACATGTTGCAGGGCCTGCATCGGCTTAGCCAATGTGTGTGTGTGTGTGTGTGTGTAGGGAAGGTATCACACACAAAAGAGGCCCCCACATTGGACCTGTTTCCTTGTTCATTCATGAATAAGACTAAAAGAAGAATTTTAGAAATTAGAGAATGAATGGCATTGCATTAAATATACATTAAAATGTAATAACATGTTTTTATTTAAACCGGAACATTTCATGTTAAAACTAATAATTTTAAAAGACGAACATAGCACATAGAGGACTGAGTCCGCACCCCCAAGACATTCTGCCCGTGGCCTCTAAGAACTGCTGAGGGTCCCTGGGATTGGAAAACCAGGTCTCATGCTCACTCAGGGAAGCTGTCCTTGTTAAAGCACCCTAAGTTCGGACAGAGAGGCAGGGTGGGGGCAGGAAGGTGGAAGGATTCCTCTATAAACCACACAGAGAGAAAAACAAACCTTGCCAATGGACAAGGCATGTGTTTGCAATGGGAAAAGCTGTAGTGGGTGCGCGTGAGGGAATGGATCTTGCTGGAGTGCATGCTCTGTGCTGTCTCAGTATGTGTGTGTGATTATCAGTGTATCATCACCTTCTCTTAGCTAAGACTGAGGGCCTCTATTCCATCCTTGTCCTGCTCAATCTCTCTGTTGCCTTTGCTGCTGTTGACCGTGGCTGCCTCCTGGATTTGCTTTGCTCCCCTGGCTTCCGGGGCTTGGTTTTCAACTGGTTCTCTTCGTATCTCTCAAACTGCTCCTTCAATGTCTCTCTTGCTGGTAGCTCCTCCATGTCATTCTCTTCTGTGGGAGTTCCCACAGAGAAGTCAAGCTCTGTCCTGAGCCCTCACATCTTCCAGTATCACCTGTATGCGGATGATGCTCCACCCTATTTCTCTGCCCCAGTGCTCTCCCGCTCCATCCAGTCTCGTATCTAAGACTATCTCTGTGACATCTCTGCTTGGATGTCTCTCTGCCAACTCAAGTTTAATATGACCAAGATTGGACTTCTCCTCTTTCCCCACAAAACACTCCACTCCGTCTTTCTTCTCAGTTTCCATTAAGGATGTCACCATCCAGTCTGTCCCTCAAGCATGTAGCCTGGGATTCATCTTCATCTCCTCCCTCTCCTTTACACCGTAGGCTGTTGCCAACTCAGGTCTGTTGCTTCACTCTAAATAATATTGCAAAAATCCAGCTTTGCATTACTGTTTTCACTGCCAAACCATGCTCTAGACATTCTCACCTTAAATGCTGCAGCTGGTCTCGGCTCCCCTGCTCTGACTCACCCCTCTCACTTCCATTCAACACTCTGCTGTCATGGTCATCCACCTCATCCATTGCTTTGACTACATCCATCCCCTCCTCTCCACTCTCCACTGACTCCCTCTACCTGAATGTATTCAGCAGAAGCTCCTGATCTTCACCTTCAAGGCTCTTCATGGCCTTGCTCCTCCATATCTATCTACACTCATTTCCTGCCACATTCCCACCCTGGAGCTTTGCTCCTCCTCTACCCCTACCCTTGCCTGCTTGTGACTCCCTTGCTACACAAAACATATTTGCTCCTTTTCCCTTGCTGCCTCCCATGCCTGGAACTCCCTACTTGGACACATTCTTTCTGCTCCCTTTCTCCCAACCTTCAAATCCCTTCTGAATACCTGCCTCTTCCATCAGGCTTTCCCTAGCTCCTCATCCCATAAACTCATCACAGATGCCTCCTCTTCCGTCAGAGTCCTCCTCTTCCCTAACTAAGCTAGACACGTGCACCTGCGATTTCTCTATTTCATGAATGTACCCGTCTCGCCTTATGTTCTCGTCCTTCTTATATTTACTTATTTATTTATCTACATTTTTACCCTGCTCTCCTTCAGAGACTCAGGGCGGCTTTTAGATTAAAAAGCCCCTTGGGGTAGGGACCTGTCTGTTGCCCAGAGACTACTCTTACCTTGTTCTTGGGCTGTGAATTTACCTAGTTATGGTATGGGAGCATCTTTCCGCATCCTAGAAGTTCATGCGGCTTTTAAAGCAGCATTCTCTAGGAGCAGGACATCCCCTAAAGTCAATATTAAAAGGGCAATTTATGCAAAGTCATCTGAGTTCAGTTTAAAAGCTTACGTTTATAAGGTTTAAGGGCCTTGAGCAACTCTTTATAACACCTACTGAAAGTGGTTTTAAGGGCCTAAAAGGGAATTCATTAGAGGGGCTAGTTCAGAGGGAAAACTTGTGTGTGTCTGGATAAGGAAGCTACTGAGTCACTCTCTGATTGGAGGGAAGTTTTGGCAGGAAGTGTGAATAAGCCTGCATAATGAAACTATTCAGTTATCATGTAAAACCTCAGGAACCATAAATCCACCAATGGACTAAGACAAGGGTGATTAACTTCTAATCAAGAGTCTGTATCCCCTCTCTAGCAGCAAACTTGCATGGCTAGAAGCTATGGTCTATGGGCTATGTGCAATGCAGTGGGGCCATGTGTCTGTGGCCCTTTTCACAGGAGACGCCCCCACCCATCTCCACTCAGTTTTGCTGTGTGGAGAAGGGTGGAGGTGCCCCCATGTGGGGGATGGGTGGGGGGTGCATGCATGCTCCCGCGCTACACCCATCATCCATGCATGGAGCAATGGGCTCCAATGCCTGATGCTCCATGGGTGGAGGTGGGTGTGCGCTCTGCACACCCACCTCCACTCACCATGGCTGCAAACCCATCCCCCCACCCACCGTGGTCCATTTGAAAATGGCCTGTGATTGTGCATAGCTTGCTGGGTGTGTTTGTATGTACATGTCATGCGTGCTCTGTTTGTGTGTCTGTGATTGCGTGTGCATGACTTGCTGGGTGTGTGGTTATGTGCACGTGTCATTCATGCTTTCTGTATGTGTGTCTGTAATTGTATTGCATGGTTTGCTGGGGATGTGTTTATTTTATGTGCATGTTATGCATGCTCTGTGTGTGTGTGTGTGTGTGATTATGTGTACATGGCTTGCTGGGGGTGTGTGTGTGTTTGTGTGTGCGCGTGGCTTGCTGCTATGGGGCTGCCTCTGTGTGCACTTCTCTGTGTCCTTGTGCCTCTCTGTGTGAACCCTGTGTGTGTGTGTTTCTGGGCTGCAGCACTCCGGAGTGCTGTCCGGGCATGCAGCTCAGACAGGCAGCTCAGCCACCCACATGGCTTGCAGTGAGTAAGCAGTTTCGCCCGGCGTTTCCAGGGTCTCAGGTGAGGCCTCCAGCACTTGAGGCGTGAGCAGCGTGGGAACCAAGTGAGGTGCCTTGCCCCAGATGATACGCACATGTGACTGGGGGCGGGTGCGTGTCTGCTGTCTTGCTCCTGCAGGGAGCTGCGCTTGGCATCACTGGCACAGAGCACTATCATGCTGATCTAGCTGTGGCTGGGCACAGATCACAGCAAGAACCTGCTAAGCCGAAGATACTGTGCCAGCGCTGCTCCCAAACTGCAGGCTAGGAGACATTGCTCTGTCTCCTGATGTAGCCTAGAAAAATAACAACCTGTCCCTCCTCCTGTCTCCATAATCACCCCCATCATCACAGTCACCATCACTGGCGAGTGTGTGTCACCCCCTTGCTGCTGGGGGACATCTATTGCAACGCCCTGCTATGCACGTTCTGTGTGATTGTGCTGAACATGCCCCCTCCCCGCCCCTGCCCCCCAGTGACAAAGGAGGCAGTGGTACCAGGGAAGCATGGGCCCTGCAGGCTCATGGGCCACCTGTCCCTTCTATAGCAACACCCTTGTCCAGAACCTGCTGGAGTGAGCTCTGCACACTTGTCAAGGATAGCTGCTGCAGGTGTTGTTTACATGTGTGTGCTGACATGGTTAAGCCTATCTGTGAAGGTGATGGCCTGGGGGATTAGCTAAAGCTTCCCCACAGACTGGGAGGGGATTATGCCCATCAGGATCCATATGTGGAAGGTCTCTCTGTGTGGGGTGGGGAGGCACACCTGGCTGCACCCATAGCACAGCCTCTGCTCATGTCCAAAACAGCAAAGAACTGGCTGTCTTTATGTGAATGGGGAGGGAATAGTGCCCTGCGACAGGAGGCTATGATTTACCACTACACATGTGTGTAGACCAGTCATGATTGGTGTTATTTTAAGTGTTGCAAAACATAGAGTGAAATGATATAAGCCTGTGGGTAGGGACCTGTCTCTAACTACTGATTGTACAGTGCCAGGCACATTGCTGGTGCTATATAAGTAGCAAATAACAAATCATTATAAAGAAAATTAGAGCCCAGAATTAAAATGTAAATATCATAAAATGTAACTTTATGTACCTAGTAACGGGATGGCATGAGTAGTGTTGAGGCCAGATAGATTTAATGAAGGTGAATCCACAAATCAGCCTATGGAATAATGGAAGTTAACACAATCCAAAAGACTTGATGCAGTGGCAAGATCGTGGTCGCTAGTGTGATGTGCTGAGAATTCTGGTCCTTGGTGGCCCATGTGTCTGTGATATAAACCAAAGTGTCTGGCATCTTGACACGTGTGTTGCAATTCAAACAGTGGCCAGTGGCAGTTAGGTTGGACAGGGTGAGCATTGATGGCCTGTACAGTTCTATAATTCCTTGGAGGGGCAAATTCCCCACTGTACCCTCTGATGGGGCTTAGCCAAGATGTGAAGCTAGGCTGGAGTGGGCCCAGGGACAGGAGATGGAATGGCCTGTCCTGCTTCCTCTCCCTGTGGTAGGGGATGCAACTACCCCAGACTTGTGGGCCCCAGTGCAGCTGCACTGTCTGCCCCTATTATAGGTATTCCCCTTAGCTCAGCCTGGTCGGTGCACGGGTGCTGGAAGGGTCCTCCCAGCAACAGATGCATTGTCCAGGGTATAGCTCCCCCCTCCCAGCCCGAGAATTCACCCCAGCCTTTTCTATGGTTCTGAAATATGGACCTATCTTTGTTTTTCTTGTCCAGTTCTTGTGGCCAGGAGGGGAAGCAGCTGATGCAGCTGATTTCCCTTTCCTAATTCATGGGAAGGGAAATATGTGGGCTCAGTAATCCTGCCACTCTTCCCATAAAGACAAACTGAATGCACAGCGAACCAGCAGGGAACCTGCCCTGGAAGCCTCCTCCCCTAATGAGCGTCACTTGGAAATGAATCCCGCTGGAGGGCCAGGGAGCACCAGATCTGACCCCTGCAGTCTGAGCACACCTTCCTGAGCCTGCGGGTGGAGCCAGGCTCATAGTTTCGGTCTGAGGTGTCTTTCACAACCCAGATACACGTTTGAAACTCGACGCACACAGCTCAAACAAAGGAGATTCCTCCAGGAGTTCAAACCGCAATCGGTTGGTGCACGAAGCGTATGTCAGCGAGCCCTGAGGGCACCGGAGAGCTCTGTAATTACACCTCCCCTTTGCTTCACGAGTGCAAGGCGAGACGTGGGAAAATGAGAATTAACCTTGCATTTGCGTTGCCTGGAAGCAATGGTTTCTGGGCGTGAACCAGCATAGGGATGGTATGTCCCACCAGCATAACGGGGGCTTGAAGAGACACGGTCAGCATGGCTGGGTCAGAAATCTGATCTACTTCTAGAGTCATGGGAATGATTTATTCTGAGAGGCAGAGATGGAGACGTGAGATTTTCTTTTATTGGACCAACTTGCGTTGGTGAGAGTGTGCAAACCTTCGGGCCACAGAGCTTGAGAAAAAGTCAGACCAGTTGACTAACAAATGCGCAATGGGTAGAGAATCGGATGGAGACAAACTAAGTAGTTCAGATGATACGTTTTTTGGACCAACTTTTGTCGAGGAGAGAATGCAAGCTTTCAGGCCACATAGGGCTCTTCATCTGGCTTGTGTATAATATTATATTATTCCCTCTTTGACCCCTTGAAATGTTGGGAGGTATGCTGGAACAGACACAGTGCCATACGCACTCTCCCTCTCCAAGTACAGGGAAGAAGGGGGGTGGGGGTTCTCCTGTGACTGCAATGGAAGATGCTGAAGCCTTAAAGACATCCATCTCCTGTGAGACATACTAAAAAGGACACCGAATGGCCATAGGAATGCATTGACCTCTCCCGAATAGCCATAAGGATCCATTAAAACATGTTCAGATTCAGCAAAAGAGTGTTGGGGACACACTGGGAGACCTCAACATGTTCTCATGGGTGCCAGTAGACTCTGTGCAGTTGAGTCAAGCCTTAAGCCCAGATCCCTAATGCACTGGCAGGCAGCTCGCTACAAACTGCCAGGCGTTTCTCCAGGAGAAATGCACCCACTGGTCCTGCCTGTCTTACCAGATTCACCAGACATATGGCCAGCTTGTGTCCTGATCAGCAAGCCCACAGAGACCTGCCGGTGAGCACAGCCCCTAATCCATCAGCGCTGCCTGAACTGGCAGCTACAAAGGAGTCCTCCCTTCCAGGGTAACTGAAGCAACACGCCTTCCAAACTTCTAAGGCAGCCTCTGCCCTTCTTGCATGTCATTGCTGATCAGCATTTGGCAAGAAGCAGTTCATGAAAGGACGCCTGATTACAAGCAAACTCCTAATTCTCAAGAACTGAATGAGTAGCTGCCTTAGAAAATAGAGGCTAGAGGAATTCACGTCATTGGGCAAGTCAACGTCAGAGCCAAGAATACCCACGTGACTCCTGCTCTAACCATGTTATGTCCCCAGTTGATATTACATGAGAGCACTCGGCAGTGGGGGCACAGCTAGACTGGAAGGGGCCCTGGTGTAGAAGATGGAATGGGCCCCTTTGCTCCTTCCCCCAGAGACAGCAATGCAGCTACATCAGGGAGCCAGGCGTAGCTGCACCCCCTTGCTGGTGTTATAGCTATGCCCTTGCTCAGCAGACAGGCTGTGTCTATTGAAGCTTTCCCCACCACTGAGGTCATCACACTGCTGCTAAAATTCTTGCCAGGAGACTGCTAGCACAGATAACAGCTTTACCTACCACTCAGCTCAGAGGTGGTGGTCAAAACAGCAGCCTCTTCTCTCCACTGGTCAGAGGCATAGCTACCATAGAGCAAGAAGGGGGCTCCGCTGAACCCGGGTCCTGGACTCTAGGGGGGGCCCTCTGTAAGGCCCCATTCAAATGGGCCGGCGGTGTGGCAGGATCGGTGGAGGCCGCAGTGGGTGTGCGGTGCGTGGGCAGCCCGTAACACGGATGCCCACCCACCTCTACGCACGGAGGCACCTCCATTTTCTCCAATGCCTCTGTGCATGGGGGATCGGTGGAGATGGGTGGAGGTAAGTGGATCGTGGGAGCATGCACACACTCCCACCCACCTGCACCAGTGGTCACACGGATGCCCCCCCTCGCCCACCCAGTCGCCCACGTGGGTGGGGGTGCATCTCGCGTGAAAAGGATCAAAGGGCCTGAGCATCAGTAGGAAATTTTCAGAGTGGGTGAGAGGGCGGCAGTGGGGCCAACTCTCTGCCCCCACCTGCTCTGAACATTTTCTACCAGCACTCAGGCCACTTGCAAAGGGCCCTTCTAAGAAGGAAGTTTTCAGAGTGGGCAGAGGTGGAGTGCTGCTATGATGACTCTTAAAACTTCCTTCCTGGTGGGGTTGTTGCCACTCTGGAGGGTTTCACTGGGAGCCAAGGCAGCATGACAACCTGGAGAGAGGAGGCTGCATCTGGCTGACTGGCTGTGGGGTGAGAGGGGGTTTGGAGGAAGGGCTGGGGAAGTGCCCGTAGGCTGGAAGAGCCAAAGGGAGGACTCACACCACCTTGCCCTAGGAGCGCAGCGAGGCACCGTGGGAAAAACACGCCCTCAGGGTGGAATAGGGCTAACAGGATTAGTAGTCCCCAGCCTGACTCATCATCGGGCATCTGGGTATCGCATGCCTCCGTTGCTGCGTTCCCTACACACACACGGGAATCAGGAAGGAAGGGGGAGAGGGATGGAGAGGGAAGAGTGAGGTTTGGTGGGGAGCGGGGGTGCAACAGCCCTGGGGGGGGAAGGACGGAGGATAGGGCTTACGCGCCAGGGAAGGGCCCAGGCTATAGTGCTCCCCGGATCCCCGTAGGGCTGCACCCTTACCTGCAGGCTCACGTTACCTATCACTCGCACACGCACACAGCACTCGCTCACTCCAAACACACTGCTGTCTCCTCCAGTCACCAGGCTTTCACGGTCCACGCACAAAGAGAAGGGGGGGCCAGTCTCACGGGCACAAGGCTCGATCACCAGCAAGGTGGTCAGCCCTGCCGTGAGCTTTTATCCCCCTGTTGGGGACGTTGCCGCAGCCGCGCTGAGCGGCGCAATTGCGGGGGCGGGGTTGCTTCCGGCGGGGAGTTCTGCTTGGCCCCGCCCCCTGGGGCCGAGTCAGGGCGCGGCGGCGTGTTTCCGGGCGGCCTGGCGGGCGGCGGCCTGTCAGGGAGAGCAGCGGGGGAAACTGCAGGTGGGTCCCTGCCGTGGTTGGATGCGAGAGGGCTCGGGAGTGCAGCTGGCGGAGCGGGGGTCCCTGCCGGCGCTGCGGGTTGCCGCGAGGCGCTGAGGGGCGGGGCTTCGGGCCCCCTAGTCCTTACACTGGCAGCCTGGAGAAAGTCACCACTTAAGAAGACCCCATCCTCTTGCCCTTATGGGGACCCATAGTTGGGACATGAACCACAACTTTGCTATGCCACTGTCACTGGTGCTCCCACTATTGCTCCTCTGGGAAAGCTGACTCAGTAGCAGCAAAGGCAAGAAACCAGAGGGAAGCTCATGTAGGACATGTTCAGATGTGATGGCTACCCTGTAACAGCTGGATGAGGCCAGAGAGTCATTTAAGTGTCTGCTAGCAATAGATTCCCAAGAGTAAGGCAAGCAAGTCTCAAATCCTTGGTGTTCCTTCCAGCTCTATGCTTTTATCAGTAGGTTAGACAGGCATCTCTCAGGGATGGTGTAGATACTGAGGATCCTGTAGAGCTGGACTGGATGACCCTTTGGATTCCTTCCAGCTATATAGCTCAAAGCACAAAAGAGCAAAGCAATTAATGTCTGTGCAGTGGCGACTGCAGAGGGAAAGCCCGCCTCAGTGGGGAATCACATGGTCACAATTACAGCAGGCTGAACATTTCTTGAACAAAAAATGTTGCATTGAAAATGCTCCCCCACCCCAAAAACAATAAGGTGCAGAAACAGCTGGTAGGAAATTTTTTTGTTTTGTAAAAAAAAATAAAAAATTATAGAAATTGGCACCAATCCAATGCCCCACAAATCCCTGTGCGGAACCACGCATGCACGGTTTATACACAACACAATGTTCTGGCAACGTGGCTATGCGTGGCTTCTGTGCAGCTGCGTACGTGTGCACACGCAGCTTCACGCAGGGAACTGTGGGGCATTGGACCCACCTTTTCCATGCTGCCTTTCTCAATGCCCTCTAGTCTTTCCCCTTGCTCTTACTGTCAGCCCTCCTCTGCTGACTCCTGCTACCGACCACCTTGTAACCAAGCCAAGTACACGCACCTGAGACTTCGCATCCGCCTGAATGTTTGTTTGTCTTCTCCCATGTCTCTCCCGCTGTCCCCTCTCCTTGTCTCCCCCTCCTTGTCTTTTAGATTGTAAGCCACAGG
>QEPC01004358.1:2022632-2056281 GCA_003113815.1 Sphenodon punctatus | reverse complement strand
ATGGGGGAGACAGATGGGGGCATGATGGGGGTGAGGGACGGGGGAGACAGATGGGGCATGATTGGGGGTGGGGAGACAGATGTGGGGAGACACAGATGGACATGATGGGGTGGGGGACATGGGGGAGACAGATGGGGGAGACAGATGGACATGATGGGAGTGGTGGAAGACATGGGGACATGATGGGGGTTAGGGTTTTAACTGTTTTAATGGTTTTATATCTGTTTTATATGTTTTTAGCTGGCTTTTAGCTTTCATATGGTTTTTAGCTGGTTTTTAGCTGTTTCATATGGTTTTATATCTGTTTTATCTGTTTTTTTTGCTGTTTCATATGGTTTTTAGCTGGTTTTTATCTGTGCATGGTTTTATATATCTGGTTTTCTGGTTTTTTTATATATCTGTGCATTCCCTGGCCTGGGAATAAAGTTGGTTTGTTCATGACCAGTTGCAATGTGGGTTTTGTTTAATTGATGATGTGGAGTGTTATCTCTTATTCATGTTCGATAGCACGCTGTGCACAATGATAGGGCCCTATTTGTTTGGGCACGCTTGGCTCCGCCTACTGTTGCCCTGGCTCCACCCTTAGGCTAGGCTCCGCCCCTATTTTCGCCGGTCCACCGCTGGCTTCCCCAGCAGCAGCCCAGCCGGCCTTAGTGACCCACCAACCTCAAAAACCACCAGCCGCCACTGCTCCAACCCAAAACTCGTGGACACCAGGGAAAACTTCTGGATCTACAGAAGTGACACCCTCACGCCCAATGGTCTTAACTTAGAAGATAACACGTGAACCCCTATCTTTTCTTGTATGTGCTACTGCATTCCTTGGCTCACCTTAGAACTCTCTCCAACCACAGAGTTCTAAGAACTGTCAGCTGTGCTCACAATACACTTTATTTCAAAAATGAACTGAGCTGCTGATGTGGGCGGAAGCAGAAACGTTCAGCTAATCAATACATCTCTGTTTACATCCTTTCCTCATTGTGCTTTCAGTCTCAAGAGCTTTTTCTGGGGCTGAATAGCAACCTTTTCTTTTCTCTCTCTCTCTCTCTCCTGAAAGATGGACTTTGACCCCCTAAAAGAGGAGCAGGGGGATTCAGCATTCAAAGAGGGACTGTCCCTCCTAAATAGGGACTTTGGGGAAGTATGCCGAGGGGATGCTTGCTGGAAGCCTGTAAATGATTTTTTCTGGGTCTGCCTCTCATGGAGGAATTACCACAAAATCAACACACACCACTCACCAGTGTGGCCTTTACTGGTTTCTTGCTGGGATCAGGAATCAGCCTTTTTCCCTCTGAATGTCAGAGCTCGATATCCAGCCCTGTCATTTGGAGGAAAAAAAGCTGCTGGACATGACTGATGACGCTTTTAGTCCCATACCCATGTGTACAGCTCGGCGTTGGCATAAGTTTCCCTGCAGGGAAATTCCCCACTGGGAGAATTGCCAGCGGGTGTAACGTGGGCAAATGGCCTCAGTAGATACCCTGGAGACACCCAGCAGCTGGTGGCTGGAGCTTCCTCTCTTTCTTCTCTAATGCAGACTTTTATTTTCTTGCCTGTCAAGTGTAATTACCAGTGGCTCAGGTCCTCCCATGCCAGCATATCTAAAGACACCTCCCTACTAATTCCACCAACCTTTCCTGCTCCTCAAATATTATTGAGCTAATGATGGACAAGATTTTCTTTTGGCTGAGAAGAAGGGTGGCCATACCCCGCCTTTAAAAGAGGATGCTTATGAAAAATACATGGAGAAAGGTGCACAGAGATTGTCTTATGGCTGGAACCCCTAGCAAAAATAAATCCTGCCTGACTGATGATCTAAAATCTCTCCTGAGGCCTCTGTAAATATAACAATAACAAGTACCTAGCTCTCTATCTGCAGACTGTCAAACCTCTTTATAAATGCTGATATCATCAGCCCATTTTACAGATGGGGAAAATGGAGGTCAGTGGCAGAGCAGGAATAGAAAGTGAGTCCCTGTCTGCTAGGCCGCACTGCCTTTTTGTCACCACTTGGGAAGTTGTTGTGCTGTCTGAGAAAGCTAGCACGTAAAGGTGGGCATAGACCCACCTGCCCACTAGGCTGAAATGAGATGTGGTCACACAGGCTGGCAGAGGAGCCCATTTGGATTCCACCTAGTTACTAGAGGTTCCTTCCATGCACCATTACAACCCCCTCAGTTTATCTAGCTCCCCAGCTTCAGTCATCAGCGCGAATTTCTGAACAAACCTGACAGACATGCTTAGTCTATGCTGAAACTGTAAACAGCGGCTGAGCAATATGTTTTTCTAGCACATCCATTGGTCACTCCTCTACCATACTCTACAACTCAGGGCCCAAACTGACATGCCGAGAGCACGTGGAAATTCCCGGGAATTTATCAGAACCATCAAAAGCAGTGATCTCAAGAGGGAGAGAATTTGACTGGGACTGTCCTTTTCACACATGTCATTAGGGGTCTAAATAAAATGCAAATCACTGTAGAAAACAGACACGCTGCCAATCAATCAAAAACAAATTAGCCTTTTGGAAAATGAAAGAACCAATGTCAGGACTTAAATAATAGATTAAGCAGAGACAGTCTAAAAATAGCAATGCAACAGAAAGCACCGTGGAGACACAAGATGGAGACGGACTGCCAATCGACTGCTGGCAGAAAGGGTCGCATGGCATGGCTAAGGGGAAGCAGCAGGCAAGCTACGTAGTTGGTTATCACACGCTGCTTACTGGGGGCTTGGCCCAACTTGTCAGGCAGCTGTAAAGCATGAGTGAAACCACAATTCAAATATTGGAGGTGGCACGATTCCCACACCATCGGGTCTGGAGTTAAGGATTGCAGAATTGGGCTGACTGTGGGTTGTCATAGAAACAGCAATTCTGGAAGAGCTCTGTGTGCCATATGTTCTGTCATACATGGCCGTCTCCAAAGAGGTCACACTGGATTCAGAGGAACATAGAATTGGAAAGGGCATCAAGGGGCATTTTATCCAGCCCTTTACTTTGATGTGGGATGTCTAGCACTAGGCTTGGGAGCGCGTAAAGCTGCTCTGGCCTGCTGCTGAGGGGGACAGTAGAATTTTATCTTGGGTCCTTTTCACACAGACACTCTAACACGGATAAAATGGAGGTTACATTTTATTATCCATGTTGCAGGGCTGCAGGTGTGCTCTATGGATGCCCTGCAACATGTATAATAAAATGTAACACCCATTTTATCCGTGTTAGAGTGTCTGTGTGAAAAGGACCTGTTTGCTGGCATGGGTGGGAGTCCTGGTTCTTACAGGCAGGGGATTCATGGGCACCTGTCCCCACGCACTGTTTTGGCTTGCCCTGCATGGCACACTCCAGCTTTTTCGACAGGGTCCCGTGAGTGGCCGGTGTGTGGGTCACGGGAGCGTGCCTCTCCATGCTCCACCTTCAAACAAACAGTTGGTTGCATGGTTAGTGGGTGGCCATGCATGGAAGTGTCTCATTTAAAAACACCTTGTGTGAGGTGCTGAGTATTCCAGTTGTGATCCAGGACTACACTTATGCATGTACATGACTTGCGGGACATCAATTGTTCTAATCAAATCATTGGGACAACTCATGTGACAAGCACATGTGGCATTTGGCAAATGCTTTGCAGGATTGGGGCCTCTGCACTGTGTGGAACTGAGTCCAGAATAGTCATGCAAGCTCACTACTGCTGTGACATTAACATTGCATCACACTGCTGCCAAAGACTATTTGTGGCTGGTATTTAGAAGGTCCGTATCATAACACTTTATTAATTTTACTGCAGAGGCCACAGAGGTGGCCAGAGGAGGCCCACGTGGCCTCCCATGGGCCATTAAAAAAATGAGTACAAGCTCCACGGGTCTTGGAAGCATGGGTGATGCATTTCAGATGGCAATGGAAATGGTTCACAGTAGTATAAAATCAAACTCTAGGTGTCTCTGTCAGACCATGTCTTGTGAAGCAGCAAAATGATGACTCTGCCTTGTCATTCAATGGCAAAAACTCCCTTTGATTTCAGTGGAATGAGGATTGCTCCTAGAAGGAGAGTAAATCCAAATTTTAGCCCACTTAAATAATTATAATTTGATGTTATAAAATGTTTCTCTGCCCATAAAAATGGCTGAGGACAGAAAAAGGAGAAGGAGGAAGAAAAGAAGAAAGGGTTGCTACCCAGCCCAGGTTTTGTGAAATTGCCCCAATTTGGGGCTGGTCTCCAACTGGAAAACGATTTTTGTGAAAAACTTCAAAATTAAAAATGCAGAATTTGAAATTGTCAAACTTCCATTGGAGGGAATTTTGGGCATTTTGTTTTGAAGTTGCCAATACAAAATGGGGCAATAGTAAAAAAGAAAGAAAGAAAGAACAGTTTGATTTACTTTGAAATTTAAAACCTTTTTGACATTTCAGACTTCTTGCAATATTTCCCAAAATTTCAAAATGTCAAGAAATATTTGGGATTTTTGTTGTGATGCTAAAAACTGAGGGTGCATTCTCCATCCATTGAAGTCAGTGGCTCTGCTCCCAGTAAATTTAATGGCAGAGGAGTGCACCCTGAATATTTCAGCAAACATTTGTTTTCATGAAACATTTCAACCCAGCTCTCAACTTTCATCTCTTGAAAAAATCCTAGAGTGTGATCCGGGAGGTCATGACTCCAAGCATCACTGTTGGTGATGTGAGATTACATCTCATTGTAACTGTATGTAAACACAATTGCATAGAGGGTAGTGATATTATAAGGCTGTAATCACATCCAGTCTCACACATTTTAGCCCATACCAGCCTGGTGTTTCCTCATTTCTACTGCTGAAATATTTCTACATTACCGATGAGACTGAGAGTTACTCATACCTAAGGAAGAAATCCCCCAATTTTGTTTACTAGTATATTTTTGTTAGACTTTGCATTCTACATTTGGCCTTTGGCAGGATGAGATATGACAGCAGGAAATTACTGGCCATTGAGATTAGGTTTTTGAATTATCCACCTGGGCAGGATGAATTGGATGGACAAGACCATGGTATATTGGGGGTTATTAGGGTGTTACTGTATGCTATAATTTACCATGAAACATTAGTATTAAAATATCTGTTAGGAGAAGCACACATAAGAGTTTCACGAGAACTTGGGGGGCTCAGTCACCCAAATTTTACTATGGTCCTTTTCACACAGACACTCTAACACTGATAAAATGGGTGTTACATTTTTATTATACATGTTGCAGGGCTGCAGGTGTGCTCTATGGGTGCCCTGCATGGGTTGGAGGGTCCGCACCCCCACTTTACCGGGTTTGAATGACTGAGTTTCCCTCACGTACAGCCCACTTGAATCAGTTTTTCTCTTTGGCCGATTCAAGCCTGCCGCAGGGACAACCCCTTTGTCACTCGAGGGCCCGATCCTTCCCGTTTACAGACTCTTTAATCTCTGGGTTCGCAAGAGCTTGAGAACTCTTGTTGCTCACTTGTGTTCCAGTGTTAGACACAGACACTTCTTTCTAAAGATAAGAAGTAAGTTTATTGATTACATAAGCAAGATTGTTGATACAGAGTGGTTACTAGAAATCAAAGGTAAATATAATGCATTCCTATATTTGTCTGTGTGAAAAGGGCCTGTTTTTGTCTTCACAGAACTACGAGATGCCATCATGGTAATACCAGAACACCAGTGCTTACAAATGCAGGACAGATGAGAGACCCCAGAGCCTGCTGGTAGGTGGTCAGGACTCCCAAATGTAAAAGAAAAACGGTCATGGATGCACAGGTTTGGACAAACAGTGTTTTTACATAGACTGAGATATGGAGACAAAGTAGTTCAGATAATCAACTTTATTGGGCCAACTTCTGTTGGTGAGAGTATGCAAGCTTTTGGGCCACACAGAGCCCTTCCTCAGGCTGGTAACGAGAGAACTACACAGACTGAGCAAATGCAGGACAGGTATACAAAAGAAGGCAGTGACTTGGGTGGGAATGGATAAAAAAAATAACTTGAGAAGGGGCTGTAGGGGAAAAACACATCAGACATTTAAAAATAATAATAATAAAATAATAATAATAATAATAATAATAAAATATAATGTAATCATTGGTGATCTAAGAAGAAACCATAGATAATAGTAAATACAGCTCGAAAACTGTGCCTGAAGAAGGGTCCTGTATATGGCTCTAAGGCTTGCTCACTCTCACCAACAGAAGTTGTTTTTAATAAAAGAGATCTTCTGAACTACTTTGTTGCCACATTCTTACATTTAGCAACCACGTTCTCTCTCGAATTGGACTGTACATCGTCAAGGCAGGGACCATATCTCTGAATTTGTTCTGGGATGGGTTTTGGCACAGTGTTGGTACTCAATAAAATTATAATAAAGAACTGTACTGCTGGAGTGAGATGCTGTGACACAGATCTCTCTGACTCATAGTAATCCCTGTAGCACTGTAGTCTCGGGGGCGCCGTCATGTCATCTCCAGAGTGCTGCGACTGCGATGTCATTCCCGGGGGCACTGTGATGTTATTCCCATGGCGCTATGACGTCTTCCCCGGGTGTAATATTAGCCTCGTGGCACTATGATGTAAGCGCCATGACGTTATGCGGCTCACCCGGTAGGTGTGGCCACTGCCAGACTACGCTGCGGGGCAGGAGGGGGGCACCAGGCCAGAGGCAGCCTTGGCCGCGGAGGGGCGGAGCCTGCCGCCGAGGGGGGGCGGGTCTTCTGGATGGGCGTGGTCGACCCAAACGGGCCCCTCCCCCGCCGCTTCCATTCATCGCTACCGGTTAGGTGTCCGCCGCTGCTGCCGTCGCCATCGCCACCATGTCCTCCCGAGCGCTCGAAAGCGCCGGTCCAGCCGCCATCCAGATCAGCAGGTAACGCGGGCGGGTTCAGCCCCTCCAGCGCGGCGCCTCAGCCCGGGACTCGGAGGCGGAGGGAGGGGCCGGGTCGCTAGTCTCCCTGGTGCCGCCGGGCCGGGGATGAGGGGGCCGGCTGAGGCCTCCTGCTCGGCGATGTCTCCCCGGGTCTGCGAGGGGATCTGAGCCGGCCCTGCCCCACCTAGGAATGAGGCAGAGAGCCCCTTCAGCGACCTTGCGAGAGGCGCTCAGGTTCCTTTGAGGGGACGTGGGCATGGGCCGAGCAGGTGTGTGACACGCATGTGACTGTGTATGTAGATGTGCGTGTGTGACAGACACACCAGTGTTATTATCTGGCCTATCCTGTCACCTTAAACTCCCAGACACACAAAGAATCGCACAGACTCTGTTCCGTGACTGGGTGTGACTGTGTATATAACATGCTGGGAAAGTAGCTATCGAATCATCTGTCTTCTTACACTTACAAAGAATCCCATACATCCCAAGGCACAGTGTGCGTGGCATAGGCCGTACGCAATCTCTCCCACCTAGAGTCTCAAACACACACCGACTAGCAAAGACTCGGCCCTTTTCACACGAGATGACAGCTCCCATGGCCACACAGATCCACTGCGTGGACATGTGGAGAGGGATCACGTCTCTGACCACTGCGGCCAGTCGATGGGAGGGCGGTACGTGCGAGCTCCCCCCATCTCCCCCACGCATGGAACAACTGGCAACAACGGCAATTGCTCCGTGTGTAGGGATGGGTGTAACGGCCATCCCCCCCCCCCATCGCCCCCCCCCTGTCCACCCCCCCCCCCCCCCCGGCACCACGGCCCATTTGAAAAGGGCCAAAGCGTGGGGCTGTTTTTAGATGGAACGCGTCTAGCCATCCCCCATGGACCCAGGTGCCCGTCTGAAGGTGCCGTGGGTGGAGGCATGCTCCTGCAGCTCGCACGCTGTCCCCCTATGCCCCCGCACGGAGCAGGCCGGGTTTCCCCCTGTTGCTCTCTTCGGGGGCATGAATGGGTGGTGTGTGGATGCAGGCACGCACCGATTGCGCACCCATCCTCCGCTGTGTAACCCCTCCCCTACTCACCGGAAAGTGCATGGCAGCATACATGGACCCCTCCCTCCAGGCAGGTTCATCTAAAAACAGCCTGTGTCTGGATCAGTCCCCTCTCTGGGTGTTTTTAGAAAGTGCCTCCCCACTCCCCACCCACCCATCATGCATATTGCAGGGCTACACTGGCGCTCTATGCAGCCATGCAACATGCATGGTGCATGGAGCGATTGGTGGGTAATGGGTTGGGAGGTGCTTGTCTAAAAACACTCTCAGACACACACATACGCTCATCAGATGCACACAGGTTCTGTTACACTGTATCATACACATTGGGATTTGTGTCTCAAACACAGACACACACATGCAGACTGGGGGTATTTTCAGACGTTATGAGATCACAGTGAACCACGGTGAATACCCACCTGTGGTCAATGTGTCTCGCACGTCTGTTTGGCGGCCGCCAGATGTTCGCCACGGTCAATCAGATCCCCAGCGGGGACCAAAAAAAAGTAACGTCTGGCCGGTTGCCACGGCCCGGGATCCCTGGCGGGATCCTGGGCCACGGCACGTCCGGCCCGACGCGGCGGCCGCAGTGGCCCCACCGCCCGCCCGTCTCCCTGGAGGGAGGGCGGCGGGGTGCATGGAGGGGGCGGGGCTGTGCGGCTGCATGTTGCGCCACACGGCCCCGCCCCCTCCCAGATTCCCCACCGGGATCCCCCCAGCACGTCTGATATGGCATGACGGGGTGACCCCGGCGGGGAATGAAAGGGTTGCTTTCGGTACGGGGCCAAGCGGCCCCGTAACTTCTGAAAACACCCTGTGTTTGCATGCATATGTTTGACATACGCCAGGAGATATGTTATGCGAGTGATGGCTACCTCACGGGGGACATCTGCCTTCTCTGTTGTGGTTATGGAGCTTCTCTGGAGTACATGATCTCGGTGTGAATGCTTTCAGGGTAGCCTGGATATTCATGACAACCAGCCATTGCTTGCATAAAGATTTCTCTCTTGACATGCCCCTTTCCTCCCAGAGTAACAGGTTTGATCTGAAATCAATAGGTAAATTGCTTGTTTATAGCCACAAAGCACTTCTCCTAGGGCAGCTGCATGGGTTGACCCTTGAGCTGTAGTGCTGTGTGTGAAAGTGACTGCACTTGGGAGATTGTCAACTAGCTAAATGGAGTTAAAACTCCCTAATGTTGAAAAGCCCTTAAAGTGCTCACTAATCTTGACAAAAATCTTCAGTTCTGTTGTTCAACTTGAGGGATGGGATCTGTGGCAACTTGGTGTCTCTGGAAACCAGGTTTTAGGTTTGTTGAATTGACACCCAAAACTAGTGAAGACATGAAAATGTATGCCTTGGTTTTCCCCAACTGTAAAAATGGAAGTGTCTCAAACTGGGCGGATTTATGTTTGTAAAATGCTTTGAAACAGAACTGTATGTACGTGTAGCGCGTGCATTGTGCATTGTAACCTCTTCAGCCATCTTGTGATCACGCTGCTGTTTAGTGAATGCCTTTCTCTATGGCCGCTTTCAAACGGGCACGACTAGGGGGCAGGTCTGTGTGCAGTGAGTGGGACAGCCACGGACCACCCACCCACGTCAGGTGAGTGGGGAGGGGTTCAAACAGGCGGCTCCCTGGGTGGGTATCCTGGCAGCCTTCACATGGCTCCCCATGCCACGGATCACAGGGGAGGGCGAAGCACACCAGGCTGGCCTCGGAGATCACCATGTCCTGGCTGAGCGCTGGAGAACCCAGGCTCCCAGCCGCTTTCCTGTGCTGTGTAAAGGTTGTTCCCCTGCCCCGCAGTTCTTCTGAATGGCGGACTACTTAGCTGACATGGCCGGCTGCCGCTGTTCTTATGTGCTGAGGATGTGTGGGTGCCTGTCCCCATGCACCATTCTGCCTGCCCCACAAGAGCATCCTGGCTTTTTCCCCTGATGCTCCATGAATTGGTGGCGCGTGGGTCATGGGAATGTGCACCCCCCCCCACCTTCAGAAGGGTGCTCGGGTGGGTGGGAGATGGGTGGACCTACGTGGTACCATCTTGTCTAAAAATGGCCTATGTCTATGATATGGAAGACAGGGCCCTCTTGGAAAAAGAAGTCTAGGATGTTCATTGCTGAATGTTATTCCTTCAGTGGAAGTGCTGTTTGTGAGTGTCTTGTATGGTGGTGTAGATAGTTTTGAAGCTAGTAGGCTTCCTGGTGGATTTCTGTGTGCTTCTAAAAGAGAATGGGTTTGTTTTCCAATCCGTGCATAAGCTGCCACAGATGTTTTACACGAATGAAGACCTTAAGTTTCACTTCTCTACTTCACGTTATGAGATCTGTAGATGGAAAAGTTAAGTGCAGTGACAACGTTGCATTAGGCTTTCTTTGCACTCTAGAATGCTACTCACACCTCTTCTTTTAATGGAACCAAAGAGAATACTGCAAAACTCCACTAGTTACCAGGTCAATAACCTGTCTGATCAATGGAAAAGTCAGGCTGGAAGTCTGTGAATTGCGTCTTCTGCCTCTGAGCATCGTTGGTAGTGTGCACGTGGGAATAATTAGGCTCTAAAAACAGACTGCATCATCCTTTGGGCATAGATTAATCTGCTTACTCCTCAGGGGCCTTTATGTAAAGGCACTTAGGATCAGGATTCCAGCTATGAAAGCCGCTGGTGTGACTTGCTGTAATCTGTTGTCTTCTATGTTATGCTGACTCATTGGATTTTCATTTGCTTTGTACAGCTAGAGATCTAGTTAAATAATCCCATGCTTGCTGGTTGTAAAGTGGCCAGTACTTTTTTGGGTACTCTATAAAATTTAGCTCTTTTGGGCTGCTGTCTCTTATTTAATAGAAATCTTAGTGGAAACTATTTAGAACTATCCGCTCTGAGAGAGAGAGAGAGAGAAAAATTATGAACTCAGTTTGCTGTAGGAATAAGGAGTTGGTAAAACTTCTGTTTTTCTTCATCATCACTGTCTTTTTAACCCCCTCGAGATTCTGTCTTTGGTTGAATTCCTGCAGTGTGTGCTCCCTATTGGATCTCTCTCATTTATTTATTTATTTTGCTATTCTTTTATCCCATATCCTTTCGCTCACAGAGCAGCTTGGAGCAGCTTACAAAATATACAACAATAATAACAATATTATACACAATATACAGTTTAAAATTCATTAAAATGCTAAAAGTATACAAAGGGCAGAATCCCCCTCTCCCCAACCCACCCTTCCCGTCTCTCTCTCCAAAGGCCCGGCAGAACAGCCAGGTCTTGCACTGTCTTCGGAAAGAGGGGAGGTCCGGGGCCAAGCGTGCCTCCGTCGGGAGGGAATTCCACAGCCTAGGAGCGGCCACTGCGAATGCCCTCCTCATTGTCGCCACTTAGGAAACCTGGGGGACTTCGAGTCGGGTGTCCCTGGCCGACCGCAGGGGCTGCAGTACGATCCGGGGCCTGAGGCGGTCCCACAGGTAAGCCGGGCCCAGGCCATTTAGGGCTTTGTAGGTCATTACCAACACCTTGAATTGGGCCCGGAAGATAATAGACAGCCAGTGCAGAGAACGGAGCACCGGTGTAATGTGCTCGCAGCGACCCGTCTCCGTTAAGAGATGGGTCGCCGCATTCTATACCAGCTGCAACCTCCGGACCGACCCCAAGGGCAGCCCCACGTAGAGTACATTGCAGTAGTCTAATTGAGAGGTAATAAAGGCATGGATGATGGTGGCCAGATCCGAGTCCGAAACATACGGCCACAGCCATCGTACCAGATGTAACTGGCGGAATGCTCCCCTCGACACAGCCTCCGCTTGGAGATCCACTTGTAACATAGTGAACAATCCTGCCATTAAAGTCAGTGGGAGCTGAACCATTGACTTCATAATTGGAAGGCCTGCACCCTTGAGCATGTTCTGATGAACAGTTAATTTAATGTAGTTGGCCCTTCTGCTTTAGTCCTGAAGTGTTTACATGAACAGAGCTCTAAATCGATGTTAGGAAGAGAAGTATGTACTCTGGTCTGGTCACATTCCATCAAACAGTTAATTCAATGTAGTTGTTCCTTCTGTTTTACTCCTGAAGTGTTCTACACAAGTTATTCAGAAGTAGGAAGGAAAGTAGTATTCCTGACAATTCAGGAGTATGTACTCCCCTTTGTACTTTAAATTAACTTTGTATTTCAAAGTTAACTGTTTGTATGAACACTTATCAGTGGAAGTGTAGTGACCTTGGTTTGCTGATCATTTATGTCTCTGCTCGGCGGGAAATGGATGCAGTCCTACTTTGGTTTACACTGTTCATCTGAATCCTACGGAAGGGGAGTAGTTACTTTGGTTTACTTCTGTTTGTTGGAACATGACCTCTGGAAAATCAGGAATACATACTTTACTTTGATTTGTATTTTGAAGTAACTTCGTGGGAACACCTATGAGTGTGGTTGGTGGCCATGATTTGGTGATTATCACTGGGGGTGAGTGGGATTGACACAATATGACTTTAGTTTACTACCACAGTACTGTTTGTCTGAACACTACCAAAATGACGTACGTAGTTGCTTCAATTTAATTACCTCTTATTTAATTTACCTCTGTTCATCAGAACGTGACCATGATGGCATTGTCCTGATTCTGGAACATGGTTTGTAGAAATGAATATCAATATTATTGTTGCACTTGCCTTATAATGAGCATCTTTTGCAACTCCATAAAGTAGAAATATGTTGGAGAAAGTCGTTGCATGTCTTTTCTGCCTTTGTGACTTTAGGTTATGTATTTCTTAAATAGGCCTCTGGGGGAGGACAGGGTGACTAAGATAAATGTTAGTACAGGCATATAGTGAGCCTGTACAGATTTGCTTTTGTGTTGTGCTACCAAGATGCCATCTGCCTGTAACCCAGGAATGAACTTTTCCCCTCCCAGAAGCCACTTTGAAAATAAATACAAGTTCCGAGAGCCACATAGAAGTTGGTAGCAGGGGGGCTTAAGGAGTGTTTAGGAGTGGCAGGGGTGCTTGGGAAGAGGAGGGTCCAGATCATGGATCTATCCCATGAATTTGTCCCCTATCATTTTGTGCATGCTCTCGCTTCTGCTTCCTTATCTTAAGATCAGTCTTCCAGTGCTGGGGCTAGGAACCGGAAAGAAGTCACATAAAATCGAGCTGTGGGTTGCATTTAGCTCCTGGGCCTGAGATTCCCCATTCCTGTTGTAACAGAAACGATGCTAGTAGTTTTCATTACCCCAGTCGATAGGATTGCGTTGGTTTCTGGTGGGGGCTCTTTATGGTGCCATTCTTGGGGTTTGCTGTAGTGAATTAAAAAACAATTCCCTGAGGCAATAAGTGAACCATCTCAGCCTAAGCTATGTGCTCCTCTATACCTCTCTTCTTCTCTTGCCAGCTTTCATTTCTTCTTCAGTGCATCAGTAGTGAAGGGAATTTCCCATGGTGATATAGTCCTGCAGAGCAGCCATTTCACTGCATATACCAGCGTAAGCAACTTAACTATTTAGCTGCAAACGTTGGCCATTGCTCTTCCCTTCTTGTAAGGGAACATGATTACTTTAAAAAGCACCTTTTCCCCAGTCCTGCCTTCCTCTTATTCATGCCTGTCTACCCATGTCCTGTTGCCTGGTAGTTTGGGGCTGGCTGGAGGGCTGCCAGTAGCTTAGAAAAGGATAGAAACTGCCTGCCCCAAAGGCAAACCACTTCAGTGGCAGAGTCAGGGTGCAGTTGAAGGAAACTAGGACAGCCAATAGGGGAGTGAAGATTGGTATTATGAATCATTCATGACTTTGCCCTCATCTGTGTGACCTGATGATTCTCTGGTGATGATAGATGTAGATAAGAGTGAGGCTTATAATTCAAGTTAAAGGTAATCTTTGGGGTGTGTGTGTGGAGAGTGCTAAGTCATGTGACAAAATGACTGGTTATTGCTAACAATATTGAGAGCTGCCACCAATGGGGAAAACGCAATGAGCACGGGTCTCTAAGAGCCGTTATAACCTAATGGCTAAAGTACTTGGACCTAGGAGACCAGGGTTCAAATCCTGTCTTAGCCATGAACTCATTAGGGGTGAAAACAAACGAGACGCTAGCACATATTAGCACTCACCAGGTGCGTGTTTCCTTGCCTCTCTCTTAGCTGTTCACCAGATGTTAGCCTGCAGCCCCCACTCCCCCGCGCACACTCCCCATTCATGCAGTTGTCCATGCAGTGGGCCAGGGTATGCTAATGCGTGCCTACGCATCTGTGTCCTGTCAATCCGGTTCAACCCCATCCAGGTCTGCCAGCACCATAGAGTTGCGCTTAGCATGGAGCCCAGGCAGTACTAGAGCAGAAGAGAGAGTGGGGGGAAAAAAACCCAGCTGTCTGAGCACGGGAGCGCTGCTTCTGATGGAAAGAGGGGAGGGGTCACTGCCAGAGAAGGCTTCTTCCTGTGACCCCCTCCCCTTTCCATCAGAATCAGCGTCCCCATGCTCAGGTGGCTGTTCCTTGCTCCTCCACTCTCTTTTCTAGCAGCGGCTTCAGAGATGGTTGCTGTGAAGCTGCTGTAAGAGGAGAGCCCTGCTTCTGATGGAAAGGGGGGAAGGGTTACATCCAGGGAAGACGCCTTCTCTGGCTGTGACCCCCTATGACAGGGTGGGCTGAATGGTTGCCCATCCCTTTAGCACCTGCAGGGTCTGAACAGGGCCAGCCTTAAAGATTGCGGGGCCCAGGGCGGGGGAGAAATATGGGGCTGGGGAGAAATTGTCCCGCTGGTGGCTTTGCTGCCAGTGGCTGGTGGGCCTAGGGGCGCTTCCTCGCTTGGTCTGGGGCCACTACCCAAGTCTGGGCTCGAGGATGGGCACAGGGGGCACTCCCCTCTGCCCATCCCCAAGCCCAGCCATTTTTTGTGGCACTTACCACTGCTGCTGGCCTGGGCCCTGCGCTTAGCCTGCTCTCTGGTTCCTGGGTTGTGCAGGGAGCAGCAGTAGCAGATTGAATCTGCCGCTGCGCTGCCTGCGGAAGTTGCCAGGGAGTGAGGAAGAGACCTCTGCCTCTCCCTCACTCCCTGGCTTCCTCCACTGCCTGTCTCGGATGGCCAGGGAGTGAGGGAGAGGCAGAGGGCCCGCCTCTCCCTCACTCCCTGGCAAAGACTGACAGGCAGCAGAGGGGGGGGGGGCAGGGAGTGAGGGAGAGGCCAGGCCTCTGCCTCTCCCTCGCTCCCTGCCCCAAACCACCCCACGTTAAGCCTGGCCCTGGATCTGAAGAGTGGGGCCCCTTTTAAAGATCAGAACAGCAGGTGAGTGGAGGGGGAGACAGATGTTAGAAGAGCTGAGGGCCTACCGAGACACCTGTGGGGTGGAGCCCACAAGCAGGGAGCTCAGGCAGTGCTAGAGCTGTGCAGCACGGTTGTGGCTGCAACTGATATGAAATCAACAAGCCGGCTCACTGAAGGACCCCCGCCGTGAAGCAGCTGCAGCTCTGATCTCTGTGAAGCTGCTGCATGAGAAGAGAGTGGGGGTGCGGGAAGGACTTTCTCCCCTTGCAGCCACCTGAGCATGAGTGCGCTGCTTCTGACAGAAAAGGGTGGGAAGCCTTCTCTGGCAGGGGCCAGAATCAGGACTGGAAGAGGGAACATGCTGAGTGGTGCCACCAGTGGTAGCTACCACCTGCACATGAAATGCATGCAGGGGGCTGCCCGTTTATCAGTTCTACGTGCTAAAACATGTGAGTGGGGGCTGCACGGACCAAACATGGACTCCAGCAGGCTAGTTATCTCATTCGCAAACACCCTTAGTAGCCTTGGGCAAGTCACGCACCCTTTAGCCTTCTGTTCCCCATCGGTGAAATAGGAATTGTAATGACCCACCTACCTCACCAGGGTTATTGTGAGTGAACTAGATAAGGATTGTCAAACACTTTGAACACTGAAAGCTCTGTATCAGGGGTGGGCAAAGCTCCTAAGCCCAAGAGCTGCATATCAACATTTTTAGGTCGGCAAGAGCTGCAGTATGCATTTGCATCAATTGGGGCTTCCTCCAGTTCTAGGGATGGGCAGCATTGTTTTATTGTTTATATTGTTGTTCGCTGCCCCAGGCTGCCCTCTGGGCAGGAGGGGCGGGATAAAAATTTTGTATGAATAAAATAAAAATAAATAAATAAATTATTCCTCAGCTCCCCTTCACATCAAATCTCTGGCTCCTAGGTACTCTCCAGTGGGTTTGGGCAGCACCGATGGTGGCACAGAGCATGCTCTACTTGCTCCCACAGCCCCCAGGAGGCTCCAGTGGCCAAAATGGCTGCCCAGCTTCTCTTGGTTCAGAGGAACCTGCATGGACAGCTCCCTCCCCCCCCAACCCCCCCGGTTGCCACTTTTGACTAGAGTTGCAGTACATATGCCCAAGAGCCGCATGCGGCTCCTGAGCTGCTGTTTGCCCACCTCTGCTCTCTCTAAATGATTAACCGTACTGGTGGTTTTAAAGGAGATGCTAGCACGCATGGCCACCCAGGAGCCACTCATCTGAAGGTGGTGTGTGTGTGTGTGTGTGTGTGTGTGTGTGTGTGTGTGTGTGTGTGTGTGTGTGTGTGTGTGTGTGTGTGTGGGGGGGGGGGGGGGGATGCGTGCACCACTCAGCACCTGCTCATGGTGCACGGCTGAGAAATCTGGAGTGCGCCATGTCGGGCAAGCCAAAAAAGTGTGTGGCAACAGGTGCCCACGCATCCCCTGCCTGTATCTACTGGAGTGGCCATGCACGTCAGCAGACCGATCTGCTGCTCAAAGGCACTGTAGGTGGGGGACGTGGCCCTTGCAAGCCACAGGAACTGGCTGTGAGTGCTGGGGAGCCCGGTTCCGCAGCGCTCATGGCCGGGATATGTCCGTTTCAAAGGCCAGCCTGGTATGCTTTCCCCTCCCCCATGGTCCATGGCAAAAAACACCCACTGTCTGAGATCCTTCAGAACCCCATCTGCACGTATAAGGAATGCCACCATTTCCGTAGGCTTCATCACTGGATGCAGCTGGCCCATCTCTGCCCATGCATTGGACTTTACACCTCAGCTGTGTGTTCTGGCCTTCATACAGAGCCTTAGCTGGCACGGATGTGAATTAGTGAAGCGGCATTACTAGTAACGTCTCTTAGAGCAATAACCCAACCTTTCCCAGGTAGTGCTGGTCTATATTAGAAGTTAAATTGCTGCTCTGCACATAATTTTACTATCATTTAATGCACACTCTTACTTCAAGCTTTTGTTTAAAACAAAGTTTTGTAAAAGTTTTTAAATTGCAACATTTTTTGAGCTTGTTCTTGTTTGCGGGCAAATTTCCCCCTGCAATTTTTGAAGCTATAGCTTGGTAGCATTGATGTAGTCCTGGGAGATTCAGAGAGCAAAGCGAACAGGTCAGTTTTCACAGCAAATATTGGGGTACATGCAGAAAATAATGAACAAAGCCAATGACAATTGTTCCGATGCAAGGTTTTAGGTGGATGAACTTTCCTTTTCATTTTTAATTTGACAACTCCCCTTAGCATGGGTTCTTTTTGAGATGAACATGTGTACTGTAAGTCAGCTTTGATGGGGCTCGTTTGTTTGGCACTGGGATTGGGTTGAGCTGCTGGCAGCTCTTTTATGAACATTTGGTACCTTGTGTACCTTTGGTACCTTCACTTTCTGGATTGGAGTTGGGTGACCCTGTGTGAGCATGCACATACTAAGCAACCAGTATGCTTACAGGCTGGTATCAGTTTTCGAGCAAGTTTATCAGTAGAAGAGCTAAGGGTAGAGTATCCCCCAGAGGAGCATGTTTCCCATCTTTGCAGTTTATTGGATTAGTTTATGTGCACTGGGTACAAATGAGTAGCTAGTGGGGAAGGTTGTGGGTGTGGTGGCCGCCATCATTGACAGGGTTTGTCCCCCACTGGTTACCCAGATTTGTAGCCTGGGAGTGCTCCTTGACTCGCAGCATATCCAGGTTGGGACTGTAGTGAGGAGCGCTTTCCACCAATTACATCTGGTGCATTGACTTCGGCCGTATGTCTCGGTCTCCAACTTGGCTACTATCATCCAGACTTCCATTACCTTGAGACTGGACTATTGTAATCTGCTCTACGTGGGGCTACCCATGGTAACGGTTTGGAGACTGCAGCTGGTGCAGAATGTGGCAGCCCGCTGCCTCACGGGGACGGGTCACTGGGAGCACATTACACCGTTGCTCCGTTCTCTGCGCTGGCTGCCTATAGTCTTCCGGGCCCGATTCAAGGTGCTGGTTCTTACCTTATAAAGCCCTACACGACTTGGGCCCCATCTATCTGTGGGATCGCCTCACTCCCTGTGCCTTTGATCAGCCCCTGCAGTCAGCCGGGAGCGCCCTTCTCGAGGTCCCCTGGGTATCCTGGGGGGCTATTATGGAGAGGGCGTTCTCAGTGGTCGCCCCGAGGCTGTGGAACTCCTTCCCGGCAGAGGCCCAGGTGGCCCTGGATCTTCCGTCCTTCAGACATCAGTGCAAAACCTGGCTGTTCTGCCAGGCTTTTGGCGAGGGAGATGGGTGGGGGTTATTTTTGGTGGGGGGCTGGGGTGGGGTTTTAAAATGTCTTACTGTTTTTTGACATCCCTCTCCCCGTTGTGGGGAGGCTATGTTTTCCCTCTTTTGTTGTTGCCCCTTTGTGGTGGTGTTTTATTATGTATTTGATATATTTTATATTTTATATTGAGCCGCCCCAGGCTGCCTTTGGTAGGAGGAGCAGGATGATAAGTTTTCTAAATAAATAAATAAATAAATAAATATTTTAAAGGCTAGGACGTATGTCTGTCATATGCTGATTTGAAGGGAGAAAGACCCTTAAAGTGGGGTGACCCATATGTTACTTTCTTCGAGACAATGCCGATGCCAATGTAAAAATTTGCATTTGGCCCATGGACTTGCAGTTTCCCACCCCATACTAGACTCTATGCAGCTTCCAGCCTTGATTGTTTAAAATATAACCTCTAATTTCCATGGCTTTCTTCTTAATAAGATGCCTTGGAGCAGGGATGGGGAACCTCAGGCGCAGGGAGGGACCAAACGTGAGCCATGACTGGCTAGGTTTTTTTAGATTTTTGGGGGAAGGGAGCAGAGATGAGGGCATATACCTAAGAATAGGGAATAGATCCCTAGCACAGATCCATGATCTGGACCTTCCTCTTTCTGAATGCAAATCTTATGCGCTCCCATCCCCAGCTTCTATAAATCTCTTGGAACTTGTACTTTTCCCTTCCAGGGGCCACTTTGAAAGTACAAAAGGTTCCCTGCTCCTGTCTTAGGCCACTTTCAGACTTCCCCCCCGATGCATATTTGGGCTGCAGGAGGGAATGTGCAAGCCAGGATATGCACGGGGTTCGGCCGGTCTGAAAGCTGCGGCTTTGGTGGCAAACACCCACAAAGATACAGAGCAGGAATCTGTATCCCTGTGGGTGTTTGCTGGCAAATCCGCATGGGGGGGACTTTCAGACCGGCCGAACCTCGCGCATATCCTGGCTTACGCATTCCCTCCCACAGCCCAAATATGTGCGCGCGGGGCGGGGGGGACGGAAAGGTCTGAAAGTGGTCTTGGACTCTGTGTAGTTTCCCCCACTTTCTTTTAAATAAGATGCCTTTAGAGTGAAAGGAACGCTTTGTCTAGTGCTTGTAGGGAGGAAGCAGACTGAGCCATGCCATATCTTGAATTGCTCTTTTGCTGGCCCACCCCCACTGGCTGTGATGGCGCAGATACGTAACGATCCATCCTTAGCATTCAGTGCTTGTTCAAAAACACCTCTGTAGCCTATTAAGATTGTGTTAGGATTTCCTGTTCCAGCACAAAATGAATCTTAATTGATGGTGCTATAGAAATAATAATTAAAAAATATTACGGAACACTTTTAATGGAAATTCCCATGCAAATGCTGGATATAAGAACATAAGTAGTGCCGTACTGGGTCGGACCAGTGGTCCATTAAGCCCACCAATCTGTCTCTTGGGAGAAGTACTTGTACGTTACAATGGGCAATCCATTCCCTTTTGTTCCAGCTCCCAACAGTAAGAGGCTACGTCCCCCAAACCTACTTGGGTAGTAGCCGTTAATGGACCTATCCTCCAAGAACCTATCCAATCCCTTTTTAAAACTAGCTACGCTACTGGCCTTGACCATGTCCTCTGGCAGCAGATTTCACAAGTTAATTGTACGCTGAGTGAAAAAATACTTCCTCTTATTTGTTTTAAATCTGCTGCCAGTTAATTTCATGGAGTGTCTCCTTGTTCTAGTATTGTTAGAGAGGGTAAATAACTGCTCCCTATTTACGTGTTCCACACCACTCATGATATTATGAACTTCTTATCATATCCCCTCTGTCGTCTCTTCTCCAAGCTGAAGAGCCCCAACCTATTAAGCCTCTCCTCATACGGGAGCCGTTCCATGCCCTTGATAATTTTTGTTGCCCTTTTCTGTACCTTTTCTAGTTCTATGTCTTTTTTGAGATGGGGTGACCAGAACTGTGCACAATACTCCAGGTGTGGTCGTACCATAGATTTATATAGAGCCATTATGATATTTTCAGTTTTATTCTCTATCCCTTTCTGAATGATTCCTAACATTGTTTGCTTTTTTGACCACTACTGCACGCTGGCTGAGAATTTCACTGTATTGTTCACAATGACTCCAAGATCCTTTTTCTGAGTGGAAGCTTCTAACTTTGCACTTGTCCACATTAAATTTCATCTACCATTTAGATGCCCAGTCATCGCCAGATCCTTCTGCAATTCTTCATAGTCTGCTTGGGTCTTAATTACCTTGAATAGCTTTGTCATCTGCAAATTTGATCACCTCACTCTTTACTCCTTTCTCCAGATCACTAATGTATATATTAAACAACATTGGTCCCAGTACAGATCCCTGGGGCACTCCACTAGTTAATTCTTTCCACTGTGAAAACTGAGTATTTAGTCCTACTCTTTGCTTCCTATCTTTTAACCAGTTGCCGATCTACGATAGGACACTGCCTGTTATCCCATGACTCTTTAATTTCCCCAAGAGTTGCCCACGAGGGACCTTACCAGACGCCTTATGAAAGTCCAGATACATCATATTGACTGGCTCACTCTTATCTATAGGCTTATTTATACCCTCAACAAATTCCAATAGATTAGTGAGGCATGACTTCCCTTTCCTAAATCCATGTTGACTCTTCCCCATTAAGCCTTGTCTATCAATATGCTCAGTAATTCTGTTCTTAACTGATTCGACCAGTTTGCCTGGCACTGACGTCAGGCTCACCAGTTTGTAGTTTCCAGAATCACCTCTTTCCACCTCTGGAGCCCTTTTTAAATATTGACATATTACCTACCAATCCTCTGGTACAGTGGCAGATTTTAGTGATAGGTTACAAATTACCAATAGTAGGTCTGCAACTTCATATTTGAGTCCCTTTTGGAACTCTGGGATGAATACCATCTGGTCCTGGTGACTTCTTACTATTTAGTCTGTCAATTTGCTGTAGAACCTCCTCCAGAGTCACGCTTATTTGTGACGGTTCTTCCGATTCTCCACCTGCAAAGACTCGATCCAGCGTGGGTATCTTCCCAACATCCTCAATGGTGAAAACTGAAGCAAAGAATTCCCTGAGTGCCTCTTTCACCCCCCTGGTCATCTAATGACCCAACCAACTCTCTAGCAGACTTCTTGCTTCTGATGTACTTGAAAAAGGTTTTTAATTTTATTATTATTTTTTGTGTCCTTAGCAAATTCTCTCTTGGCCTGTTTTATTATCAGGGCCTCGAGTCAAACATGGAACTGCAGTGTGCAAATTCTCTGCAGAAATTTCTTCCCGGTGCAGAATCTCCTACCCTGCTCCCCCCACCCCTCACAGAATTTCCCTTCCGGTGCGTGAGGGAGGAGTCGGGGAGGAGATTCTTCACCAGGAAGAGAGAGGTTGGGGAGGGTGAGGAGAAAGAGGGTGGGGCCCGCGGTTGAAGGAGTGTGGAGGGGAGGAATCCCCAGGCACACACGGGCATACACGCCCAGCCCAAGGGGGAAGAAGCGGGAGGGCAGCCTGGAGAGAGAGGGAGGTACTCGCCCAGCAACAGGGGAATCCTGTCACAGCTGCTGTGCTGGGATTTCCCTGCTGCCGGGCAGGTCAGATGAGTTGAGGATTCTGTGGACTCACCTGGCCGGCAGGGGAGTGGCTTTGGCAGCGCAGCCCAAGCCCAGTGTGTCGTGGCCTTCCTCTGTCGGTGCAGGCCTGCCACATCAGCGAGCTGTGCTCGCAGAGGAAAGCCCCAATGCGCCAGGCTTAGGCTGCGCTGCCAGAGGCGCTGCACCCCCAGCCCAGTTAGTTGCTGGGTTGTGGGCTGGTGACGATGGCGGGAAGTGGGGAGGCAACCCCTGGCACCTAGCCCAGCCCTGGGGGCGGGGAGGAGGAGGACCGAGTTGGCTGGCTGGCTGGGCCTGCAGAATTGGGCCCCAACGGACTCCCGTGGAATTTAATAAATTCTGTGGGAGAATCGGGGTCCTGCTTATTAGCGTTTTACATCTAATTTGGCAATGCTTATGCTCTTTCCTATTTTCTTTATTTGGACTAGTTCTCCATTTTTAAAAAGGATGCCGCCTTGGCTCCTTCACCTCCCCATTTAGCCACACTGGTAGATGTTTGGTCCTCTTGCTACCTATTTTTATTTGTGGAATACATTTAATCTGCACTTCCAAGATGGTGTTTTTAAATAATCTCCATGCCTCTTGCACACATTTAACCCTCACAACTGCTCCTTTTAGTTTCCCTCGAACTGGTTTTCTCATATTTGCATAGTTCACCCTTTTAAAGGCTGTTTACCAGCCCTTGCATCCTGGAAAGCTCTGGAGTGGGTTGTAGCCTCGCAGGCATTTTATTTTTCTTCTTATTTTATTATAAGCATTTATATAGCACCAGCAATGTGCCTGGTGCTTTACAGAGAATAAGATAGACACGGTCCCTGCCCAAGGGCTTACAATCTAAAGACAAGGGGAGGGGAGACAGGGAAGGGGGAACAGAGGAAGAGACAAGGGATGCAACATTCATACGGATGCGAGAGTTCAGGTACCCGTTCTTGGCTTGGTTACAGTAATTGGGAGTATGCAGATAACAAGTGGAGGCAAGGTTACAGGGAGTCAGATGCTAGGAATGTGTACCAGGAACAGATGGCGCTGTATATGCCCTGCCCTAGGTACACATCCTCTGAAGTACGCAGTGCTACCCACTGTCACAGATAGAACGCTGTGCTAGTTGGGCCAGACCAATCTTCTATAACTCAATGAAACGACAGCAGTTTTTTACTTAAATCCCCTCTACTACTACTTCTCTCCTCCCTCCCAAAATAGGTAAAAGATGTAAACCCTTAGGTAAAAGCACCCCACCTCTTCTACCTGCTAGGACTACGTGTAAAGTCAAGTGTCGAGCAGATGCCTTTAAATTCTGTTGTTGGGATGCAAAGGGATCCGTTTCCCTTGGTAATCTTGTACTGTCAATAGCACAAGAAATATGAATGATTGGCCTGCCTGGAGAATTGGAAATGATGTGTACAGATGTCAGCACAATAATGCTGATAAAGACAGGCAAAGAAAACTGTGTGTGAGGCAAGAGCCTCGAGGGTTTTCATTTGGGCTTGACCTCAGCCGTAACGCTGCAATGCTACAGGTACGGCGAGCTCTAAATATCCTTCAGAAAGGAATGAAACTTAGGCATGTCCACGCACAGCGTAAAAGGTGAGTGCCCATGTAAACCTGGTGTGTTCTGAAAGGTGGGGTACCACTTGGAATGCTTGGTAAAATGCAGTCTGGATGCTGGAGCTCTCTTGTCAGATGCCTCCAACATCTTCCTGGTGAAGGTAGGAGCTTCTTATTGGCCTGCAGTGCTAAGTGTACAAGTAGATAAGGTTTCTGAAATGTGCAGTCTGCTTTAATACAGCAAGCAAGCCTTCTTAAATGATATAAGACTGTGTAATCTATGGATGGGAAACCTGAGATCCAAATGCAGCCTCTGTATTCTGCTCCTCTTTTAGTTGCTTTAGCTGGAATTTGACTTGCCGAACGCATTTGTGGCTGTCTGCGTTTCTGCGGGTGAGCTCTGGAGCAGTGATACGATTGTTCTGTGGCAGCCTGTAAAACGCTAGGGTGTGTTCTCATAGTTTGATTCATGTGTGATGGGGGTTGGTGCCAGGTCGGGCAGATGAAGCAGGGATTGAGTTTACCTTCTGGGCTTGAGAAACCAGAAATGGTGATTGAATCACTGCGGGAAGTTTGAGTTTCCTTGGTAACTTTTGTCGTTCATTTAAATTTCATGATGGGAATTGAAATTTGTTCAGTCTACTACTATGTAAGTGGCTGTGGTAAATGGATTATTGGGGACCCATGTTCACTGTGTTTTTCCCCGTTGGCAGCAATGAGGAAAATGCAGTGAATACGGCGGGTTCCTGATGATATATAGTCGGCTATAAGGCAGGACTCGTGAGAAGAGGTGCAGCCTCTCCAGCCTGCGGGTCCTTGGAGGGCTGTGAACCTATGCAGCCTTCTGAGCTTGTACCACTACGAAGTGCTGGGAACCCATGTGTTTGGGTAGAGTGACTAGCTTCACTTACCATCTAAGCCAGGGCTGGGGATCCTCAGACTTAGGGGTTAAATGTGGCCCATGACTACTTTTTATTTGGCCCCTTTTCAGTGCCTGAATCTGGCCCCTAGATCCAGTTCCTAACCCCAAGCACTTGAAAGACTAAGCCTGGGGTAAGGGAGCAGAGAAGAGAGCATGCACACTAGAATAAGGCACAGATCCATGATCTGAACCTTCTGTTTTCTGAGCATATTCATTATTTACTCCTGTCCCCAACTTCTATGAGCTCCCTGGAGCTTGTAGGTAGGTAGGTAAAATATTTATTGTCAGCCATAGGCTGTAACAAACATATTACCGTATCAAAACAATTAAAATCAAAATATACAAATCTAAAATACATACGCCCAAATTATATGAATCTAGGATGCATAAGCCCCAGGCATCATAAACATACAATTACAGACAATACCCCCGTCAGCTCAGAACTTGAGATACAAATTAGAAAGTAAAAGCAAGTTCACAACGCTGCTTGTAAAAAAATAACATTGGCACAAAATGCTGCCACCGCACGGGTACAAGGCATGTCGCAACCATCTAAGAGGCGACACAAAAGTAGATCTTCAGACAACCCATGCATGCTTTTAAGAAAAGACCTGATGTATTTGTCCCTCAGATGGCCAATAGCAGGGCAATATAAGATTACATGTTTATCCATCTCAGGGGGATAGCCATATCACAGTGGGTACACAGCCTTTCTTCCTTTGGTATACCACGAAATCTTCCAAATAATAGAACTGATGGGAAGATATTACAATGCCTTAGCGTAAAGGCTCACCTATGAGGCCACGATGTCCAGTTTATCAAATACTGGGGGGGAGGGGGAACCTGGAGCTTGTACTAATTTTCAAAGTAGTCCCTGGCAGGGAAAAGGTTTCCACTTCTACTCTTAAGGAAAACCTTCTCCACAAGTTCCCCTGGTTATGCCTCAGCTCTTTGGTTTTCTGGCAAACACCCAATACAATGGGAGGTGCTGGGGAGATTATAGATCAAACACGTCAAGGAAATCCTGTGGTAGAAGAATGTTCTCTTCCTCCAGTATTTATTCCTTTTTCTAAACCCAGGAGATGGTGATGACTGCTCTGTGGTGTGGAGACTGATGTGGGATGTGCTAGCCCTCTAGCTAAAACATGACAGCCAGAGGAACTGTGTTACACTCTATAAATCCTGGTCATTCCTCCACCCACTCTGGCAAGGCAGGTTTCTTCCTGCTGTTTTGCATGAACAGGACCTTTGTTCTAGCAGGCTTATTCTCTGTTTGGGTTAGCTAATTGGATGCAAAGGAAAATGATGAATCCCTGTAACATATTGCCTGAGAAAAGCCCCATTTCTTCCTTGTGTGTTCCCTCAAACTCACTGACGTCTAAATTTCTGCTTCTCTGCTGTTTGAGCTAATTGGGGGAGTTTGGGAAAGGCAGCTTAGCAACTAGAACAGCAACTCCCAAAGTTTTGTCTAAAAATATTTAATTTTTGAGACTTAAATACAATTATGTGACCCCGCAAAGGAAAACCGCGACATGCAAAATGTATAATACTAATTACACCAAATGGAATTGCATACTTCCCAACACTTTGAGTGGCCAGAGGGACGTGCCCTGTCCCCTTAGCCAATAGCGTTGCCCCTCGGTGAATTAACTCCACCTCACACGTGTGCACATCTGTCCATCTTTATGCACTTGAAATGCTGGGTGGGGGGGGGGTGGAGTTCTGCTTTTCATTCCACTTTGTTTCTTGTCATTCCATCATCTCTCGATTCTCCTCGCAAGTGCTTTTCTGGGGGGCAGTCATGAAAGAAGTGCTTGAATAATCTCTCTCTCTCTCTCTCTCCTGAAATAGGAGGGACAGTGGGATTTAGCACCCAAAGAGGGACAGTCCCTCCTAAAAAGGGGCTGCTGGGAGGTATGAGATTGCAATCCCACTGCGGGTCCTGACCTACAGTTTGGGAACTTCGGAACTAGAATCAAATAGACTGTTCTTTTTGGCCCAGTCCCATGTGGAAATCAGATTAGTAGGAAAGGAAAAAGCATTCTTTTCTGTGCCTTAGTTCTTAAGGCCCTGCGAGGTGCCAAGCCCCTGCACCATTAGCGAGCATGGCAGAAGCTCTGGCCCCATGGACAAGTGATGGATTTTACAAAAGGGTTGAACAATTAGCCAAGAGAGAGTTCCCCAATCTTTATGGTGAGGCTGACTTGGTGCATTATGAATTTGTCTGACTGGTTTCTACCAGCAGCTGGATACCAGACGATGGGCCTAGTAATCTGGTATGGTAGTATGTAGGAGTCTGAAACCCAGATGGGGATAGGAGGCTTCTAGGTAATTTCTTCTGCCTGCTACTTCTCCCTGCAGGTTTCATAGACCATCAGCAGGACCATGAGAAAGAACCCCTGGAGCACCTTCCTAGTATCCACTGAATGCTGAGGTAGATACAGCTTTTACCTGGCTCCTCTGGATGCCCACTTTAGTGGAGCTGGCCTTTTAAAAAAATAATTCCTAAGGAATAAAAGCAATCAATGAAGCCAAACATGGGTGATGTGTGTGACAGGGTTGAGTCCTCTCTGCCCCACTCTAGGCTAGCTGTGACTCAGTTTCCCCACTTACACTCCCACTGGACCAGCTCAATCTGTAACCGTCCAGCCCGTAAGGGGTTAGCTCTCTTAAGTCACCTTTGCCTTAGCGTTCTCCAAAACAGAACCTCAGAACCTCCTCAAACTGTGTTACTCCAAAGAAAGAATAGCGTTAGCCCCCGGATTTAGGGCGTTTTTACACGAGCGGGATTAGACAAGACAGAAGTCTGGGATCACATGCGTTGAAGGTGGTCGTGCATTGTTCGCAGACCGCAAATTAAATACCTCACAATCGAGGTATTTAATTTGAGGTCTGCAAACAAGGTGCGACCACCTTCAACACGTGTGATCCCGGATTTCTGTCTCATCTAATCCCGCCTTGCGGGTTTTTTAAATATCGCGCGAGCGGGTTGCGCGACAGCCACCCACTCGTGTAAAAGCGCCCTTGTTAAACGCAGTTTATTATAAGAATTTAGATTAAAATGCAACACAAGATAGTGCTCAGAGTGCAGTATTCAAATAAACTTAAACGAGAACACAAGACTAACTTCACTTAAATTCTATCTTACCTTAGGTAAAGGCATCTATATACCTAAAGTTAAGTTCTCTCTTACAAGCGTCTCTTTTCAGCCCTGATGTTAGTGGAGCTGGGCATCAAATCCTTCTTGGTGTAACTTAGTTTCGGAGTTCTCTGGTTACATCGTCTTTCAATCAAGATTCTTCTTGTGTCTCTTTGTGCTTAGTGGAGATCTTTTTTATATGCTAGTTTGTCCCTCTGTTTCCACCTTTGCAGGTAGAGTAATATAATTTGGTCCAGTTGGGATCTGTATTGGGGCCAGACTACTTTTGTCTTAGCCAGCTTTGCTTATCTCACTCTGAATTACGTTTCTTGTTCTCTCATCCTGTTCCTTTTTCTAAACCTTTTCACAACTTATATGCATGCTGGTACAATTGATATTTGATGACTTACAAGTTACACCATGCTATTCTATACATTACAGGGGTCAGTCTGATACCAAACATGGCTATACAATTCTAATACAGAATAGTCGTATGGGAACATGTATGTAACATGTAGATTGGTTTTGTGACCTTCATCACAATGCGGATGTGGGGAAGCTTGTAACCCTGCTGTATTGTAGTGACTGAGGTGGGTGGGCTCCAGAGTATCTCATCTGAGCATCCCGAGAGCTCCAAGCTGAGGACAGACCTGCTGGCTGGCAGGGGTGCTGCTCAGTACAAAGAAGCAGTGGTTCCACTGGGGGTGCTTTTCCTAGGCAAATGTTGTATCAGGAGTGGGGAACCTTTTCTCTTCCAGGGATCACTTTGAAAATTAGTAGAAGCTCTGAGGTCTGCATAGAAGCTTCAGTTGGGTGCTTAAAGGGTGTGCTCAGAGTGGAGGAAGGAAGAGGAGGGTTCAGATCGTGGATCTATGCTATGGATCCAGCTCTTATCCTTATGTGCATGCCCTCATCTCAGCTCCCTTCTTCGGAGCTCGCTCTTTCAGTGCTTGGGAATAGGGACTGGATCTATGGGCCAGATCCAGGAACTGGAAAAGGGCCAAATGAAAATGAGACGTGGGTCACGTTTGTTTCCCTGGGCCAGAGGTTCCCCACCCCTACATTACTTGGGCTTCTGGTTCACTGGCTGCATGGCCCTTGCTTTGAGTGTTGTGAATTTCCACTCTGTATTCTGTAACCATGCGGCCTGGATTCCAGCATGGCCGAGGCTTCCTAATTGCATGTAGCAGCTCCTAGAGTCGCTTCCTCCTTCCCTGGTAATTATCCATACAGTGAGGTTTCTATGACAACTCGTTTTTGAAGAAGTGTCTCTGATTGGCCGAGCACGTACCTTCCTGGTCTGATTGGGCAACACAGGAAGCTACTGTGTAATCTAGGGCTGAGAGGCCCAGGGCTGTGGCATCAGACATGACATCACCAGCTAGGCAGTGTGATGCAAATAAAGGAGGAGTGCAACTCCCAGATGTGGCTCTGCAGGGTGTTTACAAGCAGGTTCAAAACCTCTGTTGCTTCCTCTCCGGGATGGCCTGTCAGCTTATCCGGTATGGTACGCTTGAAAGCTTGCTTCCAATGTGTAGCTCTCTGTGTGTCTTGCTTTCTAAATTCTATTCAGCCACTAAGAGGATGCAATGAAAGGCACACGGTACACTGAACTATAGCTCTCTACTAGCCAAGGAAACCAAGCAGCTGTTAAATTGACTGGGATTAGTGTAGAAGTAGTTGAGATCTCCAAAGGGGGAATGCTAATGTCTGTAGTAGCTATAGTCCTCATATTGGGTCACTTGGCTACAGCAAATTAGATTGTAAGCTTGTGTGTAAGGGAAAGGAGGTGGCCCATAAGGTAGATTGTTAGTTGTCTGACTGGACTGTAGTTATTGTTGGCCACTGAAGTTTCCTTTGCACTTTTGAACTGTCTCTGATTTAGCAGTGTCCCAAGCCATCTGTTGCTCCGCTGGCCCACATTGGGCTCTGGAGTTACATGATATTTAGGAGGCTGGGGGTGGTCGGTACAGATTGGCTTAATTGTCCATCCCGCCAGGGCTCTGGCTTCCCATTGTACGTGTGACCCAAATTGGGGAAAGTTAATCACGTCCCAAAATGACTTCTGCTTCTGAGGCCTGACCCCCTAGCCCTGTCCTGGGATAATCCACCATCACCTCCTAAACCCATCAGCACACTAATCCACAATTAAGCGTTAGGAGGATTATGTATTGTAAAAAAAAGTTCTAGTAACAAAAGAAAATATATATTTTCTTTTGTTACTAGAACTTTTTTTAGAAACTGTGGGATATTTCTGGGAAGGGATGGCTAGCAGTGCAGCTGCTAGGAAAGGGAAAATGGCAGGTTTTAGCTTTGTGTTGTGCATGCAGATAAGCAGCTTGCATCTGAGCTACCATGCAGCTGTCTGATGATCACTGAATGAGAGATGCTGGTGCAGCTCAGTTCTGTTTCTGAAGGGTTTTAATAGACCCGACCCCACCCCCCCACATGTGGGCAGTACTGTTGTTCTGTAGTGCTCTAAACCGCACACAGAACTTGATGAGCCATGTATGAAGTGTGTCTGCTGCAAGGAACTGAGTATCTTTGGGTAACTTATTTATTACTACTTATATAGTCCCAGCAATGTGCCTGGCACTGAACAGTTGTAAACAGAGACGGGTTCCTACCCCGAGAGGCTTCCGATCTAGGATGCACAAGGAAGGGGAGAGGAACATAGTGGGGGAGACATACAGTCCCATTTTACAGATGGGGAACTGAGGCTAAGAGTTGGTGACTTGCCCAAGGTCACCTAGTGACTTCATGGCTAAGCTGGAATTTGAACCTTGGCCTTTCAGGTCCAACTCCATCTCTGTATCCACTAGGTTACTCTGGCATTCAGAACAATGGGACTGGGTAATGGGACTCAGGAAACAAGTCTGATGTGAGGTAGCGCCGGGGATATTGCTAGTGAGGGGGCCCATGCAGGAAACCTGCTGAGGCATGTCTTCGGGTTGGGCACTTGGAAAATTTGGCCTTTGCCATTATTGCAGAAGCTTGGCAGGTGATGCCATATTTGGCTTGTGGCTTATGGCAAGAGACCTCTTCCTGCATTCAGCTTGAGTGACTCACCAAGCCATTGCATTGGCACAGGGCCTGGGCTCGTGAAGAGCTAGTGGGTACTTTCACACATGACGGTGCCAGAGTGCCACCGTGGATGTACCCAGTTGGGGGGTCGGGCCCCTGAACTGATGTGACGGGGGGGCTTGGGTGCAGCGTGGGGACCGGGGCCCCACCCGGCCCCTGCTACAGCAACCAATGGAGGCCACCATGGCACCTGCCCCCCCTACCACTCTGGACTGCAGTAAAACGGGCTTTCAAATGTGAAAGCCTGCTTTTCTCATGAGTCTGGCAGCCAGATCCTGACTGTGGTGGCGGCTCGCCCAGGCTGTGACTTGTGGATTTCCCAGAGTTTCAGCTCAGGTTAGCCCCCACCAGTCACTATCCAGCCCGGGGAAACATCTGGTGGGTGCATTTCAATGTGATGGTGGCTCCTGGGTCGGGCTGTGCTAAAGCATGTTAAACCGGGCCACTGTCACATTTGAAAACACCCAGCGTGGTGTAGTGGTTAAGAGTGCAGTACTTGGAGCAGGAGGCAGGGGGAGGCCCTGGTTCAAGTCTTCCCTTAGCCATGAGCTCAACTGGGTGAACTTCGGTTAGGCTGAGAGATCTGTAACTGGCCCATCTCACAGGGTGGTTGTGAGGATTAAGAGTTAATTAGTTGTTGATGTTACAGTTATAAGTTAACAAATTGTTAGCCCCTCTGAGCCTAAGGAGCTAGGGTGGGATAAAAAAATGTGTTTGTCTAAAACCACAGTTTTCTGCTCCCTGCTTTTCAGACGCAGGGATGTGGTTTGGTAACCATGGTTATTGTAAAGCAGGAAGGAAGATAGGTTACCATAGGTTTTGTTCATCAGGGTTTAGTTTTAGTCATGACTTCCTTGTGGCAGGGTTGGCAAGAGTAGCTGTTATCCTTAGTGGTTGCTGTTGCCTCCATCTTTGAATGGGGGAATCCAGCAAGGGCATAGCTAGCTTGGAATGGGCCCTGGTGCAGATAATGGAAACCAACCCTCCTCCCAGTGACACAACTGCACTAGGGAGCATGAGTGCAACTGCATCACCCGTTTCTGTTCTAGCTACGACTTGAACCCCAGGCCTAGTTGCTGACGCACCTCTGGGTTTCTCTGGAACTCTTGAGTTGCAGCAGAGCCCAAAGGCCCTGACGGAGATTGAGGTGCTGTCACTTTGGTCATGGGATGAGAATGTACAGTTCAATACCCAAAACAATGGGTGAGCGGGGAAGCAGAGGCACAGAGAGGGGAAGGAACAGGAACACACAGTGGGTCAGTGCTGGAATTAAAGGCAGAGTTAGCCAATCACTTTAAATTCTCAGGATTTCCCCCCTTCGCGCTTTACTGGCAGTGACCCGCTTCTTTCCTCTCTTGCTGCAGGATCATGCGCCCAGACGATGCCAACATTGCGGGGAACGTCCACTGTGGGACCGTCCTGAAAATGATTGAGGAAGCAGGTGCCATCATTAGCACACGGCACTGCAACTCCCAGGCTGGGGTGAGTGCTGTAGGAGCTGCCTTAGCTGCAGCTGGTTGTTGCATAGATGAATTGAAAACTATCCAGCTCCATGCCATGGGAGGGAATCTCATGGGAGGGGCTCTCACACATCAGCAGATCTTGCTGCTGTTTCCCACGAGACATGTTACAGGGAAGGGAGGCGGTTGTGTGATTCTTCCCCCCACATCTCCAGATGCAAACCCAGTAACCCAGCCTTCTCATCTGATGTGCTAGTTCAATGGAAAACTGGTCACTAATATTCCAAAGATGCAGCTAGCAGTTGCAATGCAAGTCCAGACTCTAGAGGAAATTAAAGAGTCATGGGATAAGAGGCAATGTCCTATCGTGGATTGGCAACTGGTTAAAATATAGGAGGCAAAGAGTAGGACTAAATGCTCAGTTCTCACAATGGAAAGCAGTAACTAGTGCCCAGGGATCTGTACTGGGACCAGTGGTGTTTAACATATTCATTAATGATCTGGGGAAGGGAGTAAAAAGTGAGGTGATTAAATGTGCAGATGACACAAAGTTATTCAAGGTAGTTAAAACCCGAGTGGGCTGATGAATTGCAGAAGGATCTTGCAAGACTGGGTGACTGGGCTTGTAAGTGGCAGATGAAATTTAATGTGGACAAGTGCAAAGTGATGCATATAGGGAAAAATAACGCAAACTATATGCATACAGTGCTGGGTTCTAAATTAGGAGTTACCACTCAGGAAAACGACCGTGGAGTCATTTTATTTTATTTTTTATTTTATAAAAGATTTTTATCCTGCCCCTCCTGCCCGCAGGGCAGCTCAGGATGGCAAACAACAAATTAAAGCAATAAAAGCAATTTAAAAGTTAAAAATCCCATATGCGGGAGAAACCCCCCCACCCCCGAATGCCTGGCAGATCAGCCAGGTCTTACACAAACGTTGAAATGACAAGAGAGTGGGGGCCAACCGAGCCTCCTCCGGGAGCAAGTTCCACAGCACGGGGGCAGCCACCGAAAAAGATCTCACATCTGTGGCCACCCATCTCACCTGCGGAATCTCCAAAAAGACTCCCACGGACGATCTCAGGGGTCGCACGGGCATTGGGGAGTGAGGCGATCTCGCAGATAGGCAGGGCCCAGGCTGTGAAGGACTTTGAAGGTCAAAACCAGAACCTAGCCCGGTGCTTTATAGGCAGCCAGTGCAGAGCCCAGAGCACAGGTGTCATGTGCTCCCTGCGGCCCGCCCCCATGAGGAGACGGGCCGCAGCATTCTGCACCAGCTGCAGCCTCCGGACCAGCTTCTCGGGCAGCCCCATGTAGAGCACATTGCATGGATGACAGTGGCGAGGTCAGAGTCTGAGAGATACGGCCGAAGCCACCGGACAAGATGTAACTGCCGAAACGCACTCCCCGCCACGGCCGCAACCTGAGATTCCAGGCTGAGCCATGAATTGAGGAGCAC